>CAVLJG010000006.1:2922569-3389565 GCA_963669975.1 Acanthoscelides obtectus
CTACCATCAATCTATAAGAATTTTACTTCAATTCTCTACTAAAGAATCTATGCCCAATGCGCAAAACAACATTCTGCCGCCGGAACAGAAGGGATGCTGTAAAGGATCCGGGATGTAACGACCAACTCATGCGTTCAAAGTATATTTTCGACGACTGTAGAAGACGTAAACGAAATCTAACTTTAGCCTGGATTGACTACAAGAAAGCTTTTGAGTCAGTTCCCCACTCCTGGATTCTAGAAAGTCTGCAACTTGTCGGTGTGTACGACAAAATCATTAAGCTTTGCAACGAATGATGATTCTTGGAATACCGCGCTTCATCTAAAAGGTCAGAATACTGGATCGTCATATCAAAAATTAATATCAGAAGAGGCATCTTCCAAGGGGACGCTCTGTCCCTCTCCTTTTCTGTGTGTCATCTTCCTTTGCCTGCTGAACTGAATAGAATGTGAGCTGGCTACATTTTAAATGGTTCCAAGTCAACCACCTTCTCTATAGGGATACCTGAAACTGCTTGGAAAAACATGCGTCAGATCTAGAAGAACAAATCAACACAGTGAAAGATTCAGCGATGATATTCATCTGGAGTTTACGCTGGATAAGTGCGCACCGGCTATATTCAGGAAAGGAAGCTGCAAAGGAAGAAACCACATGGAAGAGACACAGTTCTATCAAATTGAAGATGCTGATCGTTATAAATATTCAGGTATCGAAGAAGGAGAATGGATAAATCATATCCTAAACAAACAGATGGTCAAGAAGGAATACGTTAGAAGACTGCTACTCAAAGTCACTGACAGCAGAAATAAGATCCGCGCGCTAGGTCAATTTGCATGCCAGTACTTGTTTATAGTTTTGTGTAGTCGATTGGCAATTGGAAGAACTAAAAGCAATCACCGAAAAGCGTAAACTGCTAACATTGTATGGCATGCTACATCCTCGCGCCGACACCGATAGGCTTTACCTTTCCAGGAAAGGGGGAAGCAGGGGACTAGCAAGTGGAGGCAGCCTACAATTCAGCAATACTCGTATAAGCGACTACTGTGAAAACAGCCCAAACAAAATAATGATGATTGTCCGAAATTACGATCTCTCTCTGCCAGTAACTAAGTCCCTTATACAAACAGCAACAAAATTTCGTCGCCAGTTATCTATACGCCGAATCCCTAGAGCCAGACTTGCGTAAAAGAAAGGTAAACCCACAAAAGATGTATCCAGTCGGCACTGCGGGAGAATGGCACGGGAACGCCCTGCATGGACATTATCTTACTCGAATACTTCAGAACCACAATCTCAGCAAAGAAGACACAGTGAGATGGCTCACGAGCAACGTAAAGGGTGAAGCAGAAAGTCTCAACCGCGGCACAAGATCAAGTCATAAATTCCAAACTACCGTTCAAACCAGATACTTTGAGCAAACAACGATCCCAAACGTAGGATATGCAAAGAGAACGATGAAACCATATCTCACGTAGTCTTCATGCGCTATCCTCGCTCAGCGCGAATACGTTACACGACATGACAGAGTTGCCAAGATCTTGCACCATTCGAACTGCAAAGATTTCGACATTGACGTTAAACAGCGTTGGTATGAGCATGAACCATAGCAGGTTGTAACTGGGAGTAATGTCACCATTCTTTGGAATCAGCCTATAATAATAGACCGAACAATTGCTGCCAACAACCGGACATCTTTATCAAAGATCTTAAAAATAAGCTATGCACTATAATTGATGTTGCAGTATCATCAGATTACAACGTGAAGACAAAGAGGCTGAAAAGTTTCTAGAGTACCGGGATTTGTCTATTGAGATAAACAGAATGTGGCAAATGCGTACGCACATACTACCAATTATAATAGCTTCCACAGGTGCAGTATCTAAGAATTTTGACGCACATGCAAAAGCAATCTCAGGTACCTTAAACCCTTACCAACTTCAAACTGTGGCCATATTCGGTACAGCCCACATTATTAGAAAGATTAACGTAACGTCTAATCTAAGGGTTAAGGCATACCCCCTCTTTGTTGAAGAAAGTAATCCAGCCACCAACAATCAAGAGCTGAGAAATTTAAAGAAATAATAATAATAATTAATAAATATTAGTTCCAAGTATGGAGCGGGCAGCGACACACAGAACATCAGTGTGCATGAAGCTGGCTAACGAGGCTCTGGTGTGATATACCTACAAGGTCAGGTGAAATGACGGAACTGATACCCCAGGTAGGTAGAGCCGATGGCTCAGAATCCTACCCTGCACTTAGTCGGTCCCACGGATTCTGGGGGGTACCTTGAATTCATTCCTTGAAACGCTCCAACCAGGAGGTCAGCGTTATGTAAAGAGAATCCCTCAATCCCCAATTTTTTGCTGAAGCACCTAACATCAGTGCACGCCCACCTAGCCCGGGAATATAACAACATATTCAGTTTAGGTACATCCCTGGGTGGTAGGCGTCTGGTTTAACTTTCCTAATACCCAAAAACGATGACACTAAAGAAGTAAATTATATATATATATATATATATATATATATATCACGTGTCTCTTTTTTTTATATTCCAACTACCACGAAGGCCTAAGGCCTAAACAACCCATTGGGTACCGTGGGGCTATAGGGGGATACAGGGAAAGGGGGAAACGCCACACAGACTCTGGCGAGGGAACACGTGTGCATGCAACATGCACACATTCTGGCTCCGCCTACGAGATCCGCCGGGTGGTACCTCCACGTTCGACAGTCAGAGACCATCTACCACCTACGGACAATCAACATCCATAGCCAAGAGAAAAATTCCCCTGGGACGGGACTCGAACCGCACAGCGCACGGCGACTCTCAGGAGACCGAAGAGTCTACTATTGCGGCCACCGCTGCTGCCTAAAACAAACACAAACATCCATGGCGAAGGCGAGATTCGAACTCGCACACACTGCACACTGCAACATGTACAAGAATTTCACATCAATCCTGACAGACCGGATCCAGAGATATGTAAATGCTTGCAGAATAATTCCCGTAGAACAAAAGGGATGTCGTAAGGGTCACAAGGATGTAAGGATCAGCTCTTATTGTCTCTAAACACATCCTGCAAGAATGTAGACAACGTAAGCGAAACTTATGTTGCATGGATAGATTACAGAAAAGCATACGATAGTATCCCACACTCGTGGATCCTGAAAAGCCTGCGCACAATTGGAGCTTACCCGATGCTCGTAAAAGTATGCCAGATCATGATGAAACAGTGGAACACCTCAACACACATGAAAATTGCTAGCGACTCCTTATCATCCCAAATATTAAATTAGGGAGGCATTCTACAAGGTGATGCTTTATCACCGTTATTGTTCTGCAGGCCTTATCCCACTCTCTGAAGAACTAAATTCCATGCGAGCAGGATTGACGTAAAGGTACAAAGCCCACCTATCTTCTATGGATGACCTGAAAATCATCGGGAAATCGGCAGCTGATATGGGGAGCAGCTGGAAACCGTCACAAGGATCTATCAAGGATATCCACATGCAATTTGGAACAGATAAGTGCTCTAAAGCAGTATTCAGAAGAGGAAAGCTGCACGCAAAGTTAACATCAATCATGCCGAGTCCGATTTTCTCCAGTTAGAAGGAGAAGATACATCTACGTATAAATATAGGTATAAAAGAGGGGCAACGATCGACCATCGAAATATAAAAGAGCAGCTGAAAAGCGTACAAGAAAAGGGTGAGGCTGATCCTGAGAACCGAACTGAACGGACGGAATAAACTGAAGGCTATACTACAGCTCGCACCCCCGATACTGCATACAACTTTGCCGTAGTCGAATGGAAACTGGAAGAAGATAAAAGCACTGGACCAGGCAACTAGAAAACTGCTCACAATGTATGGAATACATCACACACGGACTGGACACGGACAGGCTCTATGTAGTAGAAGGGAAGGTGGCAGAGGCTTTCTGCAAGTGGAGGCAGCTATCAAGAGTACAATAATGAACATGGCTGAATATCTGGAAAGAACCGTGACAGATATATACAACTCGTTTGTACCATCGACAAAGAATCCTCCCAGCACAGATCCATCACCAAAATAACAGCTGCTTATTGTCATCAGTTGGGATTTCCACACCCTCACACCACATGGGATACAAATTGGAGTATAAAAGAAATGTGGCGGAAGATATTAAAAACCGATGGATGGCCAAATCAGTGCAGGACATACATCACTCAGGCTCTACAAAACCCTCAAATTGGCGACACAAGAGCATCCTGTGGCTTTTACAATCGCAGAGCAAAGAAGATACTGAAAGCTTGATTATACCAGGCCATGGCGACCAACTACTTCTCAAAGAAAATCCTGAAGCGGGATACAGATTCCAAATGCAGAATCTGCAACGAGCGCGACGAAACCATTGGTCACTTGATGTCATCGTACCTGTGGTGATAGGAGCAACTGGCGCAAAATCCACCAACCTATTGAAACATCTAGAGAGAATATCAAAAAACATCAACATGCAACTGCTTCAAACAGCAGCATATATGGTATCCACATATCATAATAATAATAATAATGTTTATTGGTCCAATTACAAGTTTTCGTATAAATAATAACGGCAATGTCAAAAACATAATATACCCAAAAAAGTGTACACACATAAGAAAAGTCTTAGGCTAATGCTCAACCCTACGATGTAGTACATCCCCGGTCAGAGAAGGAAAAACACAAAGCCAGCCCACCATTAAAGGCTGTGAAATAAATAGATAATAATAATAATAAATAGTAATAATAATATATTTTCACGTTAATATAAACTGCCAACAAATTGATAGGGAAATATCCTTGTGGGGGTGTCAATAAATGGTCTATGCGATTGATGAAGAAGACAAACTCGGTACAATATAATATAATATAGCTATTGAACTGTAAATTAGTAATGCGTAAGGATAGATATATATTTATATACCAGAATTTCATAAATTACATCATGCATAGACTAGAAAGTTTGTCGTTACTGTTATGTTTTTCGAAAATAAAACATTACTATCTATAACTGTGACCCGCATCATGTCGCTCGTCAAATTTTCGAAAAAAAAACATGTTTTGAAATATTTCTCGTGTAATTTTCGGTTTAAGCCGAATGTATCATCATTCAGTTATTGCTTAAAAAAATGGTGAAAGCAACAAACATGGCTTTCATCATTGATTGTTTTTTCAAGAAGACACCCAACCCTAAGCCGTATTTGGACGTTTACCACAATTCCCTTCGTAGTTTCCTTCCTCGAAACATATGAGCTTGAAAAATTTTAAACACGGCCCCGCCCCCATCATCAATTTGAATAATGAGCCTCCTTCCCCAGCACTTTGTTGAGCAAGTTCATCAATGGATCCTGCTAAATATATTTTCTGTATTCGCCCCTGGATGTGAACAGTCACCTCAATGATCAAAAGCGTCTCAGCGCTCATCGGTTTCCATGGATGGTCGAGTTCTGTCAACGATCCATTCATTTCGGCTGTCGGAATCCAGGTCACCGGGAACCTGATCTGGCACGAACACATCTCGTCAATAGCGGCAGCTGCTGAGAAAAAACCTATTCTATTTGTTTAGGGCTAAGAAGTACTTGTCTCCGCATGACCTTCTCATCTATTCAAGACTCAGATAAGGCCTAGCCTCGAGATTGCCACACGCCCCGACTACATTATTTATGGTCGATGCTGTCCAGAGGAGGGAAGTCAGACTGATGATATGATTCTCTCTAACAGACAGTCCCGGGACCCTTCCCACCGGCGGGCTGTCGGCGATCTAGCTCTCTTCTCCCGCTATACCAACTGGCTTTGCTCCTCAGAGCTCTCCTCTATGTTGCCTCCGCGGGATGTGCCTGACAACAGACCCGCCTGACTTTGGCCTCCCGTCCTAACCGTTGTTCCGAGAGTGTCGAGATTGCGGAACAATCTAGAAGAGGAAGCTTTTCCCAGTTCTACTAAACTAGGCAGTTCAAAATTGAATTAACAAAATTTCTTTGGGACCCTCATAGCAGCCACAGTGTCCTGGCATTTAGCTTCTGCCTGCGCGGCTGCTTCGGTAAAAGACAAACAATAAGTTGGTAGTCAAGGATTCCCTACACTAAGCAGGAAGTGACGTTCCGGCATGAGACCATAAGACGGGTGCTCTTGTCGCCCGACATCAACAAAGCGTCTGGTCCGGATTCCTGCCGTTGTATTGAGAGGTTTGCAGCGTAGCATGCTCTAGTTCTTTTTGCTTATCTTCAACCCATCTAAAAAAAGATCTAAGACTGCAACAGGCATTTATGGTTTCCGGCACCAACGACCCACTAGAGACCTCCCAGCTTACTTCACGCAATTGTGGAGTAAACTCATCCGTCTTGTGGTGAGGCTCATGTCGTTGCTCTTGATATCACGGAAGGGTTCGATCAGCTGTGGCATGCTGTCCTCTTCTGCAAACTTCTACCCTATGGCCTCCCAGAGGAGCTTTGTGGTTGGGTGGCTGGCTTTCTCTGGCCGCAAGATATCCGTCGTCCTTCCCACACGTCAACGCAAGTGTCCCCAGGGGTCGGTCTCTATACAGAAATTCAGAGCGACAAGCCAATCTCTGCGGGTGAGCTGGAGAAAAGAAGATTAGCAGCGACTTCCCCTCTGTCGAGAAACCTGGGGGCTATCACTGCTTGGCGACGCAATAATCTTGTACAGTTTAATGCTTCCATGTCACAATACTGTATCTTGACGAACGTCGCCAAAGAGCCGTTTATTTCGGCTCGTCTGAGTCTAGATCACCGACGACTTGATCTGGCACGCACACTTTTCGTCAATAGCGGCATCAGCTTTGAACACGCTAAGCTATTTGTGTAGAGCTGAGAAGTACTTTTCTCCACATAACCTCCTCACTCTGAACAAGGCCCAGTTAAAACCTAGCCTCGAGTTGCTCACTGCTCGATGCTGTTCAGAGGAGGGCTGTCCGACTGTTCGATGACTCTTCGCTAACTGACAGTCTCGGGACCCCTTTGCACCGGCGAGGTGTCGCCGCATATGGCATCTCTCTCTCTCTGTGTTGCTGTCATCATGACTGAAAACACTCCAATTTTGGCAGTTCGGACGAGTCGCAAGCAGAAATACTGGATAATTTTAATAAGCCAACAAAGCATGGCAAAACCTGGGTGAAATGCATTTTTCAATGCGTAGACGCTCTGCCTTAATACAACATTACGTTGCTTCTAATATTTTTCAGAAGCATTCTCGCTTTCAGAGATAGTACGCCCGTAGTATGTTCCAGTTAAATATGCATGAGATATACAGTAAGTACGTATTCTGGTTGCACAGTAAGTACCTACATACTATGGACCATAGCTTACATAACAATCAGCTATGAAACTGTCCTGTCAGAGTAAAAATGGCCGCCATTTCAGTGAGAAAATCGCATGTGATTCACCTAGTACAACGATGAGAGGTTTAAGTGTTCAGCAGCAGCCGATGTGTCACTTACCACGCCGGCGGCCTCAGATATTCTTTGTAATCTCGAAAAATATATTCCGATATGATCTATTGTAGCTTGTGTGAATCAAGAAGGAAAGGAGTACGTAGTCCCAAAAAAAGCGACAGGTAACCATTTAAGCATCCCACAAACCGGCGCGAATATCGCTTTGGCTGCGAAAAATTTCGCGGCGATGAATTCGCGATCAGATTAAAACGCGGCGGTTTACGGACAGGCTCAGACTTGTCGAAGCTAAGAATATTGATATTGCGATTTTATCGAAGCGTATTTCAGTCGCCTTTGACGGCCAGAGTCGCCGTTTTAGAAATAATTCGCAATGAATCTTAACGAAAATCACGGAAATTATCGACGTGACACGTCTCCTGAGTTGATTGTCGAACATAAACAGTGAATTAAAAGCATGACAAATAGGATGGAAAATCAAAGAATTTACAAATATAGACTAGTAGATGTCTTATGGGGATTCGGTCTCAAAACTTCCAAAATCCGCCACCAGAGGCGCTGGCGTCGCGCGCCATTGACAGGTTGTTGGACGGAATCTGTAATCGAAATTCATGAGTTGGGGATTCCGCCGCTAGATGGCGCTGTCAAACCAAACGGAATCTGTGTGTCATTGGACACCTGTCATGCGTCATTGGGCATCTCACGCATAGATGGCGTTAAAACGTCATCTGTCATACGTCATTGGACACCTGTCATTGATGGGTTGGGCATCTCGCGCATAGATGGCGCCGATTTGTTTGGCGCTGTACAAACCTAACGGAATCTATGCGTCATTGGACAGCTGCCATTGATGGGTTGGGCATCTCGCGCATAGATGGCGCCGATGTCGCACCTGTCTGGTGTTGGCGTGGATTACGGGGGGCAACGTGTATACAGGGGTGCATCGAAAAATAGCGGATCGATGGACCGACGGTATATCGTTAAATCGTATATAGCAAGGCGTGACCTAAATAGCGTGGTGGGCTCCTCTGGTCGGTCGGTCGGTCGGTCAGAATGTCTCATAACCTGTATACGATGTACTGTTATTATTATACAGGATGATACCGTTCAAAATGAAAATAGTATAATGGATATTTTATTGAAACATATAGTATATATAACAATAAGGTTGATTGGTGTGTGTGTGTGTGCCATGTTTTGAATACCCGCGCTTGAACAACTTGCAACAAGAAATTCCGACAATATTATTTCGCAAACCAGAGGTATTTTCAATAAAACTACATATCAGGGAGTACTTTAGATGTTGATACTAATCGACTCAAATCATTGTTCGACAACTGATTTGGTTCATGACAGACAAGAATCAAATTATGTATTTCACGGTTCAGTTCTGGTTGTTTTTTAATTTTTTCCCTAAACTTCAGGTAACCCAGGAAATATGTCTCTTATCCGTCCTCTGTTCAACACATCAGTAAAATCGTTAGAAAATTCTATATATGACATATTATTATAAAAGGTATAGGACCGTCCTGCGTTTGATTGAAAAATAGCATTGATTCGAGCCCTATCGGGTATATCAATTGAAAAATTATCAAGAAATTTAATGGTAGGGAATGATGCTGAGAAATAGTTGTTTGGAGACACAATGGTAATCAAGTCACCGTTTGTTGATTGGAAAATATGTTGTAAAGTGTATTGACGTAATTCTGTAGGAACATAATCGACAAGAAGTTCAGGCTGAGATGGGATAATCATTTCGTTTAAGTCTAGTTTCCATATAAACATATCATGTGCAATATATAATCGGTAATTTGAAAACTCTGGAGCAATAGCTAAAAACATAAAATCTGGAATAATATCACACAAATTTTTGAGGATCGGCTGCTTACGAGTTGTAGATCTTATAGTTGTTGTTGTTTTTGGTATTGCTGATGCGGTGGTAGACGTTGGGATTGAATCATATTTGTTTTTTCTTCCATATAGATATTGTACTGCATTTATATCATCAACATCTAGACCACGAATCTCATGCTGATAGAAGGCAAACATAATAGCATTCGGAGAAGCACTATGTGCTATGCCGAGAGCATGTCCAATTTCATGAACCAACACCTGATAGAGAATGATGTCAAAAATCTCAGATAGCAAATATAAATTCGTTTACCCCCCAATCAAAATCTTGACTGAAAAAAAATTAGGCAGCAAATATACAATAATCATACACGAATTTACTATATTTCTAAATTTCTACTCTCATGTGCAACTTGTAATTGGAATTTCCGCCGGACAAACGATACATTCATGTATTACTAAGAAATTATATAAAAAATACTGCAACCGCAATGAATGTTGTTTTCTCGATAAAAATGGTACTGAGAATATGATGCATATAATATGCATATTTACGATACAATTATCTCATGCACGCGTGTGTTATCTCAACCACGTATTTATATTTAGCGAGCGCATGCAATAGTCATCATTGTTTCACACTTAACGCACAACGCTGCAAGCTGGAACAACGGCCGCAGTACAATAGTGCTTCGAGAGAGACGAGATAGCGAAAATTTTAAAAAAAGTAAGTGCTATTTTATTTAATATTTTTCTTTTTTATGTCTCTAAGTGCAACTGTTTTTTCGTGTTATGCTTCAAAATAGTTAGACGACTCAATTTTTTTTATAGATGGATTTATCAAAAATTAATGCTGCGTCTTCGATTGTAGACCGCAAACCTATCAGAAAATTAAAGGACCTACCAGTCGGGACACCATTTGCAATCCAAGCAGCTAAAGTGGTCAAGTCGAAATTTGGGGAAGCCGTGCTACTAGATTTAGGACCGGAAGTGCTATTTCTACCACAGCGGGTGACGGAAACGTACCAGCCGGTCATCGACGAACTTTTTCACGGAAAATACTCGATCATCTTCCAAGGGGAAGTGGACGTAGGGAAAAGCCGACCGCTAGCATCATTCAAAATAGTGGAAAATTAACAAAGCAGAGAACAGGAGGAGGAGGACAGGGTGAGCATTTTTATATATTTTTGAGTAATGTGTTTGCTTGAAAAAAAAAATGTCGTCTTTTCAAATGTCTTCAAATAAGGTTAAAAAGATCATCAAACAAACAGACGGTGTTCTACTATCAATTGTTAGTCTACGGAAAATTTTATTTGATAATTTTACAATCAGAGACGCGGAAGTGTGGCTGAAACGAATAGAAAAACAAATTAGATTATGTAAACGGGTAATTCGTAGTAGAAGGCAAAATAAATTATCTGTAGGGACCTGTAGAAAAGTAGAAACAAATTTGGGGCATTTTAAACATTTTAGAAAGTTGATTTTAACTAGACATATTGGGGCAGGACTTCACTTAACATTGGGTCAGAGGGTTAGATGGGAAAATGTAGAATCGAGCTTTCAAAGTAGAATAAAAACCGGTTCCATAGCTAATTTGCGTCATAAGGACTTGAATCAATTTTTAGCAGATTGTGTAGTTGTTTTTAAAAGGAAAATTAGGAATATTTTGAACACCCATTGTGCGCTCAAAGTAAATACAACATTTTGCGGGGAGTTTATTAGGAAATCGGGGGATAATGAAATTTTGGGAATTAAATATATTAATACTAAAAATCATATTATTGATACATCAACTCAAATAGACGAGTGGTTTAAGATATATGTGAAAGATAAACTTTTAAACGAATTATCGGAATTTGCTGAAAAAGATTCGGGATTTGCGTTAAATAAAATTATTTCCTTAGTTGTTAATATCAGTAAATATCAATTGGGAAACGGTTCATCTTATATTAGACTACCAGAACCGATTATAAGGAAAAATGCTTGTATAAACATTAAAAATATAGATCAAAATTGCTTTTACTGGGCCATTGTAAGCGCTCTTCGGACTCCTAGCAATAAAAGACATGCAGAACTAACCTCCTCATATCCACACTTTACTGACGTTTTACAAACAGAAAATTTAGATAGTCCTATGCTGCTAACAAAAATTTCAAAATTTGAAAAGATGAATAACATTTCAGTCAATGTTTACGCTTTAGAATTGATCGAAACAGAAAAAAAATCATTTTACATAGTAGTACCAGCAAGATTAACGGAAAATAAACGGGATACGCATGTTAATTTACTTTTAGCTCAAAATAAATATTATCCGCGTTTAAATGATTATGATGCTCCTCCACCAGCGCCAGCAAATGAAGATAATGATTCAATCGATGAAATTAAATATCACTATTGTTGGATTAAAAATCTTTCGCGTCTTATTAGTAGCCAGTTAAATAAACATCGTGAGAAAAAATTTATTTGCGATAGATGTCTGAACTATTTCCATCAGCAAAATAAATTAGTTGAACATGAAAAACTGTGTTCTAAATTTAATAAATATAAAATTAACCTTCCTAAAGAGAGCTGCGTTGAATTTAAAAACTTTACATACCAACAAAATACTCCTTTTGTTGTTTATGCAGATTTTGAATGTCAATTAGAAAATCATAAAGAAAGTAGCGTCGTAAATTTAACTAAAACCATAAAATATCAAAAACACGTTCCGTATAGTGCTGGTTTCTATGTAAAATGCAGCTATGATGATAGCCTTTCTTATTTCGAGAGCTTTCGAGGTGCAGATTGTATGGATTGGTTTGCAAATCGTATGGCTGGTGTTGCGCAATTTGTAAACTCAAAAATAAAAACAAGCGTACCTATGATTGAAAAATTAGACACATGTAAGGCAACATCATGTCATATTTGCGGTAAGAGATTTTCAAAAACAAAAAAAGACATAATCGTTAGAGATCACAACCATTTCAGTGGAGAGTTCAGAGGTTACGCACACCAAGCATGCAATCTGAACTTTAGAAAATTGTTTGTTGTGCCGGTTATATTCCATAATTTAAGTGGGTACGATAGTCACTTTATGATTTCGAATTTATGTAAAAAAGGTCGCTTAAGTCTACTTCCCATCAACAAAGATAAATACATCTCCTTTACGCTGCACTCAGATGAAAATAACATTAAATTGCGGTTTATAGACTCTTTTCGATTTATGGGGGCGTCTCTTGATGAATTAGCTTCAATTTTAGCAGTATCAGAAAAGAAAATTTTACAAAGGGAATTTCAAAATTTAGATGAAGATAAATTCAAATTATTAACACAGAAAGGAGTTTTCTGTTACGATTACATTGATTCGTTGAAAAAATTAAATGAAACGACTTTGCCCCCAATTGAAAAATTTTACAATAAATTAAACGATGAAAGTGTAAGTGACGAGAAGTATGCTCATGCGCAATCTGTTTGGCAACAGTTTAACATTAAAACATTAGGAGAGTATTCTGATATATATTTAAAAACAGATATTCTGCTTCTTGCCGACGTTTTTGAGCAATTGCGTAAAAAATGTTTCTCCACCTATGGTCTGGATCCTGCGTGGTACTATACAATGCCCGGATATACGTGGGACTGTATGCTCAAATACACTGGGTGTAAGTTAGAACTACTAAAGGATCTAGATATGGTGATGTTTTACGAAAATGCTATAAGAGGTGGAATTTCGGTGTGTAGCAACCGATTTTCGGAGGCCAACAATAAATATATGCCCGAATATGATCCTGAAAAGCCGTCCAAGTACCTTATGTACCTGGATGTGAATAGCTTATATGGGAAGGCTATGCAGCAACCCTTACCCTACGGAGGGTTCAAATGGGTAGATGATGTAACATCGTTTGATGTGATGTCAATACCCGACGACTCTGACGTAGGGTACGTGCTACAAGTCGATCTATCGTACCCACAAGAACTGCACGATAAACACAAAGATTTTCCGTTTGCGGCAGAACGTAGCGTACCACCCAGCGACGGCGGGGTAAAATTGCCGAAATTAATGGCAACACTTACGGATAAAAAAGAGTACACGGTTCACTATAAAAATTTAAAACAAATGCTAGCTAATGGGTTAAAGTTAACGAAAATCCATAAAATTTTACAATTTAAACAAGCAGCCTGGCTGAAACCCTACATCGAGTTGAATACTCGATGTAGAGCTGCAGCCCGGAATGATTTCGAAAAAAATCTTTTTAAATTAATGAATAATGCAGTATTCGGTAAGACCATGGAAAATATACGTAAGCACCGCGTATGTAAAATCGTTAAATCTTGGGGTGGTCGCTATGGGGCAGCAAACTTGATTTCGAGTTTTCGGTTCCACAGTCGCACAATTTTAGAGGAAAATCTGGTGGTTATCGAATTGAACAAGGCTGAAATAACGTTTAACAAACCTCTGTATGTAGGGCAGGCAATTCTAGACCTATCGAAACTAGTCATGTACGATTTTCATTACACCTATATGCTACCAAAAATGGGTGCAGAAAGGTGTAAGCTCATGTACATGGACACAGACAGTTTTATCTACGAATTGCAATGTGAGGATGCATATGAGGAGATCATTAAAGCTGATTCCAGTAAATTTGATACTTCGGATTATCCTGAAAATAACATATATAAAATACTGCGTAAGAACAAAAAGGTGCCGGGTCTAATGAAAGATGAAAATAACGGTAAAATTATGACACATTTTGTTGGACTTCGAAGCAAAATGTATAGTTACAAGGTGCAGGGTGGGAAGGTGGTTAAAAAATCTAAAGGGGTTAAGTACAATGTTGTTAAAAATAAAATTGCATTTGAGGATTATGTTGAATGTTTGAAAGAATTTAAGGAAAAAACAGCTACACAACGCTGTATCAGGTCGTATGCACACAACGTATATTCTGTTGAACAGTCAAAAATTAGTTTAAGTCCGTATGACGACAAACGTTATTTAATTCCGAACAGTTTTGACACACTTCCGTGGGGGCATTACAGTATCTTATAATAGCGTTTTTTTTTTTGTTATAGATGAATGCCCCAACATTATCAGAGTTAGCTGTTAGAAAAATTTGCGAATCAATAACATCATCAGCAGTAGAATTCATGGAGCAGTCTCCACTACCATGGAAATTAACTACGGAAATTGTGAAACAATTTCCTTTATATAAATGGCACGCTATGATTAAAGAAGCCAAAAATGATCTTGATTCTTCATATACAGGAATTAACTTTATTAGATGTCACAAAGAAATAGATCCAAATTTAATTCACACTATATTAGGAAAATCAGATTGGGGTTATGTTTTTGAAGATTATTCTAGTTACTGTCTATGGACAAGTGGATATTGGCTGGACCAATATTACCTACACGTATGTAAAAATTGTTTATCTAAATTTAAAGAAATACATAAAACTTTAAATAAACGTTTATTTGCCTGCTATGACCATTCTCACGAGGTTCACGATGCACATGACATTATTTTGAACGTATACCAAAAAAAGTATAATTGGTGTCACAGCTGCTTTAAAAGCGTAGTGTTTGAACTAAAAGACCAGGAATCTTGCAGAGATGCCTTACATGATAGGTCTAGAAATAACATCCGAATCCGATTTGATGAATCTGATGTAGACAGCGATATTGAGTTTTAAAAAAAAAACATCACAGCAAACAAATTACAAAAAAATATATAAAAAGCGTTCATCCGTCCTCCAGTTTCTCTCTATCTATTGTACTAACATTTATATATATATTTTTTTTCAAACATGTATGTAGTACTAACATTTATATATATATATATTTTTTCAAACATGTATGTAATTAGATTTAATAAATGAATATTTATAAAAAGATGTTTTATTGATTTCGTTAGATTTTTCTAGTAAGAAGAGTTCACAACAACAACAACAACAAGATGTCCTGATAGCTTGAGTCGTCAGAGGTGTGCAACATCAGAAGCAATGTTAGTGCGTGGTTGGAGTTCAAAACTTAGCGTGTTCAAAAACAAAAAAAAAAACACGCACACACATAATACTAACATTACTTCTGATGTTGTGGCGCGGTTCTTCGGGCTATCAAGACATCTTTTTGGTATTTTTGAACAAAGTGTGCACGTCACGTGCGTCACGTATCACGTCACGTGCGTCACGTATCACGTCACGTGCGTCACGTATCACGTCACGTGCGTCACGTGTCACGTCACGTGCGTCACGTGTCACGTCACGTACGTCACGTGTCACGTCACGTCACGTGTCACGTTACGTGACGTATATCATAATGAAACGACAGATATGCATTTTTACAAAAACTTTATTAAAATCGTTCAAGATCATTAGCGATCCTATGTCTATAGAAAAATATATGTTGTCCTAACGCTATATGTTGTAAAGTACAGCCTACGAGCTTAAATGTATACAATTTTTGAATAGCATCTGAAAACGTATAATTTTGATCATTAAAACTAGCTCGAACAATCTTAAGCGCATTATAATAATAGCTTGGAAATTCAACAGTTTCTAGCATAGACATATACGGTACTAAAAGTTCATTATTTGCTTCTAAAAGAGCGTTCACGTCCATTTCTGAGAGGTAGAAACTAATGTTGTGCTTGGTTATTTCGAGAATTTTCGTACTATCATAGATTAGTCGTCGAATTCTGCAATAGTCACCGCACTCGATTTCGACAGGATCATACTTGTCAGGAAGGTTCTTCTCCTCCTCCTGCTCCTCCGTCTCCTTCACCGTTACCACATTGAGCTGGGTGATTAATTGTTCCCACTCATAGGAACTGAAAGATAGTTTCAACCGTGATGAGTTCCACACAATTACAGCAGGAGTAAATGATCTCGCTGGGCTTAGACCGCATCCAATTTGGTATGATCCATTTGGAAACTGCGTGTACAGCAGATAATGGTCCTCGTTCTTGGCCGCTTCTTCGTACCTTTCCAGAATAGCATCCAGCTCACGGTCGTAGTTTACAGATGATTCGTGTGAGCTGCTGGTGGTGAGGTCAAACTCGCTGCAACTTGAACCACTACCACTGGTATCCATTTTTTTTTTTACTAGCTGCCTGACTGACTGACTGACTGACTGCAACCGACTGAGAACTCACTTTTAGCAGAAACCCCCCCACCCCATACACCTAGACGATCGCATCATTGTCAATCCAACTATTATGTTTTGCATCAAGGCCAAGCCATTTGACGTACATTTTTTTACCTTTACGACGTAAAACTTTTTCAACTAAATAAACATCTGGATTGGCTGTTTTCTGTAATTCTTCGTCATAAAAGGCTCCTTTGATCGGTGCACCTTGCATATCTTCGAGCATGTACGTTGCAGGGTTGGTAATATTAATTTTAGTAACTTTAAATAATTCCGTTGTCCAGCTTGGAACGTATCCCTTGTCGAATAGCATTTTGGTTTTGCTGATGCGTACAATGTCACCAACTTTAAACTTACGCGGGCCCGCGATTTTTAAATGAGTATATTTTCGATTTAAGATACATTTTTCGTTGGATTTATTAATTTGTGATGGTTTACATCCGATGGTTTGATGACGTGTTCCATTGTATTCATTGGTAATGCTTTGTAATATATCAATCCATTTATACGATCCCATTAAGCTAAAGTATTTGTAAAGTTTATTTTTCAACGTCCTTATGGCTCTTTCAGCAATGGCCGCTTTCTTGATGCTATATGTACTATAATGATTAATATCATGCTTCTTCATTAAAGTTTGAAATTTACTATTGTAAAATTCTTTACCTTGATCAGATTGTAGATTTTTCGGCGTACGTTCCGTATGTGCGAGGATATCCGAAAACGCACGAGTTATCTCCTCACCCGTCTTTGTCTTTAACGGTCTAGTCCACATAAACTTGGAAAAAGAATCGATTACGACGAGAATTAATTTGAAATTTTTATTTTGATGAGCATAAGGTCGCATTTCAGCCAAGTCCGTCTGCCATAAATCGTCTAAGCCTTTAATGATGGTACGTCGTCTTAGATAATTTTTTCGAGCAGGCTTGTGCAGCTCGTTAACTAGTTGTAGCTTCTCCTTGGCGTACGTCATCATGTTTTAACGCTTTAAATTGTTGTTCCATCGGCTTTATACGCTTAGCAAGATCGAATGTTTTCAATGATATATATGATGTGCGTCCTTGCAAAAGTTGTAATTCATTCAATGATATTTTTCCTTATTGGAGTCAAATCGGTATGAGACTTAATTGTAGCCAACTCCTGTTCTATTCTTGTTGTTATATTTGCAATAGAGTCATCTACATATTTTTTTGTTGCCATATGTTTACCAGAAGTAGGCGGATTTCTCGAAATAAACGCTGTTATTTGATCTGTTTTTGCTGTTATTTTTTTAAATCAATCACTGAAGTATCTACGTATTTTTTAGTTGCCGCATCTGAATTATCTGTGGGATCTTTTATATTACACAACTTTACGTTCTTGAAGTCAACATTTCCATCAGAAGTATGGGGTAGTGTTAACTTTGGCGGTGTACGCATATACGGAAGTGTCTTTTGTTTATCAAAGCGACGTCCGAATTTATCAAGACTCATCGTGTAAATGAAAGACCAAGGAACTAGATTACTGTATTATATTAGCTTCTTTTAGCTCGTTGAGGATGGCTACTATTTCATTATCATGCGACGTATTGCCAGCTTCCTGAGATGCCATAAGGAGTTTAAGTCGATCGATTAATTCATTGGGATCATCCCAGTACACGTATTCGATTGGTTCCTCGTTGTATGTCAAGTAATCACCGATACCTTTTCCTGTTGGCGGTTTTGATGTTGATGATGTTGTTGTTGTTGTTGTTGTTGAGGGAGTGGATCTTGTTAATGATCGACTAAGTGGACTACGTATTTTTGTAGATGTTGATCGTGTGACAATTGTACCTTTATTTTTCTGCACATCTTTAAAGAGAGGCTTAATAATGTGATTATATTTAAATCCTGTCGAACCTTTTAGGCGTCCAAGCGAATCTAAATGAACACCGGTACTTTGCAATAGATTTTTATAGGGTTGTAAATCTGCATCTGCATAGTTTGGGTCATTATAGAATAAAAGTTGATACAGCCCAGGTGTGCCACGAAACCATGTACCTGCTAAGTTTGTCCCCTCAGGTAATATCTGTATTTGGCCAGTCGCTCTATCAAATTTAATTCGGCGTTTACCTAACATCCAACCAATGTTGTCGGTATATATAGGTCCATAATTTTTATCAATTTTATCGTTTTGTGTCCAAAAATCTTGTAAATAATTATGGCTTATTGGGGGATATTGATCTAAGTATTCTTCTATTGCTTCTTGTGAAAAATCAGCAGGACGCATTTCTTCAGGTAGTGGTGGTGTTTCAGGTCTCGGCGGTATATTACCTTGTTCATCAGTTGAAGCCACGTCTTCTAAATTGAGATAGTTTGGGTTCTGTGTGAATACATCATCATCATCATCATCATCATCCTGTTTCAATTTTTCCTCTTTTTTAATAATAAATGAAGGATGCTGCTGAGTCTTAGCTATTTGCTTAAGAGGTTCAGATATTGGTTTGAAAAGTTTTCTAATAGATTCATCTTCTGCAGTTCGACCTAACTTTAAAGTAAGATACTTTTTACGTATAGCTCGAGCAAGTTCTGCGATCTTTCTTTTATGACTAGCAACGGCAACTTGGTCCTTTGACATCATGTTACTGAATGATGGCGTACATGATAAGCCTACAATTTTATGTACTTATCAAATCCTACTCTGTATCGACCATAATTAAGAGGAAAGTCTTTAACAATAACTAACGTACCGTACTTTTCTGCCCAACATTCCGAACACATCTTTTTGAATTCATCAAAAGTAACATCTGGAGATACATGCTCATCAAATATATGTTTTAGATTAATTTCATCCTGCTTAAATAGTACTATAATGTTACAGTTGTCTCGTATGAGCTGTTTTGGAATTTTAGAGTATGTTTGGCAGAGATATGCAGCATCGATATCTTTATGACGACACATGGAGTAATACTCTCGAATTTTCTGCTGACCGTCACACGACACGTCGTCAAATATAAATATAGAGCTATTTTTAGCCTTACTTGGACTTATAATTTCCTCGTTATCCTTAAATGGGAAATAGCCAACACCCTTAGCAGCGGAAATCACTTCTTGAAGCAGTTGATACTTTGGTTGATACAACGATTTTGAATAAACGTAAACATTTTTAAACTTAGCACCGTTTGGATGGAAAAGCAGCGCCAGCATTACGTTCGTTTTTCCACATCCGCTTGGTCCGCAGATGATAGCGCGAAACGAATTCGGTAACAATTTACCATGTTTACTATGTTGAGTTTTTGCTGTAAAATCCAAGTTATCAATGGGTAATGACTGCTCTTGTTGAACAACCTTCATCGTGTGGCGTTCGAATAAGGAATGTGTAAAAGTATATATGTAGATATTGCTAACGCATCATCAACAGTTCTCATGTTAACGTACAAGGGTGAAGGTGTTGTAAACTCTCTGATAAATAATCTTCCGATAGAACTCCACGTACCTTCGTATCAGTTCCTGGGACGTAAGTGTGCGACAGATTAGGATATTTTTTTTTTCATTCTCACACATGTATATGTATATTTTCAGCGGGGACTAAATTAAAGAAGAGGTTAGCACGAGGAGATCCTGGAAAGAACCCATTGGATCGTGCTGCAAGAGACCACGATATTGCATACGCCTTATACAAAAATTTGAAAGACAGGCACAAAGCTGATTGGATTCTTGAGAACCGAGCCTGGGAACGTGTAAAAGCACCTGACGCTTCACTAGGAGAAAAGACTGCAGCTTGGCTAACAACTACCGCAATGAAAGTTAAGCGAAAATTGGGTATGGGGCAGAAGAAATCATCTTTTCGACGAGGTGTTCTCACGAAAATCACAAAGTCCTTGAAGAAAAATGCTCCCACCACCACGACATTAAAAAAGTCTGCATTGGTTGCTCTTAAAGCGGCAAGATTAGCGGTGAAGAGTGCAGGTGGAAAACATAAAGTTCGACTACCGAGAATAATTCCGATCGAAGGAAAATCTGGGGGATTCCTACCCTTGATCCCCCTTTTCGCCGGATTAAGTGCCTTGGGGGCGCTCGTAGGGGGAGCTGCAGGTGTGGCCAAAACGGTCGTTGATGCCAAGAATGCACAAAAGAAATTGGAGGAAGACCATCGCCATAACAAAGCTATGGAGTCTTTGGGCAAAGGATTGTATTTGAGAAAAAATGCTAAAGGTGGTTATGGGTTGTACCTCAAAAAAAAAAGTCAAAAAAACTAAACATCAAGCTACCCAAGAAAGCGCTTTATGATTATGAAATAAAGCAATATGCGAAGCTCTTGAACATACCTCATTTCCGAGGTGTCTTCATGCGTGACACTTTACCACGAGACGGTCCACGTAAAAGAGAATGCGCCGTCGTGAACTTAGATATTTCACAAAACAACGGAACTCATTGGGTAGCTTATAAAAAGATAAACAACAACGTTGAGTATTTCGATTCATTTGGTAACCTGAAGCCTCCACAGGAACTTGTTCGATATCTGAAAAACGCTAAAATTTTCTACAACAACGATCCTTACCAAACTTATAATCAAGTTAATTGCGGACAATTGTGTTTGAAATTTCTAAACAATAACAACAACAACAACGATGGATAATAAAACATTATCGGAATTTACATTAGAAGAGTTTGAGAAGAATATTCCGCCGCTGGAATATTTAATAAGCAATGTGAGACCTGCAGAATTATTGAGTATATGGCACAAACTGCCTGCAGAATACACATCCAATTTTGATCTTCAAATACGACTTCCATGCTATGTTCACTACAACAGACCTGATTGGACAACACATTGGGATGGACCGGCTACTGCTCAAGCAAATTGTTATTTCTGTAAATTATCCATTCGAAAATAAACAAAAAAAAAAAACTTGAATAAATGCTTAGTACACAGCTATATTTTTTCATTCATCATGTCGCAGTTGTTGAGAGTCAATAGCACTACTCATATATTTTCATTTCGTCCTTCAACACCGATAGTGTTGGATCCGAAAAAAGATTATGAATTGGCGCTTAGGTCTTTTACTTCATACAATTCCATACCGAATATTGAAAAAGGAGATAAATTTTATTATATCGACCGGATAGGTGGTGGTGGTGGTCAATTAAAAGTCATCGAGTTTCCGACAGGTTGTTATGAAATTACCGACATAGAAACATTTATACGAACGCAAATGAATCTTGAAAATGAAGTTGCTCCTCCGGATGATTATTTTTCTCTAAAACCTAACAATAATACACTGCAATGTGAAATCTTTAGCAAGTATTATAAAATAGTTTTTACAGAACCGAATAATCTTGGACATCTATTGGGATTCTCGAAAAAAGTTCTTAATCCTGGTCAAAAGCATTCTTCTGATTTACCTGTAAACATAATAAAAGTATCAACCATACACTTTGATGCTAACATTACGTCGGGAGCCTTTGACGGAGACACGCCTGCACACACGATCTACGAATTTGCTGTGACAGCCGATCCTGGATACGCTATAGTCGAAACACCTGTAAATTTACTATATCTACCTGTTATACCGAAACAAGAAATAACCAACATCACAGTGTTGGCTTTAGATCAAGACGGTCGTCCTGTAAACTTTCAAGGTGAAACTAGTACTCTTGTGTTGGAGTTGAGAGCGAAGCGCAGATGGGATTAGTGATTATAAGACATAGTGGTGCTTCCAAGGCAACTTCAGTATTACCCCAAGCACCTAAGCGACGACATCTACTACTAACTACATCAAATATCCTGTTTCTACGCTCACTTGGATATCATGTCAACAACAACAAGAATCATGTACAAAAAGAGAAAAACTGAGGAGGCAGCAGCAGCAGCATCACATACTTCTCCGATGTTTGATCTATATCGATCTCCAGCATTCGATGAATCTATTCGCAAGGCTGAGTATAGATCTTATACGCCGTTCATCAAGTCATTTAATTGTAATGATGTTGTGGAATTTAGCATCAATCAAGTAGATTCGTTCTTTGCAATGAACGCTTCCCTTCTATCTATCAAAGGAAAAGTTGAAATAACTGGAGGAGGAGGAGCAGGAGATGTATCTTTAGCTCCAAACTTTGGTGCCTTCCTATTTGACTCTTGCACTTACAGTGAATCCGCTAGAGAAGTTGAAACAGTACGTGATCCTGGTATTGTAAGTACTGTCCGAGCTTACGTATGTTACAGTGAGGAAGACTCAAATCATATGGCTATAGCTGGATGGAACTATCCTTCAACACCTATAATGGCGTCAACACATAACAAGTCTTTTAGCTTGCTAATGCCGCTTAAACATATTTTCAACATTTTCAATGATTATCCTATGATTACGTGTGGCAGACAAACTCTCAGATTTGTGAGAGCTAGAAACGATAACGATTGTATCATTATCAAGGAAAAAACTGGAACGACGACGACAGCGAAAATAACTATTGAAAGCATGGAACTGAAAATCAAACATATTTACCCGAGTGATGATGTGAAAGAACAACTTTTGAAAGCTATTCAAACTGATAAGCCGATACTTATACCGTTTAGAAAATGGGATCTGAATGAACTGCCTGCAATTACCGCAGATGCGAGAAGAGAAATATGGTCAGTTAAAACTAGCACCGCAATCGAAAGACCACGTTTCATTATAGTATGTTTCCAAACCGGTAAACGTGACGTCGCAACCTCAGACCCTACCCTGTTTGATCACGTGAATGCTGCTAGTATTCGAGTATCTTTAAATGGTGAATACTATCCCAACGAACGTATGCAATTGGACTTTGCAAACAATCACTTTACTGAAGCTCATTTCAACTATAGCGACTTTCAAACCAGCTATACAACTTCTTCTTCTCCTCTGAAGAGATGTCTTTTAGATTATACCGCTTTTAAAAATCGCGCTTTGTTTGTTATTGACTGTTCCAAACAAGAGGAAACCATGAAATCATCAACTGTTGATGTTAGATTGGATATCGAAGCCGATACTGGCTTTCCAACCAACACCAAGGCCTACTGCATCATTATACATGACTGCTTAATCGAGTACTTCCCCCTCACCGAAGTTATTAAAACCATCTCGTAAGCAACGAAGGACTCTCAGTTCCGCATCAGACATCATGAGGATCGCGTTTGTTGACATTCAAGGCTTTACAGTTGACGGATTATTCGTACCTAAAGAACTATGTATCGAAATTGGTTTCAAGAAAAGTCATTACATCTTTACACCTCCGCAACCTTTTTCTACATTAAATACTAAAGACAAGAAAACTGTCGCTTACTTGGAGAAGAATTTCCATGGGCTTAAATATTCTTCCGGCGACGTTAAATATTCCAAGTTAAATGAAATAATTAAAAATAAGGTGATATATGCGGCTGACTATGTCTACGTTCGTGGAGAACAGAAAGCAAACTTTTTACTCAAGAAATGTCACATTTTTGGTGTTTTTCCCAACATTATTGATGTTTGCAAGTATGATGGTACACCGTGTGCTACTGGAAACTTTGTTGCTGATTCCAATCCATGCCACACCAACGGACAATTTTCCTGTACCCAGAGAAATGTTGAACGTCTACGCCACTGGTTTTCAAATATCATATTACCTATGTAGTTTTTTTCTATTTTCAATAAAATATTAAACGTATTATTGTAGTTTTATTGAAAATACCTCTGGTTTGCGAAATAATTGTCAGAATGTCTATACTATTTTCATTTTGAACGGTATCATCCTGTATAATAATAACAGTACATCGTATACAGGTTATGAGACATTCTGACCGACCGACCGACCGACCAGAGGAGCCCACCACGCTATTTAGGTCACGCCTTGCTATATACGATTTAACGATATACCGTCGGTCCATCGATCCGCTATTTTTCGATGCACCCCTGTATACACGTTGCCCCCCGTAATCCACGCCAACACCAGACAGGTGCGACATCGGCGCCATCTATGCGCGAGATGCCCAACCCATCAATGGCAGCTGTCCAATGACGCATAGATTCCGTTAGGTTTGTACACCGCCAAACAAATCTACGCCATTTATGCGCGAGATGCTCAACCCATCAATGACAGGTGTCCAATGACGTATGACAGATGACGTGTAACGCCATCTATGCGTGAGATGCCCAATGACGCATGACAGGTGTCCAATGACACACAGATTCCGTTTGGTTTGACAGCGCCATCTAGCGGCGGAATCCCCAACTCATGAATACAGATTCCGTCCAACAACCTGTCAATGGCGCGCGACGCCAGCGCCTCTGGTGGCGGATTTTGGAAGTTTTGAGACCGAATCCCCATAAGACATCTACTGCTCGACGTGAGAGACAGGGTCGTGTAAAACAATCATTGCATCGATATCAATCTGATTGGATTCTAGGAATACCCTTACCCTTTACAAAAATTGTAGGGGTAATTCCAGGAATATCGAGCGCGTCTCATGCAAAATGCAGCAGATAGAATATATACTATTCTGAATCGTAAAAGATATGCAGTTCAGTCAGATTGATTTTGAATACGTGTAAATGCTAATTTTATTTGAAAGTATGTTTACTTGCCAAGCGGCAATATGCAAAACGAATACAAATGTTCCTTAAGGCGGAAACTTTTTTGTCGCCAATTACGGAGAAAACTAACGTCGAGTAGGTTGACTCTGCATGTCCCACACAATGTTATCATCAGTTCGAAAACAATATCTTCGGCATCAGTTAGGGAGAAATTAATCGCGAGCGTTTGCAATCAAGGAGCTCAGTGTATCAAGTCAGTCTAAACATGTTCATACACACTGTACTGCGATAAGTCTAACAAAGTTGCAATTTCTGAGTTTGATTTCCCAGAATTAAGAAATTTGATTATCAGTAATTGAATTTTCTTACTAATAACCTTTTGAAAATCTTAACTACCCAAAACTATTTTAAACGTATTCTGACAGCTGTGATTAATAAAAATAATTGTCATGGCATTTATTTTTCACAGCCACCTATGCGTTATAGACATATTGCATTGAAGTGAAAATAGGTTGATATGCTGTAATTTCAACATGTGTTATTTTTATGCTGCAAATTTGATTAGGGAGTGATAAAGTTGGTGTTTTCTACTATATATGCTGTAATTGCAACATGTGTTATTTTTATGCTGCAAATTTGATTAGGGAGTGATAAAGTTGGTGTTTTCTACTATATATGCTGTAATTGCAACATGTGTTATTTTTATGCTGCAAATTTGATTAGGGAGTGATAAAGTTGGTGATTTCTATATGATCAATAGTGGAATCGTATACAAAAAATTGTTGCGAAGAATTCACTATTACAGGGTGTTCCTTTTTCTGTGTCACTCTGTATACTCTTGAACTTTGTCCACTCGCATATTCAGCTTCAGATGTGAAATGTGGCATGAAACAAGGACCGCTGAACTTTGTCAGCTGCACATTCCTACATAGGTATGTGCGGTAGCTGTTTGACATCGAGGAGACTGCATCTGATTGGCAATTATTCACAACGGAGCATTACGTGGAATTGGAGTATGCTCAACGTGCCTAGTGTCCATTTACATTTTAAATCAATTTTGGACGGCTACCTATGTGAGCGACACCCGTACCTACGGGCACAACCATTAGTCCGGGATAAACAGACTTAAAATACGATTTTTATTATTATTGTTAGAAAACAGAGGACAATTCTATAAGCTCATGTTCAAAAGGAAAACGTAGCGCACAGATAAGTAGCGTAGAATAGTTAAAATAAAAAGTTTATAGCTATGAAGTTTGTTTGCTGTTGCACATATAGTAATACGTGCACAAGCAGTTTCCAAAATCTGGCCAGCAAAGGTGTAAGACACAACACTTTGTTGGGTTCAAGCGTAGAAGCCAACTGTCTGACCATTGATGAACAATGTCAAAATTACGTTAAAGCAGGGCAGAAGTTGTTGAGGACAGCAGGGCGGGTAGGTCATTTGTGCATAAAAGGAGAAGCACCGGACCCAAGACTGATCCTTGGGGAACTTCTCTTGCCATACGATGGAGGGAAGACCGGGCATAAAAAAAGTTCTCTCGGTGAGGAAAGCCTCGATCGTCAGAAACAACTCTGAAGGCTCAATTACGTATAGAAAACTTAAACGGATCAAGTCAGTCAGACAGGCTCAGGCAACTAGTCCATAGACATTATTTTTCTGCTTGCCGGTAGTACTGTCTATATAGCAACGACGTGTTAGGCGCTCCATCGCGGCATGGCGACCGTAATACCAGGACACTTACCAAGACCGATATGATCGCCAGTAAACTCAGAGAGCAGAAGCAGGGATGCGTATCGAAATGATTTCTCAATCACCGTGGTTTTTCATCGTATTTTCGAATTATCTCGCTTATTTTTTGAGGAAATTCAAAAAGTTTTTCACAGATTGACAGGTTACTATTGCTAACATGATATGAGCTCCCAAGTCGTGAGTGGAGGAACTTAATGTAAAAGTACTACATTAAAGCATATACCACTACAGACCATCACAAGAATCCAATCAGCGACGGCAGAAAAACAACAAAAAAAAAACGTATCCAACCGCCTCAAGAGCAAATGTACGGGGAAGTTAATGATGTTTAAAATATAGTAGCTATATGCGGTCCTCCACCTCCTACAACTCCTCTACCCCAATTTTTTTTAACCCTAAAATTTTGTTCTAAAATGATCTGAACCCTCTGAAATTTCAAAAGATGCAGTTTAATCTTATTCGTTTTTGGTCTTTTTCTCCGTTACCGTGGACCAATTTTCAAAAACTACAAAGCTTTTCCGTCCTTGACATAGTAGTAACCTTGTGGGAAAATTTCACCCAAATTCGAGAAGTATTTTCCAATTTATAGACGGATATAACGTCCAAAAAACAATCAGATTTGACTTCCTCGTCAGTAGGCATGGGAAGTAAAATCTCGTATCCTTCTTAGAGCGAGAACATAGATTCCGAAAGCGATGTAACTTTAGTGTTTTAACTTACAGGTGATCTGCCTTATTCACGAAAGTTACTGGCCAGCAAATTGGCTGTCCCGAGGTGTAAGATACAACAGTTTGATGGGTTCAAGGGTAGAAGCCAACTGTCTGACCATTCATGAACAATGTCAAAATTACGTTGAAGCAGGGCAGAAGTTGTTGAGGACAGCAGGGCGGGTAGGTCATTTGTGCACAAAAGGAGAAGCACGGGACCCAAGACTGAACCTTGGGGAGCTTCGCTTGCCATACGATGGAAGGAAGACCGGGCACACAAAAAGTTCTCTCGGTGAGGAAAGCCTCGATCCTCAGAAACAACTCTGCAGGCTCAATTACGGACAGAAAACTTAAACAGATCAAGTCAGTCAGACAGGCTCAGGCAACTAGTCCATAGACATTATTTTTCTGCTTGCCGGTAGTACTGTCTATATAGCAACGATGCCTCTTCCCTGATACCGGGCTGCACGACGTGTTAGGCGCTCCATCGCGGCATGGCGACCGTAATACCAGGACACTTACCAAGACCGATATGATCGCCAGTAAACTCAGAGAGCAGAAGCAGGGATGCGTATCGAAATGATTTCTCAATCACCGTGGTTTTTCATCGTATTTCCGAATTATCTCGCTTATTTTTTGAGGAAATTCAAAAAGTTTTTCACACATTGACAGGTTACTATTGCTAACACGATATGAGCTCCCAAGTCGTGAGTGGAGGAACTTAATGTAAAAGTACTACATTAAAGCATATACCACTACAGACCATCACAAGAATCCAATCAGCGACGGCAGAAAAACAACAAAAAAAAACGTATCCAACCGCCTCAAGAGCAAATGTACGGGGAAGTTAATGATGTTTAAAATATAGTAGCTATATGCGGTCCTCCACCTCCTACAACTCCTCTACCCCAATTTTTTTAACCCTAAAATTTTGTTCTAAAATGATCTGAACCCTCTGAAATTTCAAAAGATGCAGTTTAATTTTTTTCGTTTTTGATCTTTTTCTCCGCTACCGTGGACCAATTTTCAAAAACTACAAAGCTTTTCCGTCCTTGACATAGTAGTAACCTTGTGGGAAAATTTCACCCAAATTCGAGCAGTATTTCCCAATTTATAGACGGATATAACGTCCAAAAAACAATCAGATTTGACTTCCTCGACAGTAGGCATGGGAAGTAAAATCTCGTTTCCTTCTTAGAGCGAGAACATAGGTTCCGAAAGCGATGTAACTTTAGTGTTTTAACTTACAGGTGATCTGCCTTATTCACGAAAGTTACTGGCAGACATGCACATTATATTCCGACTTAAACATTAAACAATTCCTTTTCTTTCCGTGTAATCTTGACATCTTGAGATAAAAATCTGCTTTTCTATTAGTACTAGTTATCAAAGAAACTTGAATCAAAGCAACCCGTAAGCTTTTAACCCCCAATACATCAGTCACTGTCATTGTTAGCTATTTTTAAAATTAAGTTCTCATAGCCAAAGAGCTTACGATTATTATTTGAATTTGAAAATGAAGACAAAAAAACTATATTAAGAAAAAAATGGCGTCAAGTCGGTTGACTCTGCATTTCCCGCGCAACGCAGTTTTTAGTTCATAAAGGAATATGTGCAACAAAGAAAAATTAAACGGATCAAGCCAGTCAAACGGGCCCATTCAATTAGTCCACTTAGCACTTTGTGCTGATTGATTCCAAAAATAACAACTGTTCAGTGTGCGAATTGATTCTGTTTCAACGGAAGTGCAGACCCCAAAGGTCGCTCTCTAATGAATATGTGAAACTTTAGATAAAGATAGCAGCTCGTGTAAAGTTCCATGTTTGCGCTTGATGTCCTAAAATCAACTATGTTTTTAAGCCCTCTGATGACCCTAAATCATTATTTTAACCTGTCGCTTTCCATAGCGCAATAACTCTACTTTGAACCTAAATGATAAACTTTATAAACATGGGTAAGAGAGTAGGAAGGAGAAATCAGAAATCAGACTCACCCTAGTGCTTTCACAAATAA
The DNA here is from genome assembly GCA_963669975.1 of Acanthoscelides obtectus. Lineage (NCBI taxonomy): Eukaryota > Metazoa > Arthropoda > Insecta > Coleoptera > Chrysomelidae > Acanthoscelides > Acanthoscelides obtectus. The sequence continues at coordinate 2,951,941 of CAVLJG010000006.1, forward strand.
CATTTTAATTGTACATTGAATATGTATTAAAATTCTAAAATGGACTGGCAATGATGGCCAACATTTGGAAAAATAATTTCCAAACAAGCACTGACATGGACGATTTTTTTGATTGTATTTTTCATGCTTTTGAAAAAAGTACCTAGGTGACTTATACGCTGTGGAATGTATCAAATCGTTCTGGTGATATCAACACCAGCTCTTGTACTATCCGTTTGGTACATGTCGTGCTAAACGCCTTGGGGTGGGCGGGTAAATCCCCAATTTCCAAGAAGTAATATAGATAAAGTCTCCCAAATGGTATATCTGTGTCTGGATGCTCAGAAGGCATTCCTGAGAAAATAATTTTCCCGGTTCGATACTTTTCCTTGCAAGGCTCTTCCTGATATAAAAATAGGCCTTGAAGAAATGCGGTGTCATCAAAATTTAGTATTGTAATGAATTGGATATTGGATGCGATGCAAAGCCAAAAATTAAGTTACTCTGTGAGACTCAGTCTGGAATACTCCTCACATGCTACTTCTCATCCAGAAATTCAGAGAAAGATAACGATGCAGTTTTTACTCCTGACTTGGTTATAATAGACTGGGATTTCCCAAATATAAACTACATATTTTTTTCAGTGGTCTAAAGGAAAATTAAAAAACCCATACTCTTTTAAACCGACGCAGCTGCTGCAGCAGAAGCTTAAATACCAGGAAACCGCGACTGCTATGAGTAGTTTAAAGAAACTTTGTTAATCTGGTGTCAGTCTCATGCAGCAGTCTATGATCGGTTCCGACTGGTTAATTTTTAGCCCCAATTTAGACACCGCGACACATCGCAATGTCATATTCGACTTGATTCATCCGATTCTAGATATACAGGGTGACTTTGAAGTCATTAATTTTCAGATAATGATTGTAGAAGGAAGATAAACCAAAATATGTGTGTAAAAATAAAAAAAAAATTTTACCTTGTTTTATAAAGTATCCTCCCGACAAGTATTTCAGTGAGGACCTGTATTTGATCGTGAGGTCCCCTGTGATGTCTTAAGTCACCTGATTCACGAGCCCGTTGTACTACATTAACAAAGGCACGAGGGGTTGGTTGCACTCGATTGGGAAACCGATCCGCATAAACATGTGCCATTTTTTATTTCGTTTGAGCCACGCAACAGATACCACTATTCACTGACACTGACTGTATACAAATGAATGAAATAATTGTAAAAACATCGTTCCAAATTCTTTCGCTTTTTTGTTTCCGATGCGATGAACCGATAAAGCGGATTATATCCGTTGTTGCCAAACACGAGCACATAATATTATTGAGACAGGGCGGTACTCAAACTTCCAAAGGGCTATAACTTTGTTACTTTAATTTTACCAGAAAAATGGTAAAGGGAAAAACATTTCTTTTGATCAGATCTACTCACTGTTAAAATAAATGACTCAACTTCGAAGTCACCCTGTATAGATAGATAGATAGTCTTTATTGTCTTTTGGTCTTAAATAGCTATGACATAAGACTTGTCAAGATTACATATACAATACATAAGTATGCGATATGCAAAAAGGAACAGGTAGTTAATTAAAACAGTAATCGAGATAATAAATAAACAAATAAATAAATAAAATAGGAGTCATTACAAACACAAACAAATTCTTAATGACATCTAACGAACATGAAAAAAAAATCAATTTTAAATAACGACGGGTAACGAAAACGGGAGTTTTGCCCGAAAATTTTTTACAATATTATCACGGTACTCCAGTGTTCAGGTGTTGGTTTTTCAACAGAAACGATCATATCGGTAAAACGCAAACGTTTAACTGGCATTATGAAAGAAGCGGCAACAAAGCGGAGCAAAGGACAACAGCTGTGAAAAATTGAAAATATAACTTTAGCAAAGCGCAGATGGCGTTGACAGGTGTGACGGGGCTTGCTTCTCCCACAGCTGCATCCTGACGTACAACAGTGTGTAGATGTTCGCATTAAAAGTTTTCCAAGCTGTTGTACTGCAATTGCTGTGCTGTAAGCCGTAATTATCCGCGTCCTTCGCAGTCATATCACTACAGACCGTGTTCTTCCAGGTTTTAGTGAGGAGAGGTAAATAGTCCGGGCGATTTTTGTCCTGTTGGACCACCTTTCAGAAACCTTGTAGCAAATATGATCCGAATGTTAAGGTCGATTTCAAATTGAGTATGTAACTTAGTTAAGATAAAGCATCGATAAAGCTTCACCTGTAGAAAAAAATTGATTGAATCAATTAAAATTTCAATAAAGCCAACAAAATAATTTATCTAACTATGTGTCAGCTGACAACTTTAATTGGTTTAGTGAAACTCCTAAAACAGTTTGTTTGAAACTATGAAACTAGTTTGATTAAGCCAAAACGCAATCGTTTAATTAAATTTAATAAACCGTTTACTTAGATTGAGTACACCAATTTACTTAAAATTAATGAATTATTAAAACGACCTTACTTGCATCAAGTAAAGCAATTTACTTATATATCTTAAATTTATTCAAACAGCTTAGGTTAAGGTATTTGTCTAGTTTTAAGGGTATATTTGCATAATATTTGGAATTTAAAAGAATAAATGTATTGCTTTTTACTAAATGATGCATATTATAACTAACAAATCTTAGATATGCAAAAACCACATCAATCCTAAGCTAAGCTGCTAAACATATTTTTGGTATAATTGCCCTTGATTGTCCTGAAGATGGCTGCATAATTTAAATTTCACAGTTCCCATTTCGTCACGTTAGTAGCGACTTCCCCATGCAGAATGTTTCATTGAGAGCAAGAAATAAAACCACTGTTATGAGCCTTATGCTCGAGTATTTCACTTGATCACCATAATTGTTCGACTTTCCAGCTGCTACACCAGTTCGAAGTGCGCTACCGACACTGCGTATGTCGCATACCAAAGATCATTCACGAAGAAGGAGCCGGTCCTCGATTCAAATAAACTGTTCAAGTATTTTTATTAAAGTGTTTGAATGTTACATGGATTGCTATTTTCAAGCAGTCTAGTTTGAAACTGTTAACAGAAAATTCAGTTATTTAGAATAGTTAATAAACTTATTATGTGCAATGAAAATTTTCTGGAACGAGTAGTAATAATAGTATTTTTGCTACAAACAATGCAACGTGAACATACAGGCGGTCTAGAAGCTCCTGTAACCCACTGGTACGAAAAAACCAAGCCATTCAATAGTTATCTCGGATTTGACCTTGACCATGACGATTTTTTTAAATTGATCCCTCCATTTTTGACCCGGTGAATGAATAGAGCGACGAATTTTACTTTCAAATATGGCCTGAACCAAGCTTCAATTTCAAGCTTACGAGGTCATGGTCAAGGTCAAACCCAGGTACGGTGATATAACTCGAAAACCAGTAGTCGCGTGAAGAAATTATTGAAACATTATTTTCATGATTTTCCCCCGGATATCTAATAGTGACCTTGAATGAGACATTAACCACGATTACCTTCAAGGTCATTTGAAGGTCAAGTTATTTTAGTAGGTACGGAACAATTTTAAAAGAGCAGTTTATATGAGGATTACACAATTTTCTGAATTTGGAGAAATAAGGGAAAACTTGTGTTTGACTTTGACGGTCCAGTCCAAGGTCAAGGTACCCAAAATGGTCAAGGACATATTCGAAGATGAAATTTCCTCTTTTCTACATTTCCGTGGTCAAAAATATAGGGTCTGCCCAAAAAGAGCCTAACTTCAAATGACCTTGAACGTCTTGGGCAAGGTCAGATTCAATTGTATATCCGATAAAAAATTACGAAAATATAGTTTTCCTTTATGACAACTCGCTTTCAAGTTATATCACCGTAGCTGAGCTTGACCTTGATCATGACTTACCCAGGTTTAAGTTTAAGAGTGGTCAAGACTATATTTGAACGTAATATTTCTCGCTCGTTTCAATTGACCTTGAACGTCATGGTCAAGGTTAAATGCAAGGATTGCTGGGGAAAACATTTTCCTATCGTTATTAATTCACAATTTATCATGAGATTCCGGAAATTTCCACACACCCTGTATAGGCTTTCCTATTCGAACCCGTTGTTTTTCATCACCTGCACTATACGATGTGCATCGCACGGCCTTGTCAGTGTAAAAGGCTAGCATTTCCCAGTTTTCCACATCCCGCTAAACAGTGGACGCGCCGTCACAGTGCCACGGAAGCATGGGCATAACGATGATAACCACCAGAGCAGAAATTATTCTTGCTCGCCCTCGTTGCCATCCATTTATAACCTCAAAGCGACCGATTACATATATCCCGCTATACATGGTTTGCTTTCTACCTAAACTGTTTAACAGATATCGATTGCTTTAATGCCACTGGGGAACCTTACGTCACCGTTTCATCCGACAGCTTGAACTCTAACTTTCAGATTGAGGCGTTCGAGAAAACACGTGGCATACGTTCATATATGTAAGCTACATTTGCGGCACATTTGCATTGAATTTGAGCAACTTAAATGCGAGGCTTCACATACAAAAGCAACGAAATGTGCTATGTTTTACGACTACCAACATCAGAATGTTATGTGCTTCATGCCTTACCTAGCTACGTGAACGGGACGAACCTAACGAAATCACTGGTACATTTTAGCTGCTGGTACATTTGAACTACTGGTCATTTGAACCACGGGACATCTAAACTACTGGTTATTCGAAGTACTGGTCATTTGGACCACTGGTACATTTGAACTACTGGCCACTTGAACTACTGGACATTTGCACTGCTAAACATTTGAGTTACTGGATATTTGAACTACTATACTGGACATTTGAACTAGTGAACATTTAAACTACTGGTTATTCGAAGTGCTGATCATTTGAACCACTGGTATATTTAAACTTCTAGCCATTTGCACTAATAAACATTTGAACTACTGGACATTGGAACTACTGGTCATTCAACATTAAACAGCTAGAAAAACGTTACCAACTTGAAAAGCTGAACGGCAACTTCATGAGGTTCGATTAACAACATCAGAATGTTATGCAATACTTAATGGCTTACTTAGCTGTGTGGACGGGACAAACCTAACGAAAAGAAGCGAAACAAACCTAACGAAACTATTGGTACATTGTAGCTGCTGGTACATTTGAACTACTGGTCATTTGAACCACTGGACATTTAAACCACTGATTATTCGAAGTACTGGTCATTTGGACCACTGGTACATTTTAACTACTAGTTATTTGAACTACTGGCCATTTGAAAAACTAGGCATTTGAACTACTGGACATTCAAACTACTAGTTATTCGAAGTTCTGATCATTTGAACCACTGGTACATTTGAACTACTGGCCACTTGAACTACTGGACATTTGCACTGCTAAACATTTGAGCTATTGGATATTTGAACTACTGGACATTTGAACTACTGGACATTTAAAATACTGGACAATTAAACTACTGGTTATTCGAAATACTGATCATTTGAACCACTGGTACATTTGAACTACTGGCCATTTGAACTACTGGACATTTGCGCTAATAAATATTTGAGCTACTGGACATTTGAACTACTGGTCATTCAACATTAAACAGCTAGAAAAACGTTACCAACTTGAAAAGCTGAATGGCAACTCCATGAGGTTCGATTAACAACATCAGAATGTTATGTAATACTTGATGGCTTACTTAGCTGTGTGGATGGGACAACCCTAACGAAAAAAAGCGAGACAAACCTAACGAAACTACTGGTACATTTTAGCTGCTAGTACATTTGAACTACTGGTCATTTGAACCACTGGACATTTAAACTACTGATTATTCGAAGTACTGGTCATTTGGACCACTGGTACATTTTAACTACTAGTTATTTGAACTACTGGCCATTTGAAACACTAGGCATTTGAACTACTGGACATTCAAACTACTGGTTATTCGAAGTTCTGATCATTTGAACCACTGGTACATTTGAACTACTGGTCACTTGAACTACTGGAAATTTGCGCTAATAAATATTTGAGCTACTGGACATTTGAACTACTGGCCATTTGAACCACAAGGCATTTGAACTACTGGACAGTCAAACTACTGGTCAATCGAAGTACTGATCATTTGAACCACTGGTACATTTGAACTACTGGACACTTGAACTACTGGACATTTGGGCTAATAAATATTTGAGCTACTGGACATTTGAACTACTGGTGATTCAATATTAAACAGCTAGAAAAACGTTACCAACTTGAAAAGCTGAATGGCAACTAGATGAGGTTCGATTAACATCATCAGAATGTTATGTAATACTTAATGCCTTACTTAGCTGCATGGATGGGACAACCCTAACGAAAAAAAGCGAGACAAACCTAACGAAACTACTGGTACATTTTAGCTGCTAGTACATTTGAACTACTGGTCATATAAACCACTGGACATTTGAACTGCTGGTGATTCGTACTACTAGTCATTTGAACTCCTGCCATTTAAACTAATGGATATTTGCACTACTAAACATTTGAGCTACTGGACATTTGAACTATTGGTCGTTCGACATTAATCAGCTAGCAAAACATTAATAACTTAGAAAGTGGCAATTCCATATCGATTCATTTCCCGATTTCAGTGTGAGTCAACTCTCCCGATCTGCTTTAATGGGGCTGTACACTGATTAATCCTGTTTCTTGTTCAGGATATGGAGCAAACCGCTACGACGGCTACGGCTCTAAAGTATTGGCCAATAATTCAATGAATCTTGTTTAGTTCTGCGCCATGCCCCACTTTCGACGCCAACCCTGTTCCGTTCATTCTGAAATAGATCTTGAGCGACAATTCGCTAACAGTAAACAGAATTTCATTTCAAACCAATTAAAAGCTTATTGTATGATGAAAATGTCCTAATCGAAACCGATAATAAATGATAGTTTAAAAAACTAAAAAAAAAACGCTTTTATAGCTAACCGAATAATTTTTAATTACAATGAGTTTATATTATAGTAGTAGATGGTCGAACAATCAATCATAATTAATCACCTCAAAATAAAATTATAATATACTAAGTGACATATAAATCCGAACACCCAGTTTATATGGTTTTATTTTAATAAAATTTTGTATAAGTACTTAAATGAAGCATAATAAGTAAATGATAAAAATTTCAAAATGATTGCACTGCTTTAAAGCCCTTTGACCTTTAATAATGCGTGGATGCACCCTGATGTGTTACGCATTCTCCAATGTTCTGATCAGGTGGTCAATGTCCTCCTGTGGTATCTCATTCCAGGCAACCACCAACTCCTCTCGAAGTGCTTCTAGAGTCTGAGGAGGACGTTGCAAATTGAGCAATCTCCTACCCATCATATCCCACACGTGCTCAATTGGGGATAAGTCGGGAGATCTTGGTGGCCATGGTAACAATGTGACATCATTATGTTGAAAGAAGTCTATTGCGACTCTTGCAACATGTGGTCGGGCATTATCTTGTTGGAAAGTTGGATCTGCCAGGGTGTCAAGATAGGGTAAAAGATGGGGTTCTAGAACATCGTGGATATAAGATAAGATTAAAGGTGACCTGGAACCATAAGCTATAGCACCCCAAACCATAACTCCAACAGTGTGATGAACATGTCTTTCAATAAAAAACTGTGGATTCCTCCTTTCACCATGTCGCCTTCTAACCCTGGCACGACCATCGTGCATGCCTAAACAAAATCGAGACTCGTGACTAAAGACAATACTGTTCCATTTCTGATCCCAGAGTGACCGTTGTCTGCATCACTCAAGGCAATTACGTCGGTGTTCTCGAGTTAAAGGGAGGACCCAGTGTGGCTGGTATGAAAACAAGCCAAAACTTCTCATTCGTCGGTAAACACTTCGCATGCCAATAGGTCTTCCGTGTTCTGCAAACCATTCATTTGCAATGGACCAGGTAGTGGAGAAACGGTCCCTTAAGGCCAATAATCTTAGGCCTTAGCCTTGGAGGTTTTTTCATTAGTTCTGTTAGACCATCATAAAATGACTTAGGAAACAATAGTGTAAAACATATATAGAAAATAAATAAGTAGTTAACACAACAAACAGTCAAAATCAAACAAACATTGACATATAGAAAAAACAAACATTTAACTAAAAGCAAATTTTGTCATTTTCATTAAAATTGGACATAAACAATCTGACCACTTTCTGAAGAGTGAGTGAACGCGAAGTGACTTGTTGCTATGGAAAATATTTTCTGACGACTTTGATCAAAACTACCAGTATTTGATTTACCTTGGAGCATAGATTGGCATCATAATTTCTGTACGGAGTCGTACACAGAGTAAAACGTTTAGTAATTAATTGGAATACTCTAATGCAGTTGGGCTCGTTCCCTGTAATTCGAAACCAACTAATTGTGCGAACGTAAATACAGGCTCGGGGAACATATTACAATGTTTACATGGTTCAGCTTCGATGTCACTGTCGAGAGATAATATTGTGCAATGGTCTAAAAAGATCGAACAATAGCAAATTGGTTTAGTACTTCATGCATTGATATGAATCTGTCAGATATTTCAGGTACATCAATAATAGCGTCAATGGTGATTGCTGAAATTGTAAGAATTTCCTTATGTGTGTAATTTGGAATAAAATACAATTTAAGTCTCCTGAAATAGCCTTCTCATGTTCAAAATGACGTATCAAATTTGATGAAAATAATGTATTTACTTGAAAACTTAGGTCAGCTAGGTTAATAATTTTAACGTCGACGACCGATATCTACAAAATAACATACAGTGAAAGTAAATCAGGCTGATTTAATAAATCATGCGACACTGTTCGTTGGCAGAAGATCAAGGCTCACAGAACCTTCTTACAAAACCCCACTATAGAAAACAGACAAGCCAATCTCGAATCCAGGAACATATAACGAAAACCGCTTCATAATGCCAAAGACGAGCACGGTGTACGCATTAGGCTCAAGGTAACGTCGCAGCGGCAAGGAACTTCTTGCAGTAGCCTTCCACGACTTACGTGCCAGGATGGAACGATTCAAATGCTAACACGGAAGTACTTGACAAGATCTTTGCTGCCGATTGGAGGTGGCATACTGCTCTCACGCAAACTTCGATCCTGTGGCCTCCCAGAGAAACTTTGCAGATGGGTGGCTGACTTTCTCTCTAACCGTGAAATATCCCTCATAATTGACGGGTTTCACAATGTCAACGCGGATGTTCCTAAGCGATCCCAGCACCGCCCCGATCCACGTATCCTCACTCTTTCCGGTCCAAGTGGCGGCACGTGGACTGGACGCTCCTGCAACCGGTGTTCCTGACGGATCCAAACCAATTTTTGCCTACGAAATTTCGCGTTTTCCACCATGAAATTTTGTCCCATCGAAATGTGGTGTAAACTATTCTCGACACGGACGCACGGCTATAGAACGGTAGTGGTCATTCATATCAGTGTAGCTTCCATTTAGGTTTAACCAGTCGTCCTCTAGTGACTTGGAGCAGAGAGGACAAGCAGCGTGTTGCTCTCTGACGAGAGACCTGGAGATTAACGCTGCTTGGAGATGCAACAATCTTGTACAGTTTAATGTTTCCAAAACACAGTTGGGTACTTTGACTAACAGGAAGCGCACTAGCGCTCATCCGGTTTGAATGAATGGTTGAGTTATGCCAAAGAGCCGTTCATTTTGGCTGGTCGGAGTTCAAGTCACCGGAAACTTGGCGTGGCACGAACATTTCTCTCAAGCTAAGCTATTTGTTTTGATCTAAAAAGCTATTTTTTCCTTTAACTTAGGCCCTGATAAGACCTAGCCTCGAGTACTGCTCACACTTGGGGGGTTCTTCATTATTCATGTCCGATGCTGTGTAGAAGAGGTTCGTCCGACTGATCGATGAGTCTTCTCTAACAGACATTCTCAACTTGCTTTGCTCCTCAAACTTACGGTATCGAGATTGAGAAGCAATCTATATCAGGAGGCCTTTTTCAGTCCCACTAACCTTAGACAGTTCAAAAATCTGTAAGCTCTTCATAGCAGCCGCGATGCCCTGGTATTTAGGCTACTGCCTACGCGGCTGCTCCGCCATACAAAAATAATCAATGATCTATTTGTAGCGCTGTTCATAACGGCGAGAGTGCCTGGTGTGCTTTCACCAGAATTAATACCCCTACTATTCAGGTTCTCTTGCATCAAATGATTTATTTTGAGAAAGTGCACCGACGACGCCCACTGAACGTTAGGTTATGCCTTGAATGCGACGTACTCGCTAATAATTATCCATCAATTAAGCTTCTTGCATGACTGCAGATTATTCTGCAGCCTCCGTAGTGAACTTACCCGTAATAAGTCAATAGAGGCGTGAGTAGAATTTCGAGTCCGTGGCGATGCTTAATTCACCGCAGCGAAGGAACATTTGCATTTGTAATTTTTGCCACAGTTTTAGTTGTGAGTGAAAATACACATCTCGTGGTTATGTCCGCGGAAATCGTGTTCAGATCATTGACTAAGGTTACCCGGTACACAGCGAGAGCCTGGGATCTGTCGAGAGATGTGCATTTCCGAGACAGTCGAGGAGAGTGTCTTCTTTCCGTTTTCTTCTGCTTCCTTTAGTAAGCAATAAAAAAATATCGTGCCAAAATCACGTAACATTTTTTTACGATTTGGATCACTCACCAGTAATTTGAATTTCTCTTTATTAATGTTCGAGTCCCGATTCCTTTCCAATGATTTTCTTTTGGCAAATTTCTCAATTTATTGATTTATTGATCTCGAAGCTAACTAATCCTGAAAGTATGATTTCACGCATATTATATCTTTCTTTCTTAGCGACAGCGATGTCATAATATACTAAGTGACATATAAATCCGAACACCCAGTTTAAATGGTTTTATTTTAATAAAAGTTGGTGAATGTATTTATCTTACCGTAAATAACAAGTGAAAAAATTTTCAGCCTTATCAGTTGGACATTCCGGTTTTTATACTGCTTTTTTTTTTAATTCACTAACACTCTAAAAATGAATATTTCAGCCGCAGTAAAGAATCAACGTTGGCGGATTTTGGTTCTTGACATCCTTTACGATCGGTTACGATGCCTAGAGTACGGAGACCTGTACGATTTCGTCAACTTAGTGAGTTTGATAGGGGCCGTATAGTGGGACTTCGGGCAGCTGGACTTTCTTTTCGGGCAATTGCAGTTAGAGTGCAAAGAAGTGTCGACACTGTGGTTGAGTGTTGTCAGGCATGGCTTCGAGAAGGCCGTACGCAAAGAGCAAGGGGCACTGGACGCCGCCGTAGAACAACAGACCGTGAAGATCGCCGCCTAAGATTATTGGCCTTAAGGGACCGTTTCTCCATTACCAGGTATCATTGCAAATGAATGGTTTGCAGAACACGGAAGACCTATTGGCATGCGAAGTGTTTACCGACGAATGAGAAGTTTTGGCTTGTTTTCATACCGGCCACACTGGGTCCTCCCTTTAACTCGAGAACACCGACGTAATCGCCTTGAGTGGTGCAGACAATGGTCACCCTGGGATCAGGAATGGAACAGTATTGTCTTTAGTGACGAGTCTCGATTCTGTTTAGGCATGCACGATGGTCGTGCCAGGGTTAGAAGGCGACGTGGTGAAAGGAGGAATCCACAGTTTTTTGTTGAAAGACATGTTCATCACACTGTTGGAGTTATGGTGTGGGGTGCTATAGCTTATGGTTCCAGGTCACCTTTAATCTTCATCAGAGGCAACATGAACGCGCAGCGTTATCTCCACGAAGTTCTAGAACCCCATCTTTTACCCTATCTTGACACCCTGGCAGATCCAACTTTCCAACAAGATAATGCCCGACCACATGTTGCAAGAGTCACAATAAACTTCTTTCAACATAATGATGTCACATTGTTACCATGGCCACCAAGATCTCCCGACTTATCCCCAATTGAGCACGTGTGGGATATGATGGGTAGGAGATTGCTCAATTTGCAACGTTCTCCTCAGACTCTAGAAGCACTTCGAGAGGAGTTGGTGGTTGCCTGGAATGAGATACCACAGAAGGACATTGACCACCTGATCAGAAGCATGCCTAGGCGCGTTGGAGAATGCGTAGCACATCAGGGTGCATCCACACATTATTAAAGGTCAAAGGGCTTTAAAGCAGTGCAATCATTTTGAAATTTTTATCATTTACTTATTATGCTTCATTAAGTACTTATACAAAATTTTATTAAAATAAAACCATTTAAACTGGGTGTTCGGATGTATATGTCACTTAGTATATTTTAATGATGACTATGTCTGAAATTTCCTCATAAAATATCGTTGGTCCCTTGTAAGCTGATTTATTTAACCCACAAAATTATTTTGGGCAACAACATTGTACTGAGAGGTCTACCCATAGGTAACCAGTGATCCTGCTTATGTAGGTTCGGTTGGGAACTTTTCATCTCTGAACGCCTTTGTCAGGTATCTGGGATTGTTTTGGTTTTCCTGTTTCGTTATGTCTATGTAGAATATTAGACAGTTTGGCTTATGAATCGGAATTTCTCATTCATTAATATTATTACTTTTGGAATGGAATCTGTGGGGTATAGAATTTTGGAACACCCTCCTACATTTGACAGTCAGCTGACTGTTGTTACTTGTCCTGTTGAAGTTTTGGTTAAGGTGTGTGTGGGTCCGTCGTTTAGTTTCCAGATTTTGGGATATTGAGCCCCAGTCACCAGTTTATGGATTAGCACCTTTCTTTTCGTACCTACCTCACGTTTAGTTGTTTGTTTTGGGTAGGACAGCGGTAGGTTCTTTTTTGTACCATCTGACCACGTGCATTAAGGCATGTCCATAAGAAGTTTGCTGTACATTTGTTTCCTTTTTAGCTACTGCAGCTTTGTAGCTGACTTGTAGCTGTTTTGTAGCCGAATTCGATAAGAAACCACCACTGGCGTCATACAAATAGGTGTATCCCTTACGCAATCTGACCTCCTATCTCTAGTCTTCCTGGGTTCAATGAACAAGCAAGCTTCAAGTTAATCATTCACTATCCAAGTTGAGCAACATAACCACAATCTGGTAGAGATCGTTCTATTTGGCACGCTATTTAGAACGACGTGCGAGCGGCTATATAGAACGACAATAAAACCTGATATAAAGCCGGGTTTTATTGCCCAAAATGGATTCCTGTAATTGGGATCGAGAGCAAATACTGACAGTTCTTAGGATATAAAATAAAAATTAACCGGTCGTATTTTTTCGCTTTTGCGTCGTCTTTTTATGTCATTATCTGATGTTACCACATATTGTCCGGTTTTCATATGTTCTGAACGGAGAAATAGCTGATTGGGTAATGAAATAGTATATTGTATATCTAGGTTTAAAGGTACGTCATTATTGAGATACTTTCACTACCTGAGGAGTGAAACGCTGACAGTTTATGAGAGTTATTAGACCGACGGAAATGAGTGACATTATATATTGAGCATATCCCTTTTAATAAATTCTTTTTGAAACTACTTGGATATCGAAGCTGTTTTCAATCATTAGGTACATGTTCAGATACTTTTGGAGCCGGATAGAGATAAGGTAGCATCGTTACGGTCTTATAAGGTTCAAGGGCAGTTTTTGCAATAAATTTATATCGAGGATCATGACAATGTGTACTCTAAATGCTGCGATTTTGGTTTTGACAGGGATATCGATTACTTATCATCGTTTATATGCGCGAAAGCTGCTATTATTTGTAAAAATGTACAATGTCATTGAAAACTTCCACAAAAGCATACAAAACAATGCTAGGTTGTGTTGTATTATTGACTGTGCATATCAGTGCTTTGTTTCAAATAATCGCATGCAAAAGTGGCGACATAGTTGTAGCTGGGAATGGGAATATTATGAAAGGCTTGCAGATTTTCACTTATACAGTTAAAACTGAAACAATGTAGGTTTGACTAGTTAAGTTCCTAATTTATGAAATAAATAATATCTTTCATTCAAATTGCTTTGTGGACAAGAATCGAAAAATAATCAATAAAAAAGATAAGTGTGTAATTATTAAAAACCATTAAACTCTTGCAGAGAGTAAACACACTTAGGGCACAAGTATGTTAAACGTTGTTTCTTTTAACTGGGATGGCAAACTATTGAAGATAAATCCACATAGATAGTCAGGGCTATTACGGTATGTGATGAGGCTACAGTTGTTCAATATAACGTTGTTTTTAATCCTTAGACTGTATCTGTGAGACTCTTTTAGGTAAAAAAGTTTGGAAGGATATGATTTCACTCGAAGGCACGCCTCTAGGATGAGTAATGGCATCATTACGTTAGTATTTTTTCATCTCTAAGCGTTTTTCGACAAGACTCCACATTATGAGAAGAGAATAAGAGTCTAATTATTGTTTTGAAAGTGTCCTTAGTATCATTAATATTACACAATCAAGGTCAAGGTCAAGGTTATCAGTATTCCTGAAATATCTTCGAAGGGCCTTTTCACGATGATCTTGACCAACGTATTAAATATCTGTTCACCCAAGGTTATGACTGAAGGTGAAATTTTCAACTTTATCCATTTCTGGGGTCAGAAGTCAAAAGCACCATTAAAAAAGTATCCTGACATTGATTTGGCCATCAAAGTCATCGTAAAGATAGTGAAAGGTAATGGTTTTTAACGGTAACCTTGACCAGGTAGACCAAGGTTAGATTAGCTTTCACCATGTCTGAATGTACAATCATCTTGACTTTGATTTGACCTTCAAGGCCATAGTAATTTAAGATGAACTCTGAATAACCAGCACAAACTCTGAATAACCAGCACAAACTCTGAACGAGTACTATTTACTCGCGTATTTCCAAAGTTGCGGTTACGGAGCTTGTGGATCACCCTGTATAATGAAATTATTATAAATTATTCTTCGACAATTTTTATATAATCATTTTGTCACCTGTATAGCTTGGTAACTATTTTCCTTCCTATAGATTTCTAGATACTGCTAACCAATTACTTTTATTTCTTCTATACCTCGATACTGACACCCTATTATAGTCGCTATTGTTTCTTTGCGTATTTACTGGCCTTTTCTCATTTTTCTGCGTGCATGCTGATACCTAATTTTTCCAAACACAGCTGCCAAAGTCTCCCATTACCAACTTCAAAACACAAAGTTATATTTCTGCCTGTGAGCGGCGCTATTTTCATCAATTAGGGAGTATTTATATGCATTCCTCGTCTCTTTGGGATTTGCTAAAGAAATCACACAACTTCCACTCGAAAAGACAAACAGAATTCATATTTATGCCCGTGAGTGGAGCTAGTTCCGTATTTATATGAGTTCGCTCTCATCTTCTTCAAAGAGTGCACCATAGGATTCTTAAAACTTCCTAAGTGCTCTCTGCTAGATACTTATTCTAAAAGCTTTTATAACAAAATGCCAGGTTCGTAGCTTTTATTGCCACCGAATTCCTTCGTCTAGTTTGAATATTGAAGTTGTAGACGAACTAATTATGAGTCAGAAACGGGACGGAGATAAATTGGTGTAATTTGTCAAACAAAAGAGTAAAGTGAAATTAGTCTGGGCTTAATTTGCTCCGAAGCTTCATTTGTGTGGTCTAAAAAAAACAACAGTAAATATGGTTTTATGTAGCTTTTTCATAATTCGTAGTGTTCCTTCGTTAAAACCTGAAAAGTAGATACCTGAAAGAACAACCACTTTAATAACGTGAATTTTGATTATAGTTGATAGTTTGTGGACCAACACGGGCGGTTCATATACAGGGTCTTCCACGAAGAACTGTATCGATTGGTTTCTAAGAAAGTAGGCATTAAATAGTTACGGAAATTTGAGGTTTTAATGAAATAGTTGGCACAGGAAGAGACTTAATCTAGTAGACTTTGTTGTATGTCTAGTTGTTATAAGAGCTTTCCATATCAAACCTTACGTTTACATACGTAGAAAGCTTTGAAACATCCTAGTTACGTACTTAACTATCGGCAATGCCACTGCAAGTCAAAAATGTGCATCCTGACTTCAGCTCCACGTTAAACGGCTAACATCACATGCCTCGATTCCGATAATGCAGTTTCCTTGATCTTGCCTGGATGACCTTGTCGTTGCCCAAAAGAAGTTTTACCCCCCTGCGTCAGACGGTCGATTTTCGTAGCTGCAGATACGTTGGCGCCACCCCAAATTGTGTGGGAGAAACTCTATAGCATGCTGACATTATTTTGATTTATTTTACGCCATCCTTTTTTAGTTTGATTTATGTTCATTCGACCAAAGTTTACTAGATGTGACCTTTTTGAGGAGGATAACAAGCGCAGTTTTAGGCTTGGCTTTCCAATTAAGAGACGATCCCAGTTGATGATTGATAGCCTGAAAAGCTGTACTTGTAGAATGTTTTCTTAATTGTGTAAGATGGTCATGGGAAGTTTCCATGAAGTGGTTGGAGCTAGATATGTGGAATGCTGTGGATGTTAGACTATACATGTTTTAGGAGTTGAGCTTTCGTTATTAGCTCCTTCAGGAACTCATAACCATCGTTAATGCACAAATGTTACAGTTTGATCCTAGGTATTGAATGGTAACCTTGAGTTTAACCTTTGGCATGATCTTGAAGGTTAAATCAAGGTCATACAATTTTCAACTTCTGACTCTAAACAAACAAGTCGGAGATTTTCACGTTTATTATATGACCTTGGGAGAAAAATATTTTGAGTATGAGCTTCCATGGTCAAAGTCATGTCTACATGTGAAATTTTTGTAACATGGGTCAAACTTACAAGTACAATGCAAAAATTGTCTGACTGTCAAGGTCATTGTCAAAGGTCCATTTCAAGGTCGCCAGTGAATACTAAGGAAAATCGAAGCGTCTGCTCTCTTCGAGTCCTTATGTTTGCTTTGTCTTTAGGAACAATCCTGAAATATTTTCAAACGGTGGTTTTTTAGAGTGACGTTGAAAAGGCGCTCAAGTCTCGAATGACTTAGCCAAGGTCATAGTCAAACGCGAAATTTGTCGTCCTATCTATTTTCAAGAGTAAAAATATCTAGTTTCTTCAAAGATAATTGTCTTGACATTGATATATCGTTAAGGTCATCAGTAAATAACCTGAAGATTGAAGCTGTCACCTTTGACTCTTTATTTTCGCTTCATCTTCAGATTGATCCCTGGAATGTATTTAAACTGGGGTTCCTCACGGTGACCTTAACCAAGGTGGTCAAATATTTTCCTCCTGAGATCATATCCAAATGTTCCGCTCTGGAATTGAAAAATAGACTCATCCCTAGAAAATCGTCTTGACGTCAATTTGACCTTCAAGGTCATGCCCATATCTAAAGGTGGAATTTTCCGATCTGGGGTTAAAAAATAGGACCACACTTGAAAAATCGTCTTGACCTTGATTTACTCAATGTCATACTCAAGGTCACCACTCAGCAGTCAAGAAAAATGCTAACCCTTCACTGTTTCATTTCAACATTAACTTTTGAATATTCTCAAATATCTCACTGTTCCGGGACTTTTTGATCACATTGTCTGCAGAGCCCTACAAGAACCAGATCGACAAGGTATTTGGGAAGGTTCAGGTAGTATAATAGTAGTGGTTCAAGATTTTTCTCTATATATATTTTCAAGATCAAATCAAGGTCAATACGTGTTTTAAATGGGATCCTACATGCGTCACTGGCCAAGGTCTTGTAAAATTTTTGTAACATGGTCAAACCTATAAAGTACTATGCGTAAACGTGTCTGACTGCCAAGGTCATTTTCTTCAGGGACTGCTTCAAAGTCACTAGTGAATAGTCAGGGGAACTGAAGCCTCTGCTATCTTCGGGATCTTATGTTTGCCTTATCTTTTGAAATGTTGTGGAATGATTCATATTTCACGAGCACCTTGGAAGTGTTGAATTATTTTCAACCAAGGTAAAGGCTAGACGCGAAATTTGTCGTCCGATCCATTTCCAAGGCCAAAAACATTGAAGAAAACTGTTTTGACATTTATTTGAGCGCCAATCCCAGTTTCAAGTTCATCAGTAAGTACCCTGAGTAAAATTGAAGATCCTGCTGCTTTCAGCTTTATATTTTCACCCCAGATTGATTTCTGGAATGTATTTAAACGGGTTATTTTAAGAATGACCTTGACGAGGACGTTCAAGGTCAAAATTTCACTTCCCAAGATCATATCTGAACCCGAAATGTTTTGCCTTGGGTTCAAAAAAGAGGATCACATCTAAAAAATCGTCGTAACCTTGACTTGACCTTCATCATCATCCTCAAGGTCACCACTACGTAGTCAGGAAAAATACTTAACTTTTGCTGTGTCACTGTTGCTATAACCCTCAAATATTCTCCGTTTCGGTTCTTTCTGATCGCCTTGTATACATAAATGTGCCAGAAACGTGATTTTAGTGCGAGATTGTATAAGCTGTACCGTCACTGGGTTCTCATCGCTTCCACACAATCTGCTAATCTTTTAAAGCCACGTAAGCTATCTGGTCAAATGTTCACGTGGCCGATAACGAAAGCCGTGGACGGAATATGAAAAAGATAATTAGCATAAAAACGCAGCATATTTCTGGTTAATTGAAAAATTGACGAAGATTTGATTGCATGTTGGATCACCCGTTGTGATGTGAATGAGAGGTGGGTCATTCAATCTTAATGAGTTTATACAGGATTCGTGAAAAATAGAGCTACGAAAAGGTAATGTAGTCCTATCGTATAAAGACCACAGCACAGAATGGGAGGCCGTGCTGAATTTTGGAAGCATCAAACTCTACTAGTTCCTTGCGCCTCAATGATACTAATAACCTCCAGGCAAATCGCTGCTAGATATTCCTTTCCAGCTCATCAGCAGAGAGCAGTATGGCACTCTGAGTTCCTGCATGTAGAGTACTGTCGTTAGCAAGGCTGTGTATCGGATTGATCGTACAGAAAAGGAGGCCAAACCCTGGGGAATACCCGCGTTGGCATTGTGGCGTGAAGAGAAGAACCTGTCAATTATGACGGATGCCTTGGGGCGAGAGAGGAAGCCAATCCCAAATCTGCAAAGCTTCTCTGGAAGTTCCTGCATAGATTACTAATAGCTGCGGCTATATCCACAAATCTCAAGTCAAGTCAAACAATAACCATTATTCTTAAGATAAGAGATGTGACGTAACACAACCATATCAGTGTCTTAATAGCTGAGATTCCGTTGTCCAGTCCCTTGGAGACGTTTTGTCTTTTTTACTGTCCACGATAACGCTCGCCCTGACATCATCAATCCCAACACTATGGCAGCAAAGAACCGGATAACCTTGGCGTAACGTCGCTACCATTAAGCGCGATATCTCGGTGTTACTTCAGCCGGATTAGGTTTGGAAATAGATTTCATGGAGATACGAGAAAACATTTTATTGTATGCAAAAGTTAATACGAGCAGAAGAAATATCTAGAGATCGGGAGAACAGATAGAGTACCTCAACATCTTGTTGCATCTGTAAGTGGTTACTTTCTCTTCATGGAATATATGATGTTATAATACATAATACATACTAAAATCGTCTATGTCTCTTCTTTAGCCTTACTATATCATTGTGGAAAATCTTTTTTTATAGTTATGTAGGACCTCGTAAGAGTCAAAAATCATTCTGCGCTCATGTGTTGGACTCGTTGTGTGTGTTCCTCTTTTTGGTGGAAATTCTTACAATCTCTTTTGTGCTCTGATATTTTTAAGTACCGTCCTGTTGTCCCTATATACAGAGTGTTAATGAAGTATGTAAATAACTTTAACCATCGAACTGTTGGTCAATTTCAAGACGAAATTTCCATATGAACATGGGTCAGCAACGGCTTTGTTTTCAAGCTAGAGCATATTAGCACTGAAAGAAATGATGATATTGTTTTAAAATAATTATAAAAGGATGGTACGTATTTTATTTTAATTAAGTATGCCCTGAGGTGAATATCACATGATTTACAGTTGTTTTCAGACACTAGATACGGATGTTATCCAGTATTTTTTGAAAAAATAGCATGACATTGTTTTGTTTTGACTATTGACCGTCTAAATAACTGTTTTTTAAAATAATTCAGGATAATACTATTTTCATCCACGTTCACATTGAGCCTGAGCAACTTGTAAAACATGCAAAATTTATCATAGGTTATACCAACTGTTCAATAAATACGTTCCATTACTGATAGAAGTATTTGGAACATTACTCGTACTTCTTTAGTGATAGTGCTCTAGCTCGAAAAGAAAACCGTTACGGACACATGTTCATATGAGCATTTAGCCTTCAAATTGACCAAGGATTCGATGGTTAAAGTTTTCCCATATACAACTGTTCTGTTTGTCCCTGTACAAAAAATTGCAAATTCAATAAGTTGGTTAAACTTTTTTGTGACTTGTGGCATACCGTTAGAATCGGAATAAACTGGAGTAGTTTTTGAAAGAATTCTAAGAACGTGAACGCTTTTAGTTTTTTTTCAGAAATTAAAAATTGAGACTTACATTTTTTTGTTCTTCTTTGTAACACTTTGTGAGTTTATGAATAAAAAACTACCTGCTGCTGGCAAGTAGTTTCAGTTTTAGAGAATATCAGGTTGAGATTACCTTAGAATTACTCTTAAAAATGCATTATTATTGTATGAAAGATCTGTTAGTAAATGTACACCTCATCAAGTGAGCTTTCAACTTTCGTCATCGGCAAATGGAAGGTAAATCGTAGAAGTGATATTGGCCATCGACTGACTAATTCGTTTCCAATAAAATAGCTACTCCCTGCGTCGGTCGATGTTGATTTGATAGATACCTTCCGTTTTCACTTTGAATGGTCACGGTCGCGCCGTATTCTGTATTGCGTTTCATCGCAGTGATCATTGCAATCGGATAGACCCACTTTCCAGTCGCTTATGACAAATTGTCCAATCGTTGCTGGTTGTTTCAAACTGCCAACTGACTGTCTAGTCCGGGAAGTGACGATGAGGTCGGCAGAAACAGTTTGGCGACCGAATGTTTTCGTTCGCTTTGTATAGTGACACCGATAGTATGATTTCTGAAATTAGAAATGTCGCATGTTCGTCTTGTATACTGACACGGATAGCCGTTCGGTTCAAGCTGCAAACGCGTAATTGTGACTCTTGCAGGGTGTGAGTAGTATGAATACCATCTAGGATTCATTATATTAAGTTGGGCATAGTGGTACCACTGTTTAAAATGCAAGGAGAATTTTTGTTTATTGTGGGTAGTCAGCAGTATCAAGAAGTAGCAAGACATTTGTTAATTATAAAAACATGATTTTGTAGATGTCTAGTATGTGAAAAAGTATTAAAACAGTATCAGGCAAGACATTTGTGAGGAATTGAGAGGATATTTTGCTCATGAAAGGACTATGTGCAACGATAAAGTTTACAGTTCTTCAAGTCTAATTTTTGTAATGTGCATTGCTGTGTGTCTATGAGATGGGAAGAGTTTGTTACACGAGCGGTAAACAGCTATTTCAACAACAAATCGCAATGTTTACCAGGTCTTTAAATTAGGTTTTGAGACTGATTTTTTAATTTTTCAAAATGAGTTTCCTTGAGGAAATTTTCAGCTTCAGGAAGAGAAAAATATCACGATCTGAACGCACAAGATCCCGGACTATGTCGATATTTTCAACGGTTCTTTTCTGAAAATGCCTTAAACTACCAAACAACCTAGGCTCTTGACAAAACACTATCTCTGTAGACCTGCTAAAGCTAGGCAGGGATTTCTGTTCCACTTTGCCAAAGCCTGAAACAAAACCTGATCGCTCACCGTCACTTATCTTACAGACCTCGTAACTGGTAAGAAAAATGTGTATATTTTGATAGCAATACCTCTTTGAATTTTGATTAAGGTTTCCTGTCGCTTTCTGCATTTTCAGTATCAAGGGCTCATAAAACATAACCCGGCAGGGGACATGAGATGATTTTTGAAATGATAAAAATCTACAAAGCACCACCCCAACCACATGGAAACTGCTTTGATTTCCATAAAAATACGACCTTATTTGAAAAAAACCCACTTCACACCAGTATTCCATCAATATCACATGACATGTTATCAAGGACGCATAAAACATTCCCGAATATGCCCTTATCAGCGTCACATTACCAGGTTAATGTTCCGAAAGGAAATGAACATTTCTCAAGTTTAATCCATAAACAATGTACTGGATCCAACACGTTGCGTGTATACCGGTCCAAATACCTGCCAGATGACGCACAAATGCCTGGGGTGAGGAATGTAGGCCGTTTTACAGGGAATACCCAGCACAACGTGGAGGCGATAATTTCAGGAAGCGTTCGCATTTTTAAATTCACAACTCGTCGAGGAACAGGCTGGTTGGTCTCTTTTATTTGAATATTTTTTATTATTGCCTCGGGATGATTATTTATCAAGTATTAAAATGGAATCTTATTTGCCCTTGCAAGTTACGACTTTATCAATATCACGAAACTCAACTGGTCCTTTTGGATAAACTACGTGATCAGCGTTAAATGAACGGTCCCGTGGTAATTAGGATCTCTTGTTTTTTTTGTCATAAGGATGTGGTCCACCAGTTGCGTCATACCTTCTGGTCATTGTCGACTTCTTTGCAGATTGATCACATGTTCGATCTTAGCTCTTGGAGTAATTCGCTATTTCTTGATCACACTCCCAAAAGCCGGTGTAAACAACTGCTCATGTCACACAATACAAGAAAAATATTTCAAGTACAAAACTACCTAATTTGACTCTGAAGTACAGACTTACATCCCGGCTACATGTTGGATTAGAACAAATTGAATGCTAGCTCTGTTTCGTTGATCAAAACACGTAAAACGAACGTGCTAATGAAATCAAATTAATTCTGACAACATTCTAACCAATTTGGGCGAGAACACAACATCCTTTGACCCTAACCTTTCACCTCGTTCACACGAGAGGCGTTCAGACACCTAAGTCAGCATCAGAGCAGGCCATTAAGCTCATCTTAATTAACAATGCACAATTAGCGCGCGATGCAAGGTAGCCCCTATATTCCGCTGGCACTTATCGCCCCCAGCAAGAGTAAATCCATTCGCAGTGACCCTTGTGAATAGGGCTCGTTAGATCCTCCGATTGCTTTAATGAACCAAAGCAATATTAGCAATGGGAAAACGACTCCGCAAGCTGGGTTGATTACACCGCGGTGCACATGTGGAAATGGTAAATAGCCTAAGTAGTTTAAAATCCTACGTTGCAAGGCGATTTGAAAGGTTCCAGCAGAAGGTGCTGGTATCAGAAACAAATGGCGTCAAGTCGATTGATTCTACGGATGCGGATGACGGGCAATCAGCAATCTAGCTCTTTTCTACCGCTACGCCAATGGGCTTTGCTCCTCAGAGAGGACCCGCCTGATTCCTATCCTAATCGTGTCGCACTTCGTACATCCAGAACTGGCCTATACGACCGCTCCTCCACATGAGGAGGCTTTTACCAAGGTTTCCTTGAGGTCCTTGTAGCAGCTACTTGAGCACACGCTTTATTCTAGTTAAGGATCATGCAACAAACGTATCCATGAAAGTAAAATCGAGCTGTAAAATTTCTGCAGGTATGTTAGAGTTTCCTCTCGTCGAAGCAGCTCTTTGGTTGACAAAAAAACAAGCTTCTGTCAGATTATTATAACCAGATGACCCAAATATTCTGTTCTGTGTTATATTTACGAATAATCTCAATTTTTAAGCAACGCTAAGCCGTTTATCGTCATTAATCTTGAAAAAAAGGAACGCGATTTCTTTGAAGTTTTTCCTGTCGAGCAATTCCTCTTCGAAACTCGTTAAGAAGTGAATTAAAAAATTGCTAATCACGTCGTTTTTCAATTTTGTTTCAGGATAAAGAGCATGACAAGACCCCTTTGCAAGTTTACAGAAAAGGGGACAAATGATCAAGCGTACAAATACTGAAGCTGAAGTACGTACTCGTCTAAAATGGGTCCTTGGAAGAGGTTCAGTGTAGGCGTTGCTACTGGAAACAGTATTGCTTGGACAATATAGAGGTAGGTTGCTGTGCTAGTCAAGTATTCTCAAAAACGTAAAAAGACCGAGGGAAATCAGAGAAAACGTACAAAACAAAAATATACTCAGTGAACAAACTATTTTTTCAACTTGTTATTTTAGCAACATAATGTTTTACAACAATTTCAACGATTTATCTTTGTTTTCGTTTACCTTTCTTAAAATGTTATCTCTTAGTTTTTGTGAAGAAATCAGTTTCTTCAGAACACGTGGGATATGATGGGGAGGAGAGTATCCACTTTGAATTATCTGCCACAGATTCTGCCATAGCTAATCCACGGAGCTCGAAGTTGCTTGGAATGAGCTGCCACAGCCAGACATCGATCATCTCATTTTGTCGATGTCCAGACGTATACAGGATGTATTCAGCTGCGGGGTCGCCTAACACATTATTAGTTTTCTTTACTACTTGTCAATAAAATTTCATGAGAATGTTATCGTTTCATTCTTGATCTGAGACTGCCTCATTATCAACATATCAAGTTGACGAAACTATATTTTTCGGGTGTAAGACTTCTAACGTCAGATTATAATAGATATCCTACGTTCATTTTTTGCTCCGCTGCTGACAAAAAATCATGATCTTGTTAGTGTCATTACTTAAGTAAAAATTCGAAACAGAAAATCAAAACATATTTTTCCCGAATCTATACGTTTCACACTGGAATGCTCTGTATAGTTCAGCAGTGAGGCATCCGGTATCGTTAGCGTCTAAGGAGATTTAACCCAATCGACATAATTTAGATTATTAAATAAATCTTCGAAAACGCGATTTTTACTCAGATCATGGCCTGAAGAGAGTCAAGAAGGAACATTTTTAAGGCCTAGGTTCACTGGATGAGAAATGGCGCAAGTGCACAAGAAAAATTACAAAAAAAAAATAATAAATTCGTCTCTATTATGCACATGAAGGTTCAGACATATCTAACACCAGCGGAGTAGTTTAGCCATGGGCTGTTCTTATACTTCTGGTCGATAGTGACTCCTAATGTTTTTGTACCATTTATCCATCTTTCACCATGTTACTGGGTGTTTCCCTCATCCTTAACGTAAACAACAATTAGCAACATCCTCACATACTACTCTCCTGATGATGATGGCAAAGACCATTGAAAGCTAGAGAGATTAAAAAAGTATAAAGAGTCCTACTTGCTTAAATTTTGTCGAAGTACCCAACAAAAGGCGGAAGCTTTAATTTTCACTTAACTGGTCTAGACGACAATGACCACGTCTCAATATATATATATAAAGAGAAAATTATCATGCGGAGAAAGGTATATAACAAAGATAGGAAAATAATGGACAAAATCCGCAAAAAGTGGATTCGAGCAGAAAACAGGATAGGTAACCCGAGCGATACGTATTTCTGCTGGTTGGCTTCATCAGGTCCGAAATGAATGCACATAAGCAACTACAAAAGTAGAGACACATGCCCATACATCCGGATACGGATGTAACCTGAGGAAACAAAGATGGAGAGGAAAAAAAGTCACACGAAGTCCACAACAAGAGCCAACCTACACATTGTAGTATAAAATGGTTAGAAGACCTCGAATTTTTAAGGCGACAAATAACCACAACCACGCGGCCGGTTATAGCCACTTGCTGTGGTACTTCAAGCCCAAAGGATCTACAAAGAGATATATATGATATATACAGGGTGGCCAAACACGTGACGTCATAAAAAAAAATTAGATTCCCCACATCGAGAGGAACCCAAATCACCCCCATATATATGGTCCGATTTTGTTTAGTTTAGGAGTTATGATTTTTTTTCGGATTTTTCGAGAATTTTTGAGTTGTGTTTATTTTTACCATAACTTCGTTAATAATTGTGATAAATGCCTGCTTTTTTCACGATTATGTAGCTAAGACCTAAGGCTTAACTATCATATAATCATTCAGGTCATGTAACTAATATTACTTTTTAATTTTTTTCAAAATCTTCGAACATAACAAAAAAGTAAAAAAGTGCAACAACTTTGAACGTTTATAAAAAATTGAAAAAACATGTTCTTACTATTCGTAAGTATCTTAAAAACTTCCTTACGGTATCAGCTATTTACCGTAAAAATTTCATCAACCTAGCTTTACTACATGCTACCGTAATTGTGGCTCAAATAGAACCGAACCCAAAATTGGATAACCCTCTGCTCAATAGAAATTGTTAGTTTCGGAAAAAAAATTTGCAAAAACCACAAAAGCACGTTTGATTTTTACTGAACAGCAGATTATTATTCATTTATGTTATTTACAAGAGGTTTTCAAAATGTCTGCCTCTAACAGAAATGCACAGTGTACACCTACGTATGAAATTTTGTTTTAAATCTCTAAATGCTTGTGTGTTGTTTTTCAACACATGTGTCGCTTCTTGAATTTTGTTCCTCAATGAATTTTCATTTGCACATTCTTGGGCGAATGTTATGTCTTTAAAATATCCCCAAACAAAAAAATCAATGGGGTTGAGGTCAGGGGAGCGTGGAGGCCATCGTATCGGTCCGTTTCGTCCGATCCATCTGTCTGGGAACCTTTCGTTTAAGTAGTTTCGCACGATCGTTGCGTTGTGGCATGGTGCACCATCATTCTGGAACACCATATTCCGTCTGGCTTCCAGGCTTGAATCTTCCAGCAATAATGGTAGGCTATTTTCAAGGAAGCTTTTGTAGGCTACCGAATCCAACCTTGACGGCAGTTCAAATGGACCGATAAATTCCATATTGAATATTCCTGACCGGACCGGAATCCCTCAACGAGTACGAGATCTAAGGCACAAAACCTTAGAATACCACGAACATCGATACAAAATATTCTTCATGAAGAAGGTTATCATGCCTATCATGTTCAAAGAGTTCAAGCGTTGATGCCTTCAGATTACCAGTTAAGAGTGGATTTCTGCGAGACAATGCTGCGAAGACAACGAGAGGATCCCGATTTTTTTGATAAAATTTTATGGACTGACGAGTCACGTTTTGAAAGAACAGGGATATTCAATATCCATAATTTACATACTTGGGCTGTTGAAAACCCCCACCAGTCAAGGCCGTCGACATTTCAACACCGTTTTAGTGTGAACATGTGGTCAGGAATATTCAATATGGAATTTATCGGTCCATTTGAACTGCCGTCAAGGTTGGATTCGGTAGCTTCCTTGAAAATAGCCTACCATTATTGCTGGAAGATTCAAGCCTGGAAGCCAGACGGAACATGGTGTTCCAGAATGATGGTGCACCATGCCACAACGCAACGATCGTGCGAAACTACTTAAACGAAAGGTTCCCAGACAGATGGATCGGACGAAACGGACCGATACGATGGCCTCCACGCTCCCCTGACCTCAACCCCATTGATTTTTTTGTTTGGGGATATTTTAAAGACATAACATCCGCCCAAGAATGTGCAAATGAAAATTCATTGAGGAACAAAATTCAAGAAGCGACACATGTGTTGAAAAACAACACACAAGCATTTAGAGATTTAAAACAAAATTTCATACGTAGGTGTACATTGTGCATTTCTGTTAGAGGCAGACATTTTGAAAACCTCTTGTAAATAACATAAATGAATAATAATCTGCTGTTCAGTAAAAATCAAACGTGTTTTTGTGGTTTTTGCAAATTTTTTTTCCGAATCTAACAATTTCTATTGAGCAGAGGGTTATCCAATTTTGGGTTCGGTTCTATTTGAGCCACAATTACGGTAGCATGTAGTAAAGCTAGGTTGATGAAATTTTTACGGTAAATAGCTGATACCGTAAAGAAGTTTTTAAGATACTTACGAATAGTAAGAACATGTTTTTTCAATTTTTTATAAACGTTCAAAGTTGTTGCACTTTTTTACTTTTTTGTTATGTTCGAAGATTTTGAAAAAAATTAAAAAGTAGTATTAGTTACATGACTTGAATGATTATATGATAGTTAAGCCTTAGGTCTTACCTACATAATCGTGAAAAAAGCAGGCATTTATCACAATTATTAACGAAGTTATGGTAAAAATAAACACAGAACTCAAAAATTCTCAAAAAATCCGAAAAAAAATCATAACTCCTAAACTAAACAAAATCGGACCATATATATGGGGGTGATTTGGGTTCCTCTCGATGTGGGGAATCTAATTTTTTTTTATGACGTCACGTGTTTGGCCACCCTGTATATATATATATATATCTTGTTTACAGTTTACAGCAAATGAAAACATATTTTTAAAATTAAAAATTCTACAAAATAAAGCTAATAAAAACACATATGCTAGGATTAAGTCTATGTTAGAAGAACTGCAGTGGTTGGATGAGAAAAATTTCATATGTTCTGTAGTTCTCGTTTTCATATTCAAATTAAAGAATCATTTATTTTGTGGCAACAGTGAGGCGTGAAGCTTTGCATAGTCAGAGCTGTATTGATAACTGTCTTTCCAAATTGCTTCAATTTGTCCAGGAACATCATGCTAATGACCATATGATACAACATACCTACCTCCTGTTCCCAATAACTTTTACGTACGTGATTTACCTCCCGTAACAGTTCTGGTAGACCGTTTTAAGTGTCCCCACACAATCTTTCTGGTAACTTAACCCTAGAATTTACCATTTACTAGTGCATCACATAAGCTGCGTCCAAATCAGTGTTGAACTGACAGTTCGTTCTAAGCCAGACAAGTTGAGTTCATGCGGGTGAGCGAATCGAGACAAAAAATCTTCGCCGAACTGGGAGAAAGATTAGCATGAAAATTCCTCCATTTCCATTTTCCCGACGAGTAGCAAATTCGATATAGAAAGTTATTTTCTCTTACGTCGAGGTAAATGTGAGGGATAAACTGCGCTCCTGACGACGCAAATTGAAGGTTGCGGTGAAGTGTCGACAAGTTGAGAGGAAATGGGGTGTTGCCAAACAGCACGAAATAGGTTGGCTGCCTGTGGTCGGATGAAGAGTGAGAGTTATTGCAAATTCAAATTTTCGGCAGTGTTGCAAGCAATCTTTCATAGATTTGAAGATGTTGACAGTGTATATGTATATCTTGGAGTGTCTGCTATACAGGGTGTTCATTTGAAATCTTCCCACCATGGACTTATCGAAAACCACTAATTAACAGAAAAAACGCCGACACACGTCAAAAGATTTGACAAGGGAGATAACTTTTTATCCAAAAACCCCCTTTCACCCTCTGCCCTCCAGGGTCATCCCCTAAAAAAATTCAAATGGCAAGGGGTAATAGCTTGTTTGAAAGGTCCTTCATTTTGAGGTTTGATTTTTCAAATAATAATAATAATGTTTATTGGAGCACTTATATAAAATGAATATATACTAAGTGACATATAAATCCCAAACACCCAGTTTAAATGGTTTTACTTTAATAAAAGTTGGTGAATGTATTTATCTTACTGTAAATAACAAGTGAAAAAATGTTCAGCCTTATCAGTTGGACATTCCGGTTTTTATACTGCTTTTTTTTAATTCACTAACGCTCTAAAAATGAATATTTCAGCCGCAGTAAAGAATCAACGTTGGCGGATTTTGGTTCTTGACATACTTTACGATCGGTTACGATGCCTAGAGTACGGAGACCTGTACGATTTCGTCAACTTAGTGAGTTTGATAG
Organism: Acanthoscelides obtectus; assembly: GCA_963669975.1. NCBI lineage: Eukaryota > Metazoa > Arthropoda > Insecta > Coleoptera > Chrysomelidae > Acanthoscelides > Acanthoscelides obtectus. The sequence continues at coordinate 2,981,524 of CAVLJG010000006.1, forward strand.
GGGCCGTATAGTGGGACTTCGGGAAGCTGGACTTTCTTTTCGGGCAATTGCAGTTAGAGTGCAAAGAAGTGTAGACACTGTGGTTAGGTGTTGTCAGGCATGGCTTCGAGAAGGCCGTACGCAAAGAGCAAGGGGCACTGGACGCCGCCGTAGAACAACAGACCGTGAAGATCGCCGCCTAAGATTATTAGCCTTAAGGGACCGTTTCTCCACTACCAGGTCCATTGCAAAGGAATGGTTTGCAGAACACGGAAGACCTATTGGCATGCGAAGTGCTTACCGACGAATGAGAAGTTTTGGCTTGTTTTCATACCGGCCACACTGGGTCCTCCCTTTAACTAGAGAACACCGAAGTAATCGCCTTGAGTGGTGCAGACAACGGTCACTCTGGGATCAGGAATGGAACAGTATTGTCTTTAGTGACGAGTCCCGATTTTGTTTAGGCATGCACGATGGTCGTGCCAGGGTTAGAAGGCGACGTGGTGAAAGGAGGAATCACAGTTTTTTGTTGAAAGACATGTTCATCACACTGTTGGAGTTATGGTTTGGAGTGCTATAGCTTATGGTTCCAGGTCACCTTTAATCTTCATCAGAGGTAACATGAACGCGTAGCGTTATATCCACGATGTTCTAGAACCCCATCTTTTACCCTATCTTGACACCCTGGCAGATCCAACTTTCCAACAAGATAATGCCCGACCACATGTTGCAAGAGTCACAATAGACTTCTTTCAACATAATGATGTCACATTGTTACCATGGCCACCAAGATGTCCCGACTTATCCCCAATTGAGCACGGGTGGGATATGATGGGTAGGAGATTGCTCAATTTGCAACGTCCTCCTCAGACTCTAGAAGCACTTCGAGAGGAGTTGGTGGTTGCCTGGAATGAGATACCACAGGAGGACATTGACCACCTGATCAAAAGCATGCCTAGGCGCGTTGGAGAATGCGTAGCACATCAGGCTGCATCCACACATTATTAAAGGTCAAAGGGCTGTAAAGCAGTGCAATCATTTTGAAATTTTAATCATTTACTTATTATGCTTCATTAAGTACTTATACAAAATTTTATTAAAATAAAATCATTTAAACTGGGTGTTCGGATTTATATGTCACTTAGTATATATACAATAAAAAACACTCGAAAAGGCTGAGGATTGGCATTGCCATTTTTCACCATCGCTTACAGTAATTAAAGAGAGATTCAGTAAATTAAAACAATTAAAAAACATGCCATTCATATTATCTGTAATTTTACGTAGTTAATGTAATCTATTAAATTGAGGTACCATTTTAGATAAAATATAATATTGAATCGTAAGTTCTTAATCAACAGCTTCAGAAGCTTGTAACTAGAGAAGCGCCTTCTTGAATTCCTTAGTGAAACTACTACTGGAAGTAATTTGAAAAAGTTCTAAATGTTTATTCAACAGACAAAGTGCTGTGTAAGTAAAGGCTTTTGTGAATTTAGATGTTACATGGCCTGGGATATTATACCAATTATCGTTTCTTAGAAAAACATGTCGAACAGAGGATCATTTCTCTATAATATTATACAGATAATGTGGAGATTTATATCTTAATACTTTATATAATTGAGCACCATAAACAAGCAATGAACGGTAGTTATATTTTAAAATTTCTTCTCTCACATAGTAGCCAGTGATGTGTTCTTCTCTACCTATATTATTATAATAAAATGTTATGCAACGATTCTGTAAAATCCGAATTTTTTGTTTTATTTACTCTGTAAGGAAGCTGTAATAGACTGTTACACCATAATCCAAATGTGTAAGGATTAACCAGTTCACAAGCATTAATTTAGATTCAGATTCAGATTCATTTATTGATCCAGTTAGGGGCATAAAAAACAGTATGATACACACATGACAATAAATTATTTATTAAGATCTATCAGAAGCACTGTGACAAATTCACCTAGGTCATAAAAAACGCAGTCCGATTTAGCATCACATGTCAGTATGCGTTTATATTTCCAAAGCGCTTTATATTTAAAATAGCACAATTTGAGTTTATTCATAACATGACATTCAAAGCTTAAATTTGTATCTAATAATATTCAAAAACTTTTTGTTTCCTATACAATTTGAATAGTGGTGCCATCTAAAAGTATATTTGCATTTACTGCTTTTTTGAATTTCGGAACAACTAGTCTAGAACCAATACAACAAACCTTAGTTTTTGTGGCGTTAAGTCTCAGACAATAATTTTGTGAATACCTTGTTATCATTTCTAAATTTATGTTAAGCACCGATATGAAGGTATTTGCATCATCTGGTTTACATGCCTTACATATTTGTACATCATACAAGTGTACATTCGATTCGTTTAAAAAAAAAATTGGAAAATCTTTAAAAACATCACTTTTTCTCAAACAATGATTTAGGCGATGTTCAAATTCCTGACGGACATTTTCAAAAATATGTGGGATATCATGGTAGGTTTCGATGATGCGTTGACGAAGTTCATCTAAACTTTCAGGTTAGGGAGTTAACACAGTAGATTTCAAATGTTTCCATAGAAAAAAGTCTAATGGCGTCAAATCAGGAGATCTAGCAGGCCATTCTATAGGACCTCTTCGCCCCATCCATTTATCTGGAAACTCGTCGACTATTCATTGCCGAACAGGAAGAACATAGTGAGGAGGAGCGCCATCTTGCTGGAATTATGTTTCAGCCTCATCAAGTATAGGGTTTCTATCCTCTTCGATTTGGTTTTCAAAGGGTTCAGTGATAAGTGGATTGGTGGTATTTTCCAACTTATTCAAATAGATGTCTCTGTTCAAATTTCCATTAATAACAATGGCCCTATCACTTTATTTCCTAAAATGCCTGCTTATACATTAATTTTTTTGGGGTACTGGGTATGCCCTTCTACAAAAGCATGAGGATTTTCATTCTTCCAATACCTGCAGTTATGCTTATTAACAAATCCTTTTAAATAAAAACTGCGGGCAACGTTTTGAACACTCATTGAAATAAAAAGCGATATTTTCATGTGTTTTTGTTTTCTATCTGAACAGCTTAGGATAAATAAAGATTTTTCTAATTTTCTCGAAAACGAAACAACTGATTTTAAAAAATCAAACGCTAAAATAAATTACTTCGAGGGATCTTTCAAACAAGATATCACTCGATACCCCTTAACATTTCATATTTTTAAGGGAATGACCTTGGGGGCCAAGGGTGAGAGGGGGTGGAGTAGTTTTCGGTTAAAAAGTTGAAAAATCATTTGACGTGTGTCGGCGTTTTTTTTTAATTAGTGGTTTTTGAAAAATTCAGTTTTCAAATGCAAAACACCCTGTATGCTGACTATACAATAACAGGTGAGCCCTACAGATATAAAACACAGAGTTAAAGCTCTAGAATATACAAGACTTGCAGAAACTAGATATAGAGCCAATTGCTATGGAGTAAAATTTTTCAATTTGCTACCAGCCAGTCGTAAAATGCTGAATGGTATACATTTTATGATGGCTGCCAGAACCTACTCGGTAGAAAAAGCATTTTCTGGGCATGTCTGAATTTTTAAATAATTTCAGCGATACGGTTATATGTCTGTTAAGATTATTTGCTGTCTATGCCTCATTTTACTTCACATGCCTACTGGGAGGGGGGGTACATATGGATTACAAAAATTAAAATAAACATGGATATGGATATACCTTCAGCATAAGTGAAAAATGTGAATTTTAGGCCGTTTTTTAAATATGTGATTTGATAATATTTAATAAACTGGTGACATTTCAATGACAAGCTAACAACTCACATTTAACGTGTTTTGTTTTCAATACCACAATATTATTCTGACGGTGAGATCTTAAGGACCATTAGCTATATTTAACGGGCTCTATTAATAAAAAATAATGGCTACTCTTTTGTTGATATCCACCGTTACCCGCATAAAATTAAAATAAATAATTCAAATAAATCAAAATGAAAACAAAATATTAAGTTAAATGTTAGAACAGACCTCCTTCTAGGGTTTGTCAGTAAACTGGAATAACGTGTAAATACATCTGAAGAATAGACTGCGGTCCCGACCACGCAAACTGAAGGTTGCGGTGAAGTGTCGAGCAGTCGGGAGGAGTTGAGGAGTTACCGCTGGTCGGCCGCACTCTAAGATAAATAAAGGAGTTTTTGTAGCATGCTTCACTAAGGGGACTATTTATGAGCGTTTATAGTCCAGGCAATGTAGGCTAACCATCTATCAGTAGCCTTCTTCTTAAACAAAGTATGATCAATCCTTCTGTACAAAACTATAAACGTCCTTTCCATGCTTTCCCAGGAAATACGGTATATTTTGAATGTCAGCTGTCAAAATTGTCACATATTAGAACTTTTGCTTGCCTTGAAGTTTGTTGGGGGTATGGAGGTGTAAATGAATTTAGCATTAGTCGAAGACGTTCTATCGTCATAATTCGGAATAACTTGGCGTCGTCGTGGAGGTCACAGCCGACTGTGTAATCGGTAATAGACTCCAACTGGTCTGCGGTGGTGTCGTCACTGACACACCGCTACAGAAGAAATATTTATATATCTTAGTAATATTTGGATATTAGGAGTACGTCTCACTTTAGCGTGCTCCGATACTTTCGATTCTGCCTTTTAAAACGACTTGACTAATCTCTTTTCTTTGAGACATCCAACGAAAGCGTAGGAAGTATGGAGACAATCTACTTCACGCCGTTTTTTATTAATAACCGCCCATACCTGTCTTCATTTGGCGAGAAAACCACCGTTAAAGCCGCAGTAAAGTTTCAGATTGTTGCAAGCTCTCCAGTAGCAGATCTATGACCTTGTTACTATCTTAGCTGTACTATTGGATGTAACTTTTGTATGTGTACTTAGGGTAAAGGCGAGGGCCAAGTCGAGATCGCCCTCCACGGCCAATTTAACAAGAGGATCGAGCATCATCAGAACTTTGTAGTTGATGTCTGGTTCTCCGTCGCCGCTTTCAGCTTTGAAAGTATCCATACAGTTAAACAAGCTTTGTTTTTGCACTTAGACCAAATGCGACAGAAACTCGGAGAGAAACGGAGTCGTGAACAGATACTTCGGAAATATAGTATACTAGCTCTTACCCGCGACTTCGGACGCGTAAGATATACTAAGTGACATATAAATCCGAACACCCAGTTTAAATGGTTTTATTTTAATAAAAGTTGCTGAATGTATTTATCTTACTGTAAATAACAAGTGAAAAAATTTTCAGCCTTATCAGTTGGACATTCCGGTTTTTATACTGCTTTTTTTTAATTCACTAACGCTCTAAAAATTAATATTTCAGCCGCAGTAAAGAATCAACGTTGGCGGATTTTGGTTCTTGACATCCTTTACGATCGGTTACGATGCCTAGAGTACGGAGACCTGTACGATTTCGTCAACTTAGTGAGTTTGATAGGGGCCGTACAGTGGGACTTTCTTTTCGGGCAATTGCAGTTAGAGTGCAAAGAAGTGTAGACACTGTGGTTAGGTGTTGTCAGGCATGGCTTCTAGAAGGCCGTACGCAAAGAGCAAGGGGCACTGGACGCCGCCGAAGAACAACAGACCGTGAAGATCGCCGCCTAAGATTATTGGCCTTAAGGGACCGTTTCTCCACTACCAGATCCATTGCAAATGAATGGTTTGCAGAACACGGAAGACCTATTGGCATGCGAAGTGTTTAGCGACGAATGAGAAGTTTTGGCTTGTTTTCATACCGGCCACACTGGGTCCTCCCTTTAACTCGAGAACACCGACGTAATCGCCTTGAGTGGTGCAGACAACGGTCACTCTGGGATCAGGAATGGAACAGTATTGTCTTTAGTGGCGAGTCTCGATTTTGTTTAGGCATGCACGATGGTCGTGCCAGGGTTAGAAGGTGACGTGGTGAAAGGAGGAATCCACAGTTTCTTGTTGAAAGACATGTTCATCACACTGTTGGAGTTATGGTTTGGGGTGCTATAGCTTCTGGTTCCAGGTCACCTTTAATCTTCATCAGAGGTAACATGAACGCGCAGCGTTATATCCACGAAGTTCTAGAACCCCATCTTTTACCCTATCTTGACACCCTGGCAGATCCAACTTTCCAACAAGATAATGCCCGACCACATGTTGCAAGAGTCACAATAGACTTCTTTCAACATAATGATGTCACATTGTTACCATGGCCACCAAGATCTCCCGACTTATCCCCAATTGAGCACGTGTGGGATATGATGGGTACGAGATTGCTCAATTTGCAACGTCCTCCTCAGACTCTAGAAGCACTTCGAGAGGTGTTGGTGGTTGCCTGGAATGAGATACCACAGGAGGACAATGACCACCTGATCAGAAGCATGCCTAGGCGCGTTGGAGAATGCGTAGCACATCAGGGTGCATCCACACATTATTAAAGGTCAAAGGGCTTTAAAGCAGTGCAATCATTTTGAAATTTTTATCATTTACTTATTATGCTTCATTAAGTACTTATACAAAATTTTATTAAAATAAAACCATTTAAACTGGGTGTTCGGATTTATATGTCACTTAGTATAGTTACTAACAGATAACATTGTTTTTGAATATTGCTATAATTGCATTCCATTACTTAATTCAGGATGTCAAGTTTTCTTTTTAAAACGGATGCTTTTGGAACCGATAGTTCGATTTGAATGAAATTTGGAAGACATGTGTTTGCTAGACATCCTAATAATTGACCTTTTTTATTATCTTACATGAATTAATCATCCTACTCCGTAAATCCTCTTCACACTTTCTATACCAACACTTAGAGGTGTTCCCATAGAAAATAGTCTAAGGGATTCATATCGGGTGAGCGAGGGGGCCATAGGTGTGGACTTGCCCTCCCAATCCAATTTCATACAAAAACTAAAGTGTGGTGGAGCCCCATGGTACCACATACGGAATCTTTCCATGACTGGACCTTCTTCCAAAAGTCCAGGTAAAACAAATTATAAAAACCTTCGGTATTCTTCTCCATTAAGCTTAGGTGGGACTCCCTGTACAATGCTCTTCTTCTAAATATTCCTTTCAAATAAGCTGTATTGATTATCCAACTAGCCTCATGATATCGAGATTCCGTGTCATCAATTCACCTCATTTGAAGTCGCCCTTGTTTGGCTAGAGGATCTGTGAAGGCCGAATTATAGCCAGCATCATTGAGCTTTCGAATAACTCAGTTGAAGACGTATACAAAGGAGAATTGGGAAGAGAAAACTCGCTAATATAAGAGAGGTCCCCGTATTGACGAGAAAAACTATCCGGGTGATTTAGAAGAGTAATAACATGGGACGCAGAGATCTCCACTTATTTACATTTATGTCCGCCAGTTAAGCCACCCTTTTGCCAAATTGTTCGAGAATTTTTCTAGCCGGGACGAAAACGGATCCAAAGCTTGATAAACGAACAACGGATGCTGTTTTGCCCGAGATATACGCTGGAGGATTTCATTTCTTCTGATTTGTTAAGACAGACTTTCAGCTAGGGTTTACAGGGTATCAAATTCGCGACATGTAGATTAACTAACTTTGTGGTTATTAGAATTTAATGTGGGCTCTGTTTTTAATTTTGTTCACCAAGCAACGTCACTTTTTATTTTCTACGCCAGCGGCGAGGAATTGTTGTAACCGCGTGCCACGCCTCTTTTACAAACAAGAGGAAATGGTGGTGGGATTACTCTTTCCTTTTTTTAATTAAGTAATATATTAATAAAAACGATAAAGGAAATTTGATGGACAGTCAATGCAAATGAACGGGCTAGCACCTAAACCAAAACTATTAAACGTAAGGTAGATACGAGAAGGGGTGCTACTCCATAGACTGGTGATTGGGGCCAAATGTCCCAAAATCTGGAACTCAAATTTTGCAGGCATGGCACCATTTGACATATTTTGCTTGCGTGCTAAAGTTGTTTATTTCAAGGCTAGGTAAGATTTCTTTTCTAGTATCTCTCGTAGTTCCCCATCAGCACGGCCTTAGGTCGTGTTGGATATCTTCTGGTGGAAGATTTTATCAATGATAGGATCCCTTAAATTGTGATCTGCTTTAAAAAGGCGAATTGATGGTGCCGTTTAGTAAAGAACGGCGATTTTCAGTTTGAACTAAGTCATAAATTCAAATTATCGTGGAAATCTGTTTTCGGCAATGGCAGTTAAACTAGTCGTTCGCAACTTAGCGATGGGACGCCGCTCATATTAGAAAAGAATTATTACCTTCTCTCAACAACAGTAGAACCTAAAAAGCACTTGGAAGTTTTGCGAGTCCAAGAAGTTCCTAGCTAGATTTAGGTAGTTTGTAAGAATATAGAGAATTGCTGATCATATTTTTGCATGCAGTGATTTATTTCACTGTCTCAGACAAGACATGCTACAGATATAAGGCGTAAGTAAACGCAGGATCCTTAGTCTACCTGCATTTTGTGATCTATACCTTTGGATAGTTCCCTGAGAATACTGTGTAAATTTTCCTCCCAAAAATGTTACTGTGTATACGGTATTGATGTTATGGAGACACAAACTCATTACCATGAACTTTGAAGCATTAAGTGTCAGTTTATTTATTAAAAAATAATTTTCTAAATTTATTATATACTCAAGATTCGCAGATACAAGTAGATCAATCGATTTGCTACTTCACAACATTGTTGTGTCATCGGTAAACTGTATGAGGTTTTTGCTTGTATTACAATTAGGAAGGTCATTTATGTATATTAAGAATAAAAGTGGACCCAGCACTGAACCCTGTGGGACGCCGCATTATACATACATTATACTAGAAGGAATGTCGTTAAAGATTACAAGCTGCTCTCAGTTGCTCAAATAAAATGACACGAGATTAATGCTACTGTTATAGAACTTGTAATGTGACAATTTTTGTAGAAGAATGTCAAGTTGGACACATTTGAAGACCTTAAAAAAGCTAAATTTATTTTCTCGATGCTGTCAATAGTTCCAAATAGATAATCAGATCTTTCAAAAGAATCTCAATAGTCTTAGCAAGTAGGGGTATAGGTGAAGGTGAAGGAGTCCTGCTTTTTCCAATTCCAGCATAACACCTGACCTTGAAATGGCCTTAAAGCTAATGCTGAAGGTCATAACTGGGCATAAATATCTTTTTTCTGGTGCAAAAGAATGGGGGTTTAAGTTGAAGTTTGAAACTCTTTCGTGGTATGCGTAGTTTTCGAAATAGAAGAGCCTCTGATAAAAATAACTCTTATTATGCTTAACAAATCTTATCAGAATTCCTTTCACGCGTGTCGAACGCAGATTCAATTACTGGCAGTGTAATCGAACGAAGATTATATAAGCTTCGAGTTTCGAGACCAGATATGAAAATAATGTTCTTGGAATATCTGGAGTTTGGTAATGACAGTGTTTGACACGCCATACGGTTTTCTAAGTACACTTGTAGAAGAAGCAAGGTTCTAAGTGACACAACGGATATTTCTCCTCTCTGTCTTACCGACTTCGTCTCTCTTGAGAATCGAATTTAAATCACCCGGTATATTCCGAAACATCCCATATTCGACAGCCCAGATATCGATATCTGGCCCCGTTCCCTGTTCCATTTTCCACATTGCAGCATAACTGTAATAACTGTTATTGTTTTAACTGATTGTGTGAAAGAATGTGTTTACACACCGACGCTGAACGTGTCGATCGAACCAAACAACATGAATGATTGTAACAACATCGATTGGAATAGATATTCGATGGGATGTAATAATAATGTAAATACTTTGTTTTTAGAATGCGGTGTTTTTCATCGTTATTTTTATTTTATTTTACGAGTTATATCGCGTACCTCCCAGGTACGAGCAAGGAGAAAAACGAACAAGCGAAAATTCAGCATGAATACTGTTTAAACTTGCTTGGAAATCAATCATTCTCAGAGACGGATGAGAAGTGGATGTGCAGCAAGGTGCAATGTTGGCGCACTTCAAATTTCGTTTACTTACATGCACATGTGCGTTTTTTATGTCAGACGATGTCATCCACTGCTCCGCCTATGATAACGATAACGGTTTGGTTATTAAGAGTCAAGCGGGAACAGCCTGTGCTTCGTTCTGACGCTGGATACATCGTAGATCAAGTCTAACTATTATTAGTATTTCCAGTAACTTGAATTATTCGCGTATTTGTCGGGCTGTAACATCAGAAAGTGGACCGTCCTGCGTGCAATTCCGAAATCTCAAATATTAACACTCAATCAGGAATTGATAATAAATTATCAGTATGCCGACATGTTGGAGTTCTTGAGATTTTATTATCTGTGGTTATGCGAAAAAAAAGAATCGTCCTCTTACATAAGAGTTCCAGCCATCAGACTACGTTCAACGTCAGGTCTGCCTACCCGCTGCTTCGTCGTCGTCTTCACATTACGCGAAATAATGAAAATATATCAGTGCCACAATTGCGACGGCAGACTATCAATCCTACGGTTTTTTTTTTGTCGGGGTTGTTTAAAATTTCCCTTGTTCTGTCGGCGGTGGATAAATTTGAGTTTTATTTGGAGGTGGCAGGCGACATACTGCGAACTGCGGCTGCGATACGATGAACTTTACAAATTAGTCTAAGGTTAATCAACATTTCTGCGGCTCAGTCGGCAGCCACGGAAAGACCATCAAAAACTGTACACAGACTCGTACAATTTCGATAAAAACTGTCAAACAGTCGTACCAGAAAAAAATGCGCGAGAGAAAGGACAAAAGGCTCGAAAACTGAAGACGGAGCTGGACCTGGGATTTATATAATATTTCAGGCTGAAGTAACGGCCATAAAAGTGGAGACTCGATGCAGTTCGTACAGCTTCAAGATTCGCCCATCTCTAGTCACCTGTCGTTCATTCATATTTCACCCATCTCTAGCCCACGTAAGAATCTTAAGCCAGCCACTCACCATTCAACGCCGCAAATCATAGGCTGCCATAACAATACTCTTTTCATATTGCTAATATTTTGTAGGTTTCGCTGTTATGGCTGGCCTAAGGATATGTATTTTAGTAAATTATAAATTATCAAGTGCTTACAGTTGTTTCATTATAATGTCCTGTTGAAATGCAAGACTAGTTGAGAGATAGGTATATTCACTTGCATTTCATAACTAACGAAAACGATTAAATAAATGATAACCCTGGAAGTACTATCAGGATTTTGTTGATATTTTGGCACTATTTTACTACTGTCAAAATGACTAAAAGGCTCTGCAGTTTTTAAAAATCGGTACAGTAGCGGAGTTATCGTTGAAAAGCAAAAAAAAACGGTCAAACTTCTTTTGTCGACATTTCTGAGGCTTCTGACAGACTTAAGTTTTGGCGCTGAAGGATTACTAGTTGGCGCTCGAAAAAATTGTTTCATCGTTCATTCTGTATAATTTTGCGTCAGTTGTAAAGGTTCAAGAACGACACTGACACCCATAATAGACGTTAGCGCCACCACGTGTCGAACTTCCGAGACTGAAAGGTTCGTCCCATCGTGTAGAAGACACACTTGCCAATTGGGGGGTGTCGAACGTTGTAAACATCGTTGTGAGCAACGTTATACACAACGTTGTATACAACGTTGGAAGCATCGTGTGGGACCTGCATTATTCAATCAAGTCGGTACGATTTTATCGCAGACAAACAAGTCGGTCTGCAGTAGTACAACACTGTTGATTGGATCGTTTAAAACAACCTGAATTTGGCACATTATAATAATATTTTTCGGTCTACAATGAGGATTTTGTAACAGAATTGTTTGAATTATACAGGGTGACTTTGAAGTTGAGTCATTAATTTTCAGATAATGATTGTAGAAGGAAGATAAACCAAAATATGTGTGTAAAAATAAAAAAAAAAAGTTTACCTTGTTTTATAAAGTATCCTCCCGACAAGTATTTCAGTGCGGACCTGTATTTGATCGTGAGGTCTTGGAGCACCGGCATGCCGTCCATATGTGAGGTCTCAAGTTAAATGATTCACGAACCCGTTGTACTACATTAACAAAGGCACGAGGGGTTGGTTGCACTCGATTGGGAAACCGATCCACATAAACATGTGCCATTTTTTATTTTGTTTGAGCCACGCAACAGACACCACTATCCACTACCCACTGACACTGACTGTATACAACTGAATGAAATAATTGTAAAAACATCGTTCCAAATTCTTTCGCTTTTTTGTTTCCGATGCGATGAACCGATAAGGCGAATTATATCCGTTGTCGCCAAACACGAGCACATAATATTATTATTGAGACAGGGCGGTACTCAAACTTCCAAAGGGCTATAACTTTGTTACTTTAATTTTACCAGAAAAATGGTAAAGGAAAAAAACATTTCTTTTGATCAGATCTACTCACTGTTAAAATAAATGACTCAATTTCGAAGTCACCCTGTATAAAGATCAAGAATGCCTTTGGAAAACAGAATCGCCGTATGCCGTTTAAGAAACCAATTTTAGTAAAACAACACGCAAGTGCGGCTAAGACTAGATTTTCATCGGCCACATTTCAAATCAAAACTCATACTGCAAGATCGTTACATGTGTGTCGTCATCCAATTTTCGACAAAATCGTACTGCGGCGTTGGATCGTGAGTGGCGGGCTTTATTGTCCCAAGCGCTGCGATTTGTTAGACGCTGAGGAAACGGACGCATTAACCTAAAAAATGTTTTTTAGAGACGTCAAAGATTCGATTTCCTTAATGGGCTTTGCAATTTGTACGACGTCACATCATGACTTATAGCGTTTCACCATTTCGTATTAAAAACGGACAATATACTTTTTTAAATTGGACCTATACGAGTATATCCATCTTGCACGCTTAGGAATTGAAACCGATATATTTCGTTTCGTTCTATGAAATTTGATATGAGTTAAATTGCCCATTGAACATAGTATGCTACCCTTTTTGTGTTTTGGCGTTTTTGAAAAGCAGAGTTGTGTTGGCCGCCTGAATAATGGTCCGGACTGGAGTCCTGCAATTGATACTGCAGCTATCTGTCTGCAGCAGAGTAAATCGAACGGCTTCCGATTGCCCATTATGCCTTTCAACCTGCTGGTAGCAAGTCACGCCATCGACAGTCTGCGGAAGTCCATCGGATCGTTAGGGGTTCTTTTCAAAAAAGAACCATCGGCTTGCTGATGTTATCTTTTTGATGCACATTCTCTTGGTTGGGCATAAATTATTGGGAGGTTGTATCCTTCAAAGTTGTTAGGCGAACTGATCTTGAAAACAATACACAATAAACCAATCACATAAAATAATACTAATAGAATAATAATAATATAATAATACAAGTATGGTAAAAGAAATAGACATGATTTACTGTAACGCGAGTTACTGCATGCTCCTTTAACTGTCGAAACAACCTTAATCGAACAATTATGTTGCGTGTCATGTTTTCAAAGGCACTTGATTTTCCAACTCAATTTTGAACATTGAGCAGCCATGACTGTTAGCCGATTATAAATTACACGAGCACTACTGGGAATATCCAATAAAGCATTAAAGTGTTATACGTGTATGTATGTAACAACGCATTATCATGTTTCCACTAATGCTATACAGTGGTAGTTTTTAACGGGTCAAGCTATCATTATTACAAAATGGAAATGAGCAGAGTACAAGCTCAAGTAGCGTAAAATACATACAATAAAAACAATAAGTATAAAGTTTGTTCACATACACTTTGAAGCTATTTACGGGCGTAGCATTAATCAGACCTCCTGGTGAACTGTTGCAAGTGTTGTATGTGCGATTGAGGAGAAACCACTCGCGAACTGTTGTTCTAAGCGGCTTCTTTTACAGTTTGAAGCTGTGACCGCGGAGATTGCTGCGTGACAGCTAGATAGGTGCTTCAATTCCAATCAAGTTATGAAGTATTCTAAAAGTAACTATGAGATCGCCTCAAATTCTTCGGTCGGAGTTTTTTGGAATAACTCGAGGCGATACTTATACCTAGGTCTGCAAGGGATTCAAGTTTCTCGACGCTTTACTGCTCCAATATGATTTCTGTTTCAGCAAATCCGAGAATTGGCCTTACAAATGTCTTGTTAGCAACGTAAAATTCGAAGTGATGAAATTAATGCTTGGATTATACTTACGATACTAATTTCAGAAAAACCGTAAAGAACCCTTATCAAAGGGTGTGGATCTTTTATGGCTTCATAAATATGTGAGTCGGTATCCAAATAAGGCTAGTTTATAAACAAACAGCACTGTAAAAGCGAAATTAATACATTCCTAGAGCAATAATGTAATTATTCATTTGATATATATACTAAGTGACATATAAATCCGAATACCCAGTTTAAATGGTTTTATTTTAATAAAAGTTGGTGAATGTATTTATCTTACTGTAAATAACAAGTGAAAAAATGTTCAGCCTTATCAGTTGGACATTCCGGTTTTTATACTGCTTTTTTTTAATTCACTAACGCTCTAAAAATGAATATTTCAGCCGCAGTAAAGAATCAACGTTGGCGGATTTTGGTTCTTGACATCCTTTACGATCGGTTACGATGCCTAGAGTACGGAGACCTGTCGAATTTCGTCAACTTAGTGAGTTTGATAGGGGCCGTATAGTGGGACTTCGGGAAGCTGGACTTTCTTTTCGGGCAATTGCAGTTAGAGTGCAAAGAAGTGTAGACACTGTGGTTAGGTGTTGTCAGGCATGGCTTCAAAAAGGCCGTACGCATAGAGCAAGGGGCACTGGACGCCGCCGTAGATCAACAGACCGTGAAGATCGCCGCCTAAGATTATTGGCCTTAAGGGACCGTTTCTCCAGGTCCATTGCAAATGAATGGTTTGCAGAACACGGAAGACCTATTGGCATGCGAAGTGTTTACCGACGAATGAGAAGTTTTGGCTTGTTTTCATACCGGCCACACTGGGTCCTCCCTTTAACTCGAGAACACCGACGTAATCGCCTTGAGTGGTGCAGACAACGGTCACTCTGGGATCAGGAATGGAACAGTATTGTCTTTAGTGACGAGTATCGATTTTGTTTAGGCATGCACGATGGTCGTGCCAGGGTTAGAAGGCGATGTGGTGAAAGGAGGAATCCACAGTTTTTTGTTGAAAGACATGTTCATCACACTGTTGGAGTTATGGTTTGGGGTGCTATAGCTTATGGTTCCAGGTCACCTTTAATCTTCATTAGAGGTAACATGAACGCGCAGCATTATATCCACGAAGTTCTAGAACCCCATCTTTTACCCTATCTTGACACCCTGGCAGATCCAACTTTCCAACAAGATAATGCCCGACCACATGTTGCAAGAGTCACAATAGACTTCTTTCAACATAATGATGTCACATTGTTACCATCGAGTTGGAGCCAGTAGAAGACCCTAACAGCCCCAAATTTTGCAAATCCACAGTGACAGCTTCAGGTAGTAATTACAAGCAAATCATGTGACTTGACATGCCGTACCAAACAAATTGTTGCTATTTTTTCCATTTTTATTTTAGTTATTTCAAAGTTGTTTCTGAAAAGAAAAATCCGACTTTGAGGGCACCCTTCACTATAACTTAAAAGGTACAGTTGGGTGCCACTTTGTAACATTTTTTGAATTGAATGGGATCATCTCCAATTTAAATTATTTATTATCCTTTCGACATTCAGATCTATTCGTTAACTTATATCTAACAATAAATAGAATAAAAACGATAGGACAAACAAAATAGCTATTATAAACAAACAAATTCTGGCATAATAACATTTAGGTACAAGCAATTCTTCCAATTTCGCTATAACCTGATTCCTTAATATCCTCTGGTATCCTATTAAAGACTTTAGGTCCCATTATATCGGGCGCTTTCATACTAACATTGTATTTAGCAGAAGCTGAACCATTAAACTGCCTGGTTTCGTAAAATCTATTAATTGAAAACATATTTATTAATAAAAACATACACCAAACATCTAATTGCCCTTTCTTTACTCAAAAATACTTTCTAAGCGTTATCTGTTAAACCCCAGAAACACAAAGCGTATCTTGATCTGGACTCTATTACGACTCGGCATATAGCAACTAACTGAGTAGACCTTACGATTCTTAAAATTGTCATCTTTACCATGATTTTGTGCAGTTCTGAAGATTTTCAGGATTTGGCTACCCCGGTCTGAAAACAGTTGATGAAGCTTCCGTATCACCTCTATATAACTGTTAATTATAAACATTAGAATAACTCGATTTTAGCTCCAGAACTAATGATAAAAACGCTTTAGTATGGATCTTAATCTCTTGGACTTGTATACTTGAATGTGCAATGAAATATGGAACACCCTCTTCAAGAAATTGACAGCATTTGGCATTGCTTTTGATGACATGTATTCTACTATATTTTCGGATAGATCCTTTCTGGTGAAGTATATTAATTTCCACTAGTATAGCATTTTGATAACTTGCTACGCAGTTATTAACAAGTCAATGTACGATAGCTCCTCAGTTCGCTACTTGATATTCCAAGGTTATAACGTACTCATTGTGAATATTTATCGCACGCTTGATATTCACGTCTGTCAGTTTAACACTAACGTACCAATCCTATAATCCCAAATGCACATACATACATATTGCCAGATTGATCCGCTTGAAAAATAAACGAGGAGACAATAAAGAAAAGCACTGCCGCACTCGTTGTTTGGGTTTACAGAGGGCAACGATCCGAGTCCTTCATTTCGTCTATCGAATATGGAAATTTTCCATAAAAACAAGACCGCGTCTCTTAATAATAGCACGTCTCTCGCCTTAACAAAGTACGTGAGCAAAATAATAATGTTACCAATTTAGTGGAAGATGGTCCAGACTATCGCATTTGCGCAAAAACACTCTAGGGTAATTCGCGGCGCGTGTATTGGCAGCAGCAGGCAAAAACAGGGGCAATTCACCGGCTTGAAAGGCATCTAATTTAACCCGTGTCCAGAACACAATTCCGAACTCCTCCCAGCACATCCGATGCGGGGAAGTGTTTTTTGAGCTGCCGCTCGTTTGATTGATCCCAGGAATTCTGATGGAGCTGCTCATAGCTTATTTCGATATTATGATTCGGTATCAAATCGCATGTAAAGAGAGATGGAAAAGCCTTTGGCATATGAAACTTGAGAATTACCGCATAGATGGGAGAAAATAGCTTGAAAGTATCTCCTGGTAAGACACTAAGAGGCAAAATGAGATTAAGATAAGGCAAATAAAGTGTTCGTGTCACTTATTCGGCTAATGCCATCTGCTGGAGGCCCCAGGCGCAGGATTTAGGCAGAGATAGCCAACTCAATTTTGCTGTACGGAGCCCTTTACACAGTATCCCGACATACAATTTCGATTGGCCGATCGTCTGAAAAAGTGCCCATCATATACAACTTTTTCTTCAAACATTTTTGAGTTATTGCTATTAATACTCACGTATCGCTCGATGGTAAAGTGGTGGGGCACCACCATGTTGGTAGCACACATTTCTAATAGTTGTTAAATTAACATTGTCTAGTAAAAGAGGCTACCCAATATGCTCGAACATCATGGTTGTAAAAACGTACTGGACCTGAGATCAAACATCTGGGAATCAATAGAACTGCTTGGAATGTATTACAACGATTTTATAATGCATGACTTTTTTGAGTTGAGATGAATATTATGCGAAAAAAAATTTGAGAAAAAGGCAGACACCAGTGAAAAGTACGGCTGCGCGTGGTTTGCAGTTACGGAATGGTCTCGACTGATGCAGTCCTGGTGGTGGCTGGTATCCCGTCAATTGGTTTTCTCTCTTTTCTCCTACCGCAACTACTGACTCTTTACCGCTCATTTGTATGACTGAGAAAGTCCTTTAGATGTAAGTTAAACGTTTGAAAAAGCTGTTCTTCTAAATAAACTGATGGATAGTCGTTTTGCAACATATATTTTTAGAACGGAAAGAAATATAGAGAGACTCTTTGCGAACACGTACAGCATTCGACTGACCAACAGTTTAGTATAGGCATTACTTTTCCACGATGGTCCACTAATTGTTAGGGTATCAAACAGACATTTGAATTTTTTTTTAATTAAGGCATACAAAATTAAAACATGTGACATGGTAATAGTTGACCCTCAAGTAATAATATATGACTAACAGACTGCAGGGCCAATGAAGCTGTAGTATATGATGCTGTCACTAGTATACCTTACCTCGTTTCGTATCTATTTCGACTGTCCTACAGCGGACGATTGAAAAATTAAATCGGATTACGTTGACGCGATGAGTTTCTCCGTACACGTAACATCAATATAAGCTGATCAATCCGATCGAGGCAACTGGATGGAACGGATACCTGCCACCTCGACTTTGTTAAGGTGCTATCCGGAGTTTGAATTACGAGACCGCGAGGAGTTGCAAGTACTTTGAAGTTTACAGACGGCAATCGGTAGGAATGAAGAAGTCAAACTCGTAGATTGGTCCAAAAAAGTTACAGGATTCTTTAGCACGAGATGCTAATGAAGTATTGACTAGGTTGACTCACAAGATTCAGGATATATTTCGATGGTAATGGGTAATCTGTAGCGTCAGTGAAAAATATACAAATCAAACTTAGTCGTTCAATCGTACCTGATACGCTTGGTACCTGTATATCCAGAAAAAGTACTCCTTACACGTGGAGAGAAAAGCAAATATTACTAAAAGTCAAACTATGAAAGTAGATTCACTTCTGCAAACGTCGTAAAACATGTAAGAGAGTATATTTCCTCGAAATCGAATCAAAATACATCTTTCGGCTATGTACATAAGAAATAAAACTATCGGTATCCGAATATATAAGAGCTCTGATATACCGCTTGAGCTACCTACGACTTTTTGCCTCGAATATTTGCATGCCGCGGGCTTTTTCGGTATTCACAAGTAATTCCATTCTGCCACATTCCTTTTCGAAGGCAGTTTTACATATATGTTACGTGAAAACGCGAAAACCCCGCAACTTTCCGTCTTTCGCTGCCATCAGTTCCACAGAAGTTGCCTCGCAACGAAGTTAAACGAAGTGTGCGATGTGGTAACAATCGAGAATGTCTCTTATTTGATTTCAAAGGAGCGGATTCGCAATGCTTATATGGCCACGCATGATAATGATGAAAATTCAGATGGAGCGGGGTACATTTTAATATGTATCTGATAAAATGTTTATGGTTGAATCAATATTTGGGTTTGCAGTAGCAGCCTACAGTACTGCTCAAATGCTTAGAGTGCTGCCGCTCCGACTACATGTTCCATGCTAATGGATAGCCTCGGCGACCTAGCTTTCTTCTGCCGCTAAGACTCTTCGGTCTCCTGATCTGTCGCCGTGCACTGAGCGGGTTCAAATCCCATCACAAGAGAAACGTTTCTCTTGGCCATAGATGTTGCGATTGTCCGTATCTCGGAGGCGGGGCCAGAATGTGTGCACGTTGTATGCACACGTGTTCCCTCGCCAGAGTCCGTGCGGCGTCCCCCTTTCCCGCTGCCATTATATTTGTAACGCCTTGTATATAGAGAACCATCACTAATGGCGTTAACCTACATCGATAGCTCCTACGCCTCAACAAAAAGCCTATCCTAATAAATGGATGACATCATATTTTCTGTAATCCGCGCGTCTATTGTCGAGAAGATCCTCTTACCAGCGATACTTTTATGTCCGGGGAACATTAATCATACGGAGTCCGGCGATAGTCGTGTAGATTTGTGGACGGGTAGCGACGTAGAAGTGTCCAGGTGTGCAATGGTGCGGTAAAAAGATATTGCCTGTCTTGTTTTATGAAAACGATTAAGGTTGCGTGGGTAGATAGGATTAAATTCCGGAACATCTGACGTCGTTCATTACGTTCCCACCTTAGGCGAGTAAAATCTATAAATCTATAAATGATATCGCCACTTTCATAGGTGATGGAGAAAAGAACACCCCGTTATAATGAATTTATTACATTCATTACAGTTTTTGTACATTCCTGTGTGGCTATGACTCTGAAGGACCAACTACCGTCTTTAACGTCTTTATTTATCTATCTATCTATTCCGCCACCCTTAACAATATAAGATGTATATAAGCTGGAGATTTATTGAAAATGAATACCTGTATACAATAACGACAAAGGAAAGTATATTCAATGTAAAGACATAAAGGAAACGCATGGTCAATTAGCACTTATGGGTTACCATAGATTTCGCTGCTGATCGAATAGAATTTCTTTCACTTTTCTCTTGAAATTAGATAATGCACTAGTTTATTCTAAACTACGATCTGAAGAATTATATAATTTAGATATATGTACTCTGAAATAGAGATGTGATGTGGCGTGGAATTGAAGTCTCTCTATATCTAATAATAATGTCATAATAATAATAATAATAATAAATTTATTGCCCAACAGATACATCCATTTAAAGGACAAAGTAGTTGTATACAATTTGACGTTACAGTATTTTTAACTACAATTGTAGCTCGCCCAGTTTCTGAAAAAAATGAAAGAAAAAAGTGAATAACTACACCTACTCACCTACATGTCTTAAATGATATAAATTGAATAATAGTAGTCGCTGAATACAGCTAATATATCTCTGACGTTATCATGATGAATATCACAATTGTCAGCTATGGTGTTAAAGCTGGAGCACATAAAGTACACGGGTGACGTGAAGTAAAAATCGAGAAATCTTCGGGAAATGCGGGACGGTAGAAGAAAATCAATTTTAGCTAAAAAGGCTGAATAATCAACAGCACTGTGTACGAATTTGTAAAGAAATTTTAAACTATTACAAACTATTCTCAGCTCAAGAGGATGCCTTTCAAATCTGAGCAACATCACTGATTTTGGAGCCCCACGATTGGGATAAACACCATCTAATTTGAAAGTCAAGTATTTAAGAAATCTATGTACACTTTCAATTTCATTAGTATAGATTTGATAATATGGATGCCGTACACTAGATGTATATTCCAGCTTAGAACACACCAAGGTGCAGTATAAAGCCTTCAGTGCCGTTTCACTACCAAACGATTTACAGTTTATTATCAAAAAACCGAGACTTTTTATAGCGGATGATACTATTGTACTGATATGACCTGTAAATTCTAATTTAACATCAAACAACACACCTAGATCTCTTACTTCTGAACAACGCATCAAACTGACACCTTCCAGT
This sequence comes from Acanthoscelides obtectus, assembly GCA_963669975.1. Taxonomy (NCBI): domain Eukaryota; kingdom Metazoa; phylum Arthropoda; class Insecta; order Coleoptera; family Chrysomelidae; genus Acanthoscelides; species Acanthoscelides obtectus. The sequence goes on from CAVLJG010000006.1 coordinate 3,002,661, forward strand.
GTGTAATCAACAACTGTTGGATTCGTTTTCCTGGTAAAAGAACAGGTTTTGCATTTGCTAACATTCAAAAATAATTTATTAGTTGAACACCATTCAAATATACGACTCAGGTCATCTTGCAAGATTAGACAGTCATCAATGCTGTTAATCTAAGCATATATTTTTGAATCATCGGCAAACAACAGAGAAGGACAAGTTAAGCATTTACTGAGGTCATTGATAAAATAAATAGAGAGAAGAGGGCCTACATTTGATCCCTGCGGTACACCGGATGAGGCGGAGTATGGAGAAGATTTGAAACCATTTTAAGAAACGTACTAATTTCTATCATGCAAGTAAGAAGAAATGAAATCTGTCTATCATGCATATTTCCGCCACGTATGTTTAGAAGCTGGTATTTATCAATTTTCATCCATTTGAGGTCATTAATGGTATATGATCATATTTTCTGAGATCATTTACAAGTCTGCGTGATGTTTTCACCTTGAATACGATTCCTTGTTCTAATATCTAAATAGGGATAAGAAACCACTAAGCAATATGATATTTTTGACAGCAAGAAAGATTGACACAATTGCTTTCTCGCAGATTTACGTGATACAGACGTATTTGCAAATGAAACTCGTCGGCTAAACATTGTATGCTGCATGATTTTACCTGTTTCTAAATCTGAGATATATAACGAAATTAAGAGGGGTCTTAACACAGATCCCTGTGGTGCACCAGAATAAATTTTTGCATTTAAACACAAGTGGAGAATAAATAATTGTATCAAATGCTTCAGTGACGTCAAGAAGAACGAGAGCTGCTGCGTGTTGGTTGTCATTTTTATATTGTCTTGTTCTCGTCTTCTCAGTCTAGGCACAATGAACGTATTAGAACAGCGCTTCACCGTATATTTTATGGTGATCAAATGCCAATTGCACTTATATTTTTTTTTTGTAAAAACAAACGATATCACACAAATGACTTATCGATATGGTCAAACTTGCATTGACCGCGGGTACCATGTTCCCCTACCTGCCCTCCAAGCGTCCAGTGTTGCCAGATCAAACGCTACGTTGCCGGTTTGAGGCCTCGTATTTAGTATGAAATTTTATTATACCTATTTTCAATAGCTCACCGTTTCACACTTATGGACCACAGTGCAATCTAATCAAGTTCCCAGTTTCCAAGATTGAATGCTACAGCGCCATCTATGAATCACTAACCAATAATAAGCTGTATGGAGGGGGATCAGCACATTGTATCCTACCGAATTAAAAAAAGTTTACGGTCAGATTGTTGCCGGCGTCTAAAATGCCGAGGAACCAAATCAGCCGTGAAAATATACACGAATGGCTTATGGGTTGATAAAGCTCTTATATGGCATTTAGCTTTGATATATGATTTTATGGTCCGTATTTATCGTACGCTCTCTGGTCCAGACTTTTCGGATGACGTGCGATAAGGAGTTATAGATGCAATTCTTTCTGCTTCGCGAACAAAGTCGCCAGAAAAATACGCTTAGTCCAGGAAGCACAGGGTGGCCGATATGTAACTGACCGGTTTGTATCTTGAATATTTTTGAAATGAAGTAAGATACGTCAATTTTTTCATCTTAATATTTTAAACAAACTTAGAAATTATGTATGAAAAATAATATCAGACAAACTTTTCCAACACTTTTTGGTCGGTTTCGGGAGGAATATTTTCAATATTGTTCTTCAACTGCTCTACAGTATTTGGTTTGGTTGGTATAAGCTCTGTTTTTCAAAAATCCCCAGGCAACCTTAAATCCGATGACCTTGGTGGTCAGTTCGAAAAATTAAACCTCCCGAAAATATTGTACGCAGGAGATTCATTGTTTCCTGACCAAAGTAAATTCAGATTGCCAGGAAGCACTGTGACCCATTTTGTCTCCTGCCTTCTTGCTTGACCTTCGTCTCCGAGAATGATTGCTTGTCAAACAAAGGTGATGAAGTTAACAAACGCGGTACGTGTTAACTGCGTAAAAACTGAATCGAAAAGGGAAGAACAGATATGAAGCGTGAAAAAGTTCCTTCACGTGTCAGGAATCAGACTTTCCGGCCTTGTCGAGCCCTTCTAATTCTCGATTTACATGCACACTTGGATACAAACGCGATTTCGATCGTTCTCATCCGTTTATCTTCCAGAATATATCCAGGGGCCTTACCTTTTTGGAAGTTAGCTGATGGGTTTAAAGCGACTATTTATGTAGCAAGTACATCAAACTTTACTTGTTTTGACATTGTTCAAGAACAATGAGAGAGTATGCGTTTGGAATCATTTTTATGGAAAACGCTAATACGTATATTATTTTTACATGTGTATAATTGTATTTTTATTTTTTGTAGTTTTCAAGGGTTAAGTTTCAGAAGAGCTGCAACTAACCTTCGTCCTCAGTGAAAGACGTTTTTTATCATTATTATATCCCCGCTATTTCTGCGTGAGTACGCCACTCCCTCTGTTTGTTCCAGAGACAAAATAAAAGACAGCCTGGGCAAATACCTAGCGTTCGAGGATTTCACAATGAAATCCGCTTAGTTCAGTTTATATTTGGGGTCTGGCATGGGGCGATGTTTCGAGGATGTGAAGTGGCAAGACCGAGATGAATATTGTGAGCTGCTGTTGACAGCAAACGCGACAAGATATAAACATGGGGGACTGTATGTTTTTTATATTTTCTTTAAGCGTATCGCTGTGTCAAGTGAATATGAATACGCTTCCCTCTTGGGTTTCATACAGGTATAACACAAAGAAAGACACTTTGGTGTTTTTGATGCACATCCACGGGGCAATTCACATCGTCAATCATGAGATATTGTTAAAAAACTACGTAGTTACGGAATTGCTAGTAGTTCTCTCATATGGATCAAACCTTTTATAGAAAACAGTATATTTCTTTATTACACAATTATGGCACAGAAATAAAGAAAGTCCGGACGTCATGTGTTGATATTGATATAGGAATTCCCCAAGGATCTAAATTGGGGCCTCTTCTATTTATACTGTATATAAATGATCTGGATGAACAGTTCAATAGCTAAGTGAATTTTACATCAATTATAACATCAGATCCTCATGACGAATAATCAGTTAAAGTTTGCACAATATCAATTAGTTTTAAACTCAGAGAAAACTGCTGTGGTAAGATTTCACAACAGAACAGATGAATGTGAGGTTAAATGGAAAACAGTATATTTAGATGATAATTTCCATTTCAACACAGATATGAGGTTGGTTCTAAATTTGCAATTCATACATCTATAGAAATCTACCGACATTTCTAAATGAAGAATGAAGAAAAGGGTGATCAGAAGCATTGCTAAAGTAAATAGTATGCATAGTTGTAAATTTTATGGTTTGTAAGGTTCAATTGTTGGTAAATTATTTGTCTACGTTTGTTAGTATTTTATATCTTAACTATTATAAATATTCACTTTTGACGAGTTCTATACATTGTTTGTGTCACAAACAAAAATAAACTATTACTATTTGGGCCTTCTATTTCTGATCACATATCAACAGTCATCCAAATTGAACATAAAGTAAATTCCCTCATATAAGAAACATCCTTCATCACAAACTGCGCAGTACATACCCAAGTAAAAGTTGGAAGACCCTGAATACACTCAACAAATCTAACAGCCAAAATTACAGCCTCTCCCTTGCGCGCTGTTGAAAGAACCCTAACAAGCACAGACGGATTTGTTTTGCAGCGGGAATGCGGAAAGAAGGAAATACAACAGCCATGCGGCATACGGAGCAAACTATTTTGTAAAGTTTACGAACAGCAAAAAGTAAGGTCGCTTGCGGAATCCTCTTGTGGTCGGATTATGGTGGAATAAGACCACAGTTACTATTTATGCGTCTATTGTGAGTTGTTGCTGCAGAAGCTTGAGGCATACTGCGTTAGAGGCCTCCAGCTCTCATGGTTCAGAAGCTACTTGCAGAAATCTGGGGTCTTCTAGCCGTGTTTGCGAACAGGGTGTGTCTCAAGGTTCGATTCTGAGGCCACTCTTATACATGATTTATGTAAACGATTCCTTTGGCAAGAAATATGTCATGTATGATGATTGGTTATAGCTAAAGAACAATTAGAACTGTTCCATGCGGAGACAATGGAATTGAAACAAGCATATCAATGGTTATTAGTTAATGGGTTGTTGCTGAAAGATAGAATATCTTTGTTTCTGTGGTTCTCTTTTATTCGCGGTGACCTTGATCATAACCTTCTTGTCAGAAGTTGCTTTATTTTGGTGCGATTCAGTTTTTATACTCTTATCTGTCTAATTTAATTGTGTATGTAATCGTATAAGTATGTCGAACTTATGGGGACAGTCAGCTGACATACACGCAGTCAACGGCTTCGTCACTTGGGTTGCTAGGCAACATGGCTCTCTCGTAAAATATGAAGAGACCCTGCTATTCATTATTTATACTCTGTTGTTTTGTCTATCGTAAAAGCTGTGCAACATAAATTCCGCGCAGTGCAAGAGCCACCGTCTATATTCTAAACTACGTAGTTTAAGCCGTTCGCGAGCTGCTAATACTACATACAAACACAATAGAAATAAATAGGGTCTTCTGGTTGAGCATGCCTAAAATTTATCGTGCTGAATAGGCACAGAGAACACAAAACAATGGATGCGAGTAAGGAATACCTCACATATCTTGTATCTGAAAGGAATTTGGTATTGTGAACGGTATTCAAATGCGCATTAACAGGATTCTGTCCTGTGTCATCAAGTTGTAATGTCTATGAAATTAATCAGAACGATTTACCGCTCATATTGCAGACAAGCTGCAATTGTAAAATCGGGCCATAGAGAGATGGAATCCTTTGAATAATTACCCTACTTCTACTATAAAGCACATGTTTTATTTCTGGAAAATTCTCAAATAAAGATTCATCATTTTCCTGAACAGTTACCTGCACGAAGGATAACCCGAACATTTATATCAATCTATCCCATTACGAGAGATTGATATACCTGTCAGTAGTCGATTCTCAGGAAGCCGCCCATTTGACTTAATGCCACCTCCGAGACACTAAATACGTGGATGTGAGACGGGAGGGAACAAATAGCTTTACGGGAAAATGGAGCAACTGATAAACGGTGAAAAATTCGATGGAAGTTGAGGCTATATGTACACGTAGAACTGCAGCTACTGCAGCTTGCTTATTCTAATAAAGTTCTAAACAAAATTTTCGAGCGGGAAATATGAAGGTCATCTCGACTAACTAGCGTCAAGCAAATGTTTTTAAATGTAACCTTTCTTGTTACTTCAGAATTGGAAAAAGAAGGAAAATATAGTATGACCTTGACTCTAATTATGACCCTCAAGGCCATTTCAAGCTCAACTAAAGACATTGAACGCAATTTGCTCTAAAAAAAAAGCATTCGACAACACAGTTGATAGGTTTGTGGGATAGTTTTTAGGTGACCTTGATCATGACCTTCAAAGCCCAGAGCTTACCTCATTTTCATTAAAGAAGTGGGATGGCAAACAATCATATGTCCGAATGTGACCTTAACTTCAAAGTCAAGGTCACATCAATCTTGGATGTTATTTTCAAGGAAACCGTGTGGAGTTTGGCATGACCTTGAACACTTCGCAACCTAGAAAAAAATTCCAAGCAAAAACTGTATAGATACATGGAGGTCAAGAAGATACTTTCAAATGTAACCTTTCTTGTTACACCGGAATTGAAGAGATGAGAAAAATCTACATCGGAGTATGATAACCATGACCATTACTATGACTATCAAGGCCATTTCAATCTCAAGTAAGAACATTGAAAACAGTTTGTTCTGAAACCACGTTCGACCGCACAGTTGATAGGCTTATTGGTTCGTCTTTAGGTGACCTTGGTTCTAACCTTGATCATGATCTAAGCCAAGTAAAAATTCTCCCTTATTATCATCCAGAAGTTGGAAAGGCAAGTAATCCTACGTCCGAATGTGACCTTGACCTCAAGGTTACGTCAATCTTGAACGTTATTTTTAAGGCAACATCTTTATTCTTATGCGAAAATTGCGACAAGCAAATAATTTTGTATTTAAACGTGCGAAATTTGGTATGGCCTTGGACACTACGCATCCTAGAGAAAAAATTTCAAACAAAAGCTGTAAGGTTTCGAGTAGAAAATATAAAAGAGATCTCGACTATAACCTTCAAGGTCATTTCAAGGTCAATCGATTTCACCGGTACTAAAAAATTGCCGAAAAGTCTACGTCAGACTATGACCTTGACCATGAGCATTATTATGAACTTCAAGGCCATTTCAAGTTCAAGTGAAGACGTTGAAAACAATTTGCTCCGAAAAAAGCATTCGACAACACAGTTCTGAAGTTTGTGGGTTCGTCTTTGACCTTTAAAGCCAAGTAAAGAGCTTCCCTCATTTTCATCCTGGAATTGGAAAGGCAAGAAATCAATCGCCTGAATGTGACCTTGACCTTAAGATCAAGGCTACGTCAATCTTTAATGTTATTTATAAGGCAGCCCCTTAATTCTTATTACAAAATTGCAGAAAGCGAGAAATTTTATATTTGAAATTTGGCATGACCTTGAAAATTATGGTCAAGGCTATTGTCCGATGTCCTCCAGAAAGCTCATAACTGTGCTTTCGGAAATTTTTTTAGAGGAATGCTCTAATTTCACCTTGTAGCGACCTTCAAGGTCAAGGTAATGATCGTAGTTAAGGTTATAGTCGGATGTGAGATTTCCTGCTCTTTCAAAGGATACTGTCAAGGTCATCGTCAAGGTCTCCACCACTCTATCGCCTCGAAACCCTATAAATTTTATTTAAAGCTTTTTTCCGGAAATACTTAGTTTTCGAAATATTCAGATGGAAAGATTAAAATGTGTTTTATTAAATTTCAATAATGATGATAATTTGTCATGATTTGTAGCGGTGTTTTTTTAGTAATGGATCTACTTTAATAGATTTTGTTAAGGGTTTAGGTAACAAATAGTATATGGTGGTCAAAAGAGAGAACTAGAGTTGAATGTCAGAAAAAAGTGAATGTATTCAACAGGAAACCACCACTTCTATAATTTCATCGTGATTGACGTATAAGGTTAATTTTGTATGAAGTTGGTTACTTTGCACATTATTAGCTTTTGAGAGAATGTACAGAAATGTTGTTTTATCTTTTGCCGTAATATAATCTCAGTTGATCATGGTAAGAGTCGTCTATCCAGAACTGACCAATACGACCGCTCCTTTATCTCTAGGTTATCGAGATTCTGTGACAATCTACAAGAGGAGTCTTTTCCCAGTTCTTCTAGTCTTGAACAGTTCGAAAGTAAGATGAACAAAGTGTCTTCAAGCTCGTCATAGCAACCGCGGTGCCCTGGCATTTAGGCTTATACCTTCGCGACTAAAAAAAGAGAAAAACCAATATTTTGATGTGTCTCGAAAACTACTAATTTGCGAAGTAAGCAATATCTAGGGTAACTTTTTCACTTTTGCCAAGTGTTTTGTTATATTCTATTTTTCTTCCATAGTGCGTATCTTATTATTCAGTACGTACAAACTTTTCCCCCTTGTTTCAGAAATGCTCGCTTGCATCGGTGTAATATGAACAACTCCGAGTATTACTACCTGCAGCTCCTCCCGAACGTCACCTACAACGTCGATGCGGACGCGAACTGGACTTCCGCGGTGAATTCCAGCGGCGGGTATGCGGACGAAGCGGCAGACGCCTGGGCCAAATGGAGTCAGCTCATCGAGGATAGAGCGCTTGTGGTCACGTTGCTGTTACTCTTTTCGGCCTGTACGGTTTTCGGAAATACTCTGGTCATATTGGCCGTCGTTAGAGAAAGGTAGGTGGAACAAAGAACAATAAAATTGTTGCTAAAGAAGAGGTATACCAAAAGAGGCTTCATTGGCCTCGTCTTTTTCAGGCGATGTTTGAAGGACATTTGAGTCTATGAAGGATTACACCACCCTGTCTCGAGCTAAGCTGCACCTCAGGTTCCATGTTTTTGAAATGAAAATACATGTCGTCTAACGTCGCGCACCTCAAAACTGACAACTTTCTGTCGTTGACTGTGTTATCTTGCTCTAGTCTGGACATAAAGACGTACAAGGTTGTTCGTTCTTATGATGATCAAATTCAGTTATACGTTATTTTATACGAGAAAGAAATCATCAATTACGGCAGATTCTCCGATACTTGAAGCTAAGTTGTGTACATATAAAGCATATGCATATAACCAACTATCCGTATCACAATATATTAGAGGGAGCATACACGCGTATTTAACTATCTGTGTCATGATACCTTAACTTTAAGTCGAGTATATAAGTTCTTTTTTATTTATCCAACGCCATCTTATCTTGTTTCAGGTATCTTCACACACCAACAAACTACTTCATCGTCTCACTAGCAGTAGCCGACTGCTTGGTGGGTTTGGTGGTGATGCCCTTTAGTGCCCTCTATGAGGTGCTTGGACACACGTGGTTCTTCGGAGCCGAATGGTGCGATGTGTGGAGAAGCTTGGACGTTCTTTTCAGCACAGCTTCCATTCTCAATCTTTGTGTCATCTCGTTGGATAGGTATGGGTTTTAAGTTCTTTAATTGAAACTGTAGCATGTCCTTATGTGACCAAGTGGAGTATGTTTTAAGTTCCTATCTAATGAGTTGCCAAACAGCGGTGTCTACGGTTGGTCCTGGTTACAGAGACGGAAAGCAACCATATTCAGTTCATCCTTTCTGATCACTTTGTGATGTGTTGAATTTAATGTTTTTTGCAGATACTGGGCGATAACAGATCCGATCGCCTACCCGATGCGTATGACCAAAGTGAAGTCCGCCATCTTGATAGCCGGCGTTTGGGTATGCAGTAGCGCTATCTCGTTCCCGGCTATCGCTTGGTGGCGAGCAGTCCGCACTGCGCCCATTCCTGCTTTCCAATGTCCCTTCACGGAGCATCTCGGCTACCTGATCTTCTCTTCCACAATTTCCTTCTATCTTCCGCTCTTCGTGATGCTGTTCACCTACTTCAGGATCTACAGAGCAGCCGTGGCCCAGACGAGGTCGCTGAGGCTGGGCACCAAGCAGATTCTGCTCGGATCTGGGGAGCTGGAACTCACGCTCAGGTAAGACGCGTAATGTAGCAACCGAATTTTTCAAAACAAAAACAAGTAGAAGTTTCTGGAAAAAATGTATCTTCGATCAAAACAATAGTCTCCAATCAACATTAAGGAATGATTCCAATGCTTCTCTTATGATGAAAAGCAGCGAGATCAGAATGGCTGAATGCCTTCGCCGGAGTCCATGTGCAATGGGGAAATCTTTTCTCCGGTATCTCCTTGTAGCCCCAAGGTATGAATGGATATTGTGGTGGGTCAAGTGTAAAAAAATCCTGAGTAAACCTCAGAAATCAACCCACTCAGTGCCAATGCTGCAGGGCTAAGTGCTTGCCAGGATCTTTGCTGTAAACTCCACTACCGACTACCGTTGATTCAAAGGGATCCTTCAGGCATAAGACAGATGCTCATGTCGCTCAACATCAACAAAGCTTCTGAAGAGATATGCAGCGGAAATTGCTCTAGTTCTTTTTCGTCTCTTCCAATTCGACACGTTCCTAGAAAACTGTGTATTCACTCATCTCCAGCCCGTACAACAAAAAAGAGAATCTAAGATCGGCATCTACCACTAAAGACCTATAGCTCTGCTTTCTTTGTTAGGAACCTTTTCTTCGTCAAAGGGCGGAGATGACAGAAACCAGGGGTCATCATAATTACAGATCTGACGCGGCAAACTTTGTTAGCAGACTTTTATCTTTTGCGTGTTTTGGATTCTAATAATTCCTGTCTTTGATTTAAGGATCCACAGAGGTGGTGGGACAACATGCAAAGCTCAACAAGATGCTAAGCAGCTGTATACTTGCGGTGAGGATGAGCCATTGACAGCTTTACAAAACAATGGCTTATCTAGGCACACATCTACAAGGTAATATAGTTTTGTCTGATTTTCACAGATACAGAATACAGATAACATGAAGCACCAGAATAATAGTTGTAAACGGTGCACATATTTTCTCTACAATCTTCTCCTATATTACAATAGCGAAACTGCCGCAACTAGCGAACATTTTTGCAACAAGACTAGAGATAGGAGACTAGGCTCATAGATGGTGAAGCCATAGTATTGCTCAATATTAATGTACCGACAACGCGAGTGAAATGAACAACCTTGGGAATCAGGATTTTGCGATATTTGTTATAATTATTTTCTCATCATTTTGGAACATTCCCTTGGCATTTGGTAATGTCGTTATTTGTTTGCAGTACCTTTTCACATCAAATTTGAAAAAATTGTTTGATACTGCTTATCATCATTTTCCATGGCAAGAACTTGTAAATCAACATTTGAGCACGAGCACGAGGTTATGAAAAATTAATTAATAGGTAGGCTGAAATGCCTCATGTGCAAGCGCTCAACGCCATGCTCTACGCGCACCAGGCTTCCTAGAGCCGCGCCCTCCTTATCGACAGTATGGGCTTCATACCTCATAGCCTCTTATCTCTAGTCTTCGAGCGTTTTTGTTACTTTGACGGTTTAGTCTAGCAAAGCTGTCATTTGCGATCAGTTCTTATGAAACGTTAACTCTGCTTGTCATATATCAAGCTTGACCCGTACTTTTTCGGTTAGCAGTTTTAAAAAAAGACATGCCTATAGTCAACGCCAAACAAAGTGGCGTGCACGTCATCACGATAAAAATTCCCCGACCTAATGCCTAGGTTTCTATCACAAACAATTGCTCTATTGCAGTTTCATATTAATGTGATATATAAATTGTAAAATGGTCATTACTCTCTTATTATGGTTAATAGTCATATAAACATTGTTATTAAAATATCACATAAGTTGCTTTCTGATAAATTTAGACGCATTATGCGAAATAAAATGTTTTGCAAACGCTCCAATCACTTATCGACATGTAAACGCACTAAACCGATTTCGCAGCGTTGACACATTGTCACCTTGAAACTTATTTAAACTGGGAACTGACATTTGTATTAATTTTGACACTGAATCAATTTGTGGCATTTCAAATCTTTATAAATCCTTTGGCCCCGCATACTGTAAATCAACAACTGTTTGTTTCAAAACAAAATTATTCATTTTACGAGTAGATAAAGGCAATTTTGGTATATAAAGATGCCCAAACAGTTAAATAGTCGGTGTAAGGAACTCGTGGCCTCGTTAATGCACTACTTTGAGCAAGAAAGGGACAACAACGGGCCTTTGTTGCCTTTAAATGCTGTTCAAGAGGTAGGTTACTAATAATTATATGTAATGTATATTAATAATAGTGAAATTTTATTTCATTTTTTGTAGCGTGTTGCTGCTGCTTTAAAAATTAGTTTAAGGACAGTTAGTCGTATTTCCGAGGGTGTGAAAAGCGGAGTTATATTAAACGTGTAACCAACACAGCGACATTGGATACAAGTGCCATTCGAGAAGTGATCTATAATATGTATCACAAAAGTAAGATCTTATTATAATAACTTATCAGAAATTTGCATTAATTTGTTAACTAAATTATAATGTCATATTACACATGGTTTCAGAAGAACAAGTTACGATACAAACTTTATGGTCTCGATTAAGAGATTTGATGGTAGTGCCACGTCTTTAAGGCGGTTGCTTAGAGATCTTGGATTTAAGTGGCTAAAGGACAATCCGCGACGAGGGCTCATGGAATTACCAAGTATAGCTTTGAAAAGGGTGGAATTTCTAAGGCAATACAATCAAGCCAAAGTTGAGGCCTTATACCAGTTTGTCTTCCTCAATGAAACTTGGATATTTCAAAATGGGACCATAGGTCGCTCTTGGCAAAATGGAAACCAAAAAAGCGTGAAAGCTATTAAAACAGATGGTAAAAGGTATGTACTTTTACACAATTTGCACTATAAAATTTAAAACTAATATATTTTAGATACATTATATTACATGCTGGAAATTAAAATGGGTTTATTGAGGGTAGTGAAGCGATATTTTCTTCGAAAACAAAATTGAGCAATTACCATGGAGAGATGAACCAGGACAATTTTTTGAAATGGTTTCAACATCAGTTATTAGAAAAATTGGAGAGTCCATCTATGATTATACTGGATAACGCCCCTTATCACAGCATGATATTGAACAAAGTGCCCAACAATGCATGGACAAAAAAAAAATATCCACGACTGGTTGACAAATCAAAACATACCATTTTTAAACACAATGTTTAAAACAGAGCTATTGAGTATTGTTGCTCGGTACATAATGCTTCTTAATTATATATATTTTGGTCGACAGTTTATATTTCTTTTGTTTATTCCTATTCTTAAAATAACTGCTTTTTTAGAAACAAACCACCTAAAATATACGTGATTGATGAATTGGCGGAATAACATGGGCACAAAGTTCTTCGTCTGCCTCCTTACCATTGTATATTTGACCCTATTGAGTTAATTTGGGGCATAGCAAAAGGTTACTATAACAGACATATTGGTAGAGATGGTAACAGTGAAAAAGACTGTTTGGATATGTGGAACGAGGCTCTACAAACGGTTACCCCAGACATGTGGAAAAATAGTGTTCGACATACTGAGCAAGAAATTTTTAAATGGTATGAAAGAGAACGAATTTTTGATCGACCAGACATCGAACCTTTAATAATCAACTTTGAGAGTGATGAAGATTCAGATTCAGACAGCGCTGAAGAAAGAAACTCCGACTAACTTTATTGTACAGAAAAAGCTTACACCAGTAGCTTACCTAATTTTAGAATGCATTTTTCTGTATGAATTCTGTAAAATAAATACCATGCATAAAATTTGGAGGACCCCATTTGGATTTTTATTCAGTACCTTTAAGCTATCAATTAAATATGGTAGTTTCATAGTGTCATCTAATCAATAATTGTCATACTTAATGATTATGCAAGTACAGATCTATAATTTTATTATACTATTATTTTTGTTCTCATTTGAGGTTAATATTGCTTATAAACCTAGATATGTAAATAATAAATTTTATTATTTTACAAAAAGTTTGGCAACAATGTAAATTTTTCAACACACCCACCTTGATGACGTGCACGCCACTTTGTTTGGCGTTGACTATATGTGACTTGGCTGAGAGATAGCAATCCATGTTTTATCGTTCTATGAAATTCCAGTTAAATAGACACTACACCGGAAGCGAATTAATTAACTAATTATTTTATAATCATTTTATTTATTTAATAGATTGGTCTGAACGTAAAATTAATTCTTCATCAAAAATTCATTTGTGTTGCACCATCGTATTTGGTTATTGCCATCAATGTTTGATTTTCGTGTGTGGTGGCCGTTAATAAAATTGGCACTGCTTTAATTATTATACAAACTAGAAAAGAAACAGAAAATCATATCGAATTAAATAGCTATTGCTATGATAATTTACAAAATTTATGGAACCTTCTATGACTTTTACAACTTTTTGGCTGGTCACCACTGCTCTATAGTATAATCTCGCATCATATTCCTTGGCGCTGTGCGTCTCAGGATAAAAAAATACTCCTCCGATAAAGGTTCACTTCCCCACCTAGCTATGTAACGTACTATTTTCCCTTGCAGGTTCAACCCGCACAACAAAAACTTCTCACTGAGTCGCAAGCTGGCGAAATTCGCCAAAGAGAAGAAGGCCGCCAAGACTTTGGGTATAGTGATGGGTGTGTTTGTGATATGCTGGTTGCCGTTCTTCGTTGTTAACCTGCTGTCCGGGTTCTGCATACAGTGCATCAGCAATGAGAAGATCGTTTTGGCCATAGTCACGTGGTTGGGATGGATCAATTCCAGCATGAATCCTGTCATATACGCGTGTTGGAGCAGGGACTTCAGAAGGTGAGGTTCTTTTATTGACCTTCGTGGATCCCCATTTAAAATGGGATATTCATAAGTTAGTGATATCATAATAGAAAAAAAATACCCCGGGTTGTTAATTCTGGTTTTACTGCTGTAAGTTGTTCAAGGAGGTATTCAAAACATGGACGCATAAAATGGGTACATCAATTTTTGTCGGAAAACTTTTTTTTCGACAACAAAGAATGAGAAAACGTGTTTTTTGGGATTCAATCGAAAGTGTTGGGAGGAACGACAAAACTCTTCATATAAGATTTTTAGGTATTTGTGAGACCTACAAATTGACACCATACGTAAGAAGATCGGACTAATAGCAAAAAAGTTATTTATGGCGGAAAACTAAGGCAAACTGCAGGTTTTGGCACTTGGTAATGCGACGATGGTTTCTCGCAGTTCTTTGAAATTCTTAGGTTTTTTTTATATTTTGCTAACAACCATTATGTTTACTTTATTCGAATCCTTTGAATACTATGAATATGCCAACAAACTTGTTGCTTCTTTGAGTCTTCCTCGACGATGACGTCACGTTTTATGCCTGCTAGACGGACCCGCCAGGCCTTTGCTAGTTAATCTGTCGATGCATTGAGAACTGTGATCGCTTCTTTGATCGCCTATGCGGAATATCCTACCAGGTTAATATTTTTCGGTTCTAGAGAGATTGAGTGCTCGATAGGCTGGATGAACAAAATGGTTTTTTATCTGAACTTTGAAATTTCTATTTCACAAACCACACCTCAAACGGCACTGGGCATACTAAAATTTTATAAAAAGAAAATGGCCAATTTTAAACGCAAACTTCAACATTGGCCTATTGACAGTGCAATTAAAACTTCATTTTTCTCATTTACTGCAGTTGAGATTTTTGTATTTTTTAAAAATGTTACTGAGAGATGGAGCCGCCACAATAATCAATGCCTCTAGCGAATCATTCTGTAATCGATGGTTAAAAACAAGGAACAAATATTTTATTTTGATACCATAATGCCATTGTCAAGCATATCAACGTCAAAAGTGACAGGTGTAGAGATGGGTGTCTGATTTCGGCGTCAGGTGCACCGGTGTCTTGAAGAAAAAACGTATGTCTTTGATTGATAACAGATATGATATACGTTTTTGGATAGCTAAAAAGTATCACAATTTTTCTGATACGTTGACATGACACATACGCAGTTCTCAAACTCAGTGAAATTCGTTTTCTGATTGATATTTATTTACCAGGTTTTTTTACCCTTTTAACACAGTAATCAAACAGTCTAAGTACCAATGATCATTATGGGAACGGCAGATACTCGGAGCTAGTAATGTAATACAGTATTGTATTTCAAATCACTTTTTCTTCGTTGTATTGGGAAGCTCTACTAATTTTTTTCCCAGACATTTGTTGTAGTATACAGGGTTATCCAAATTAAGTGTCCACCATTAGTAACTTTGTTATTAGTGAAAATAAAAAGTTGTTTAAATTAGCAAACTAGTAGCATTTTTAACGCTGGTAAAAATGAGAAATAAAAAAAAACAATTGAGAGTCGTTATTTTGACTTTTTTCAGTAAAATAACATTTTTTTAAATGGAAACCCCTGTATATTATATTTTTTTCTGTTAAAGCATCAAATTTTAAACAAAAAAGCTTACAATAACTTTTCTCCTAGTTTACAAATTGTTGAAGTTATGGCCTCCAATCTGAAACAATTAAATTGTATCGACAAACTTTATTTTCAACATCAACTTATAATCTTACAAAATACAATAACAATTTTTTTTAAAGAAGATGCTCGAAAACACCACCTTGTTCTTCAATACATTTTTGGGCACGTTTTTCAACTGCTCGAACTGTCTTAAGTATGGTCCTACCATCTATCTGGGTTATCTTTTCCCTAACTGCAGTCTTTAACGCGTCAAGGTTATCGTACCTTCGCTTGTAAATTTGGTTCTTTAAGTAACCCCACAAGAAGTAATCAAGTGGGTTTAGATCTGGTGATCTGGGAGGCCACTGTTTTGGGCCATTTGTTCCTATCCACTGATCATTAAAAGTAGTACTTAGAAAATGATAAGTACCTCTGGAGTTGTGGACAGGTGCGCCATCTTGCTGAAAATGCAGATGATGTCTACTTATAAGATCCAATTCGTCTAAGAAATTAGTCAGAATTTCTGACATAAATTCCACATATCTTTCACCAGTTAGGGTTCCCTCATAAAAGAACGGGCCAACAATTTTTGAACCAATTATACCGCACCAAACGTTGAAACTGAAACGGACTTGTGGGCCTCTTGGATGTACTAACAAAAGATTTTCTCTTGACCAATAATGGTGGTTTTTTCTATTAAACTTTCCAGAATTTGAAAAATTTGATTCATCTGTCCATAAAAGGTAACGAAAGTTATTTACATTTTGGCGACAGAAGCTAAGATACCAATGGCAAAAAACAAGTCTTCTCTCTGGATCCCCTGCCAAAAGCGTTTGAACTGGTCGGTACTTATACGGAATAAATTTGTATTTTTTTAAAATCCTTTGAACAGTACCATAACTGAAATTAGAGTCCTTGAGAATATCTGCTATTGAATTCTCACGATAAGCTTCAAAATATCCAATAACTGCAATTTCCGTGGCCTCGCTTATTATGAATTCTTTTTTTGCCCTTGTTTTAGCAAAAACATTTTCGTTGCCCCTAAATTTTCGATAAAGTCTCAGAAAATATCGTTCATACGGTTGAATGCGAGCGGGATATAATTCACTGTAGTATTCTCTTGCTCTCAAGGAGGATTTTCTGCACACTAAATAGCATTCTAACATATCACACTTTTCTTCATGGGAGAACATTTTTCTTTAAATTAATAACACAATAAAGCTTATAAACAAGTATTTACACTAATGTTTGACATTATTTGATTTTATCATTGTTTTCCAAAGCCTTCTAGTTGCGAGTATGTGCAGTTTAACAATTTGTCGCTTATCTTAATGCTGTCAAATCGCGAACGCCATGTTGTTTTCATAGCCGTCTTAATATTATAATACTGCAAATAATTAAAAATATTTATCGTTTTTTTTTTACTTTATTTTTGACTTTAGCGGAAAAGTCATTATGAACTTTTTTGTTTAAAATTTGATGCTTTAACAGAAAAAAATATAATATACAGGGGTTTCCATTTAAAAAAATGTTATTTTACTGAAAAAAATCAAAATAACGACTCTCAATTGTTTTTTTTATTTCTCATTTTTACCAGCGTTAAAAATGCTACTAGTTTGCTAATTTAAACAACTTTGTATTTTTACTAATAACAAAGTTACCAATGGTGGACACTTAATTTGGATAACCCTGTATAGTATATTTCCTCCCATCTTACAAGCTACTTTTCCCCAGCTAACCTCATAATGCAAAAAGCGCCAACGGCCTCCGTCTTTTCTTCTCGGCTCCTTTATACAGTTTTTCGCGCTCTGCGAAAATCTCATTTTCAAGGTGAAAATGTAGGCCACCTCAATTAAATTAGCAGATTTGTGAATTATTTCAAACGGGTGCGCGTTTTATGGAGTCAAGCTTTTCTCCTTGTTAATTAATTAAGGCTCCTCTGCAGCTTGAAAAACGTTATAACTTTGACTCGGTATGATCGATGCCTTCCTTTGTCTTCAAATTATGACTCATTTTTGCCAGGGGGGTTGCTCGCCAAATTAAGATAATGTGATTTGGGGGATTTTGTGCTACGTTTGTTTGGTAAGTTATTTGAAGGGGACGTAATCGTTAGAAAATTTATTCGTTCTTCTCACGTTAGGCGATAATATGGTAACTTTAATAATAATAATGGATTGTCTTCATATTTCGGATAATTATTTATCTTACCCTGATTAGAGTTATTAAAAGTGACTATACTTCAAAGTTGAGTCATTTATTTTAACAGTGAGTAGATCTGATCAAAAGAAATGCTTTTTTCCTTTAACATTTTTCTGGTAAAATTAAAGTAACAAACTTATAGCCCTTTAGAAGTTTGAGTACCGCCCTGTCTCAATAATAATATTATGTGCTCGTGTTTGGCAACAACGGATATAATCCGCCTTATCCGTTCATCGCATTGGAAACAAAAAAGCGAAAGCATTTGAAACGCTTATCACGATGTTTTTACTACAACTTTATTCAGTTGTAGTCAGTCGATGTGTCAGTCGGTAACGCGTGAGTGAATAGTGGTGTTTGTTGCGTGGCTCAAACGAAATAAAAAATGCACATGTTTACGAAAATGCTGAACTTGTGGACATGATTCTTATTTACGGGGGGGGGGTCTTTATGCGGATCGGTGTCCCAATCGAGTGCAACCAACTCCTCGTGCCTTTATTAATGTAGTACAAAGGGCTCGTGAATCAGGTGACTTAAGACCTCACAGGGGAGGGCATGCCGGTGCTCCAAGACCTCACGATCAAATACTGGTCCGCACTGAAATACTTGTCGGGAGGATACTTTATAAAACAAGGTAACATTTTTTTTAATTTTTATTTTTATTTTTACACACATATTTTGGTTTATCTTCCTTCTACAATCATTATCTGAAAATTAATGACTCAACTTCAAAGTATATGTATATAAATTTTACACTTTTCATATTTTTCTCTACATGCGGAAGCCAATCCGGCAACACCGCAGTCTAGCGCCTCTCATATGACGTTATGCACAGATGTCATATGGCTGATGGTGGTTGAAATAATGGTGAAAATAGCTGCTAAAAATACAGTGTTTTAGGAAAAAAATTCATAAAAAGCGTCCTTCATCCACACTTTTTTTGTTTTAAAATAATGTATCAGACTACCCTCTATAAGTTTCAAGTGAAAAAGCAGTGAAATCAGAAGACGCAACAGCACCCTCTATTTATCTGTGCAAAAATCCAATATGGCGCCCATAAGAAAAATAAAGTTGATGTTGGAGGACAAGAGACAAAACGTCATTTTTAGAATCTGATTATACCGTCTTGAATAGGAGAAAATGTGGGAATGTAAATGTGCAATTTATTTTAGAATCCCACTACAAACAGAGTCAGGTATACATTTTTGAGAAAATTCGGTTGTCTCCAAGACACCAATGGCGAAAGTCGAGTTTGAAACACCCGATATATGCTAGCAAAAAGATATACCGGAGGCCTGATAAGTAACATCATTTTCGCCCCTGTAGTTTGCTGATAAGCGCCCACCCCAATGTAGATACACCTTATAACGATTTTCTGATACATCATTTTACTATTTAAAGATAAACGGATTCTGTGCACATAACACACTATAAGCAAATTTCAAAAAGAAGTGCACACCCTGCAAAAATAAGTAAGAATAAAATAAATAAGCACTTACAATTTTTCCGCCATTTCTGTATCGCGGTATCTGCGAAGTTTCGCTTCATTCTTCCCGTAATCCACAGGTGCAAATCACTACAAGCACTCACAAGCACTTATTCCACATGCCACTAGCACATTTTCCTAGGTACGACAAGGTTCTCCCGCTGAAAACACATACATTAGCGCTGCCGAAGAGCCCGTGTAAGAAGTCCGCGGTATCTCTGAAGTTTTCGTTCATTCTTCCAGTAATCCAAAGGTGCAAACCACTACAAAAACTGACAAACACTTAATCTACACGCCACAAATACACTTTTCCGGGTGCGACCGAACTTTCCCTTTGAAAACAAGGAAAATAACGCTCCCGAAAAGCCCGTGCGCGAGCCCGCGATGACCGTTAAAAACAATTGCAACATTGCATACCAGACGACAGACGTTTTTCTAGGATTTGGAGTTGGCTCAGGCCGGAACGCGGTTCGGAGAATTCTTCCACACCTGTTTGTATTAGAAGGACAGTTTCGTTTATTTTAATTATTAATAACTGTCATCAGAGGTGCCTACTGCAGTTAGGTACATATGATGGCAAAAATAGATAAATCATATTGTGATATTCTTCCGTTATAAAATATTCTGTTTCAATTTCTAAATAACGTATTAAATACATATCAATTATAAGGGTTATTCTAACACGAAATACTTAAATTCGGTCAAGTAGGCTGACTCTCTGCATCTTACTTGAAGTTGAATGAATTTTGTTGATTGTTGGTTTTCGTCAAATTCTGTCATAGTCCAGTCATTATTGGTAAAGTTATCGAGCGAAATGCTGAAACTTTTCGTGGTAAATATAGCTCTTTTAGACCTATTATATTCATCAATGAATAATTTTTGGTAGCCCTAAAAACAGGATTAGCGAAAAATAATATTTTCTTAAATATCTACAATGACTTACCGAATATAAAAAATCTGAAGCTAACAAAATCTTGTAGGGCGAATGTGCCAGTCACCTGGACACTATTAGTACTCGGACAAATGTATTATTGGTAAAAAAATATTTGAAATTCTATACGTGCTGGGAATTCGTACCAGATTTATCAACTAATTCGTGACCGTTTTTACAAAAATTTCACATTCACAGTAGTCATATTGACAACAGCATTAGCGTATTCGATTCCTTAATTTTTGTCATTTGTGCAGTGAGTGACATAAAGTTTAAAGTTAAGTAGAATCGTCAGCTGACATTATACAGGGTGTCAAAGCTGAATATCCTCGTTTTACTATTAGAGTTACAGAAAAAAGTTAAATATAAACGTTTCAGGCAGAGCTAGGGGTTGCAATCTGAAATTATGTTCAGCTTTTATATATATATATATATATACAGGGTGACTTTGAAGTTGAGTCATTAATTTTCAGATAATGATTGTAGAAGGACCTGTATTTGATCGTGAGGTCTTGGAGCACCGGCATGCAGTCCCCTGTGTGGTCTTAAGTCACCTGATTCACGAGCCCGTTATACTACATTAGCAAAGGCACGAGGGGTTGGTTGCACTCGATTGGGAAACCGATCCGCATAAATATGTGCCATTTTTTATTTCGTTTGAGCCACGCAGCAAACACCACTATTCACTCACGCGTTACCGACTGACACAGACTGATATGAATAAAAACATCGTGATCAGCGTTTCAAATTCTTTCGTTTTTTTGTTTCCGATGCGATGAACCGATAAGGCGGATTATATCCGTTGTCGCCAAACACGAGCACATAATATTATTATTGAGACAGGGCGGTACTCAAACTTCTAAAGGGCTATAACTTTGTTACTTTAATTTTACCACAAAAATGTTAAAGGAAAAAAACATTTCTTTTGATCAGATCTGCTCACTGTTAAAATAAATGACTCAACTTCGAAGTCACCCTGCATAAACATATAAATATCTTGTATTTGTGGCCCAACGGAAATGTCGCATCCCAATTTGTGACCCTCCTGGTATATTTTACGTCGACTGAAAGTTGTTTTTTTTAATACTCTCACAATTCTCTTGATACTTAGACTCACTCACAGTTCGCCACAATCTTTCTACGGTGAAAATCTGTGCAAGACCTTTGCTAAACGGGTTAATAATGTCACGGTTATAATAAACGTCGACTGACTTCCACACGTGGCATCCGGTCTCTCCTCGTATTCGCATCCGTCGGGGGCGGTAACTGAAGCTATTTACATACAGGACGACTTCTCCTGTGGCCTCATTGTGACTTAATTATCGTTAACAGAACACCTCTAAATGTTTACATTCCATCCTCGCATGTCCTCCTGTGAAAACAGGACCGAGATCCAGGAAGCACGGCGTTCGCAGAAGCATGAATCACTGCAGATTAAGATATTTTAACCTCACAGAAGCCACTCAATGGAAGTTGTTGACTTTCTTAAAAGGAACCAAGCTTCTTCGATGCCTCACTCATCATTAGTTTCAGGAATTACCTATTTGAGTGCTCTACTTGACAGGGAACAAGTGCCTGGTCAGATACTAGGCCTACACCGCACTGGTGAGTAGGAAACAACGCTGTCTGCAGTTGGTCGTGGTTACAGAAACGGGAAGTAAACGACTTCAAACTTTGGCAACATTTTTTGAGGTCGAAAATGTCTTATTTTGCTGTTTTTCAAATTATCATATTGGTTGGACCTTGAAAAGGAGAAAATTGCATAAGAATTGTTCAGAATGATCTGAAAAGCCTAGAATAACTTTGTCCAGAGCAGCAAAAATAATTTTTTGAGTTGTTTAAAACACAGTGTAAACTATTTTTGACACTATTTTGCGTCAAGCAACATGCGAATTTATACTAAGTGACATATAAATCCGAACACCCAGTTTAAATGGTTTTATTTTAATAAAATTTTGTATAAGTACTTAATGAAGCATAATAAGTAAATGATAAAAATTTCAAAATGATTGCACTGCTTTAAAGCCCTTTGACCTTTAATAATGTGTGGATGCACCCTGATGTGCTACGCATTCTCCAACGTGCATAGGCATGCTTCTGATCAGGTGGTCAATGTCCTCCTGTGGTATCTCATTCCAGGCAACCACCAACTCCTCTCGAAGTGCTTCTAGAGTCTGAGGAGGACGTTGCAAATTGAGCAATCTCCTACCCATCATATCCCACACGTGCTCAATTGGGGATAAGTCGGGAGATCTTGGTGGCCATGGTAACAATGTGACATCATTATGTTGAAAGAAGTCTATTGTGACTCTTGCAACATGTGGGTGGATGGATCTGCCAGGGTGTCAAGATAGGGTAAAAGATGGGGTTCTAAAACTTCGTGGATATAACGCTGCGCGTTCATGTTACCTCTGATGAAGGTTAAAGGTGACCTGGAACCATAAGCTATAGCACCCCAAACCATAACTCCAACAGTGTGATGAACATGTCTTTCAGCAAAAAACTGTGGATTCCTCCTTTCACCACGTCGCCTTCTAACCCTGGCACGACCATCGTGCATGCCTAAACAAAATCGAGACTCGTCACTAAAGACAATACTGTTTCATTCCTGATCCCAGAGTGACCGTTGTCTGCACCACTCAAGGCGATTACGTCGGTGTTCTCGAGTTAAAGGGAGGACCCAGTGTGGCCGGTATGAAAACAAGCCAAATCTTCTCATTCGTCGGTAAACACTTCGCATGCCGATAGGTCTTCCGTGTTCTGCAAACCATTCATTTGCAATGGACCTGGTAGTGGAGAAACGGTCCCTTAAGGCCAATAATCTTAGGCGGCGATCTTCACGGTCTGTTGTTCTACGGCGACGTCCAGTGCCCCTTGCTCTTTGCGTCCGGCCTTCTCGAAGCCATGCCTGACAACACCTAACCACAGTGTCTACACTTCTTTGCACTCTAACTGCAATTGCCCGAAAAGAAAGTCCAGCTTCCCGAAGTCCCACTATACGGCCCCTATCAAACTCACTAAGTTGACGAAATCGTACAGGTCTACGTACTCTAGGCATCGTAACCGATCGTAAAGGATGTCAAGAACCAAAATCCGCCAACGTTGATTCTTTACTGCGGCTGAAATATTCATTTTTAGAGTGTTAAACTGGTTGTTCGGATTTATATGTCACCTAGTATATTAAAAGTGGTTATTTTTGAGTGAGATGCAAAAATCCGAATCAGAATATCTTTCGTACTATGCAACATGTGACAACCCAAAAGTATGTAAGAGAGCATTAAATAACGCTTTAGTTTGCATTTAACCTTCGATTACACTTTCCCTGTTCGACTACCTTTGTTAGAATGACGCAAGAAACATAGAAATCAATCGCTTGACGTAAGAGGACCTGAAACATCCAAACTTTCGGCGGGAATAGCCACGCGCCGTTATACCATTTTTTATCTAACAGAAAAGCTAAAAGTTAGACTGTGACTGCCAACCTCCGGAAACAACTGGCTGACATTACTTACGAAACGCTTTTCATCAAAGTTTCCTGTGACGCTCAGATGATAATCGGCTGAGTTGGCAAAACAAATCCAATAAAACTTGTCGGCGACCTTTCGTTCCCGAACAGGAGGGAATCTTTTAGATATCCTAGCAAAAAATCGTCCATATATTCGGAGTTTTTTATGCAATCCGCGCAGCGTACGAACGCGTTATATTAGGAATATCTGTTAGATCTGTCAGCTCTAAATGGTCACCCGGAGGGGAAAAAACAGCCAGATATCCGAAGTGGCACCACAGCACCAGTGGCGCCTATTTGTTCTAAAGTTTTCTACATTTGAACCCAAGTTAATAACTCTTACAGATACATAAAATATTGGTGTTATTGATTAGAATAGATAACAATGTTTCAAGATGTTATATAGATGGGAGGAAAAACGTAAGTCCGAGTTAATATTTTTACTTTTCCAGATATACAAAGTTTCCGTTAACTTTGACATGAATTCATGGTCGTCTAAGTTTTTCACATAACCATCTATTGTATAATAATACTATTATGAATGGCCCATTTACTATGGTCATGCACTACTGGATATTGTCAGCATTGAAATCACACTTCATCTGCGTATCACCAGCAACATGTGTGTTCTTGACGTTAACAGCTAATTCTGCAGTGTAAAGTAAAAACACTAACGGCCCTAGTACTGATCCTGGTGGCACACCTGAGTGAGTGTATTTTCACGGCTGTTACGGAAAGGCAAGTTTGCTCTGGGTTGATCAGACTCGCTGGTGTGGAGGCACAAATGACGACATTCCTCAGCGGTTGCGGTTTAGGGTATCTATCGACCTATATGGCGCCTATGCGGCGCATGTAAGGCGCTACAGGGTGATCACTTCTGACAATATCTTATATTTAATGGATATTATATATTGATGACAAAGTAAGATGCTTAACTTGTACAAATATATGATATCCATGCGTCACTACGAACTGCTCGTGTGACAAATCCGACTGCTCCAGGGATAACAACTAACCTGAGAAGCGACAACACTACAAAAAAGCTGATTCACCATAAAAAAAATCGCTACTGACAACTAATGACTCGGTCGAGTTCAAACTTGTGCTGAAGGCGGATCACATGTTCCCCTGCCTCCGGCACCTCCAGCGTTGCCAGATCTAACGCTACGTTGGCAGGTTGATCATTTTACAATTTACAGACCTCGTATAAACTTAAACCTCTTCCGGTTTAAATTTTCAGACATCTAAATTGTATTTAAACATCACCGAAGAAATTAGCACGTATAGGCGACAACCTTCCCAATTAAAAGTACCGATAACCAAACAGTCATTAAAGATCAGTAAGTAATTGCTACGAAAAGCTATTTTTGGGCAGCATAACTATGAAGACACACATTTGCGAATAATTTCAACTTCACTTAAGACTCTTTTACTCACAAGTTCATATACTAGAAATTTTTACTTCGAAGTTGGAAATGTCGAAATCTAGACGAACATTTATTGAATCGTTGTGACCTCAAGATGTACAATAGGGTTATTTAGTAGGCATATTGAGTTTTCTATGTTGCAAGCTTACAATGAGTTTTTATTGGTCATTGATGAGATAATTTTTACTTACCAATATGCCCAAAAAAGAACCTAACATAAGGCCATATTTTAGGTTAATAAGCTATTTTCGAGATCAAGAATTCTTCAAGTTCTTTTTAGAGGTGTTTTTTTTTTTGAAGTTTTGAACCAACCAATTTCATCTCTTGGTCAAAGATCTATTAGGGCCCCAGTTTGGTAAATAATTACTAATTTTTCACAAATGATCCAACTCTCAAGACAATTCATCTTGTGAAGACATCATTTAACGATATAATTTCTAAAATTGGACACATAAAGGTATCTTGTTCTTGAGAGGTAGCTGATTTCAATAAAATGCTAGTTAGGATATATTAGATATAATAATCGTACACATCTATGTATGTGAATCTTGGCTATTATATCGTTTTAATATCAAGCGTATTTGCAATGCGTTTCTTTGATGGTTGTCATTTCTCAAAGCCTGGACTTAAGTATAGATAGTGCCACCACTGAGTTTGAAAAAGAAGCTTCGAAGTATTGGGAAGTGTAAAGTAGGTCTGGTGGAATGGCGACGCAGACTGTCGCCTGCTGAGCTTATCACCAGCTATCGACTGCCAACTGACTGGACGATGGGCAATTCTTCTACGTCAGCTTTTGAGTCGAAATAGACCAGTTACACTAGCATATAACATAATCCACCACTTACACTTACAGCTGAATACGTGTCGACCACCGTTTTTAAATGTCAGTGTTGCCATATATCGGATTATCCCTGCAGATTATAGAAATTCCTTTGTTGTTGTTGAAAATTTTGTTCTTATTACTTCCAAGGGAATTACACTAAGCACATAGAAAAAAAACACCTAGCAATAATAAATTTATTACAACCTTTTTGTATACACAACGAATTGTACGGTGACTTACTTTCTCATAAGAGCATACGTTATCAAAAAAATCACTTTATCGATATAGTTAAGAAGCTGATCGTTTTTTGTCCCAATCCAAACGAACATTTACATGAAAAATTGTTGTAATAAATCACTTGGTGTTCTTTTTTCTGTGTAACCTAGCAGGCAATGTGACTGTGGTGATGGAAACTATCCAAATACGTTCAACAAAGTCTTCTCTGGCCGCACTATACCGAGGCAATTTGTCAGTGAGATAAATCTGCTCCAAAGTTGAGGTTCATATTTCGGCACGTGTACTCGCGTGAATTCGTGCAATATGTCTCCGCTCACGTAAACATGAGATAACTTGCCAGATAGATTGGAAACCATATGTCACCTAGATGAATGTTTCTTTTTTAACGGCTATGTATTGCTGAATTTCACGGGGCATTTACTATTTGTCCGAAGGTGGTTTTTTGCTAATGCCAACGTTCCATTTGGTCGAAATAAAAAAAAGAATCGGGAAGAGTCTTGGAAAACGATCCACACGCACTCGCGAAGCCTCGGTAGCGTTGCGGAGATAGTCACCGTATATTAAAATAATATTGACACTTCCGATATTGCTGTATGTGCAGTTTTAACGTTTTTTTAGAACCGATGTGTAAACATTTTGTTTACCAACGCGGCCAGCGCCTGGATTGAGTACTGAGGCACATCGTACGAGCTCACGTTCGATCTGATCGATGTGCAGGTCCGGATCAGGTATTGTTTAGGTTTGACGCATTTTCCGGTAATCTTAAGACCTGTTATGTGTTACTAGAAAGCACTGCTCAGTTTTCCAGGATGTATAATCCGCGTGAAGGCAAATCCCAACTATGAGGACACCCTGTATATCTTTACGAATTTCGGTCGGACCAGCGACTGAACGCTTCTATTAAAGTAAAGTAAATTAAATATAATATAACGATGATATTGTAAAACGAACTTGAAAGCATAGAATAGTCGATTTCGCGGGATAAAAAGTAGCCTACCTGCCATTTCAGATTAGAATCTTTATCTGTATCAAATTTCATCCAAATCCTCGCAGCCATTTTGTCGTGATTCAGTAAACAACATCCACACTTTCTCATTCATAATTAGTAGCTTTTTTTAATACATTATAGAGATACAGACTTTAAATCGCTTATCTGACTTCCTGAGAACCTTTAGCGTTTGGTGAAAAATTTAATTTTAATAATATATTCTGGAAATCTTCCGAAGAAAAACTTTCCATGGACAACCTTTTTGCAGGTAACGTCCTCCGTGAAAACACTCGGGAAATCAAAACAAACGTTCGACCCTGTGACGACGGCTTATTTCTTGGTTTTTGAGAAAATGCTTTTATCGAGGATAATAGCGAACAGTCTGGGCGTATCTAAAACCTAGTCAAGTATAAATTGAGTCAATAATGAATTAACTAAAATTACTGGAGCTATTCTACATTCTTGATGTTCTCGGAATAATAATAATAATAATAATATTTATTCACTCAATGTACAAAGATAACAAACAATATGAGTAAATAAATATAAAATCAAAACAGGCCCAATAGAAGGCATCGCCTGTACATGGACCAATAAATTTAAGTTGAAACTGTAGAATGCAAATGACAAAAAAGCACAAAAATTAGCTACAGTAGATTATGTATTTAGTTGATGTTCGTATTTATGAGTTTATGAATTTCAGTCCTAGATATAGAATGTAGCCACTTTTTTAAATTTCTTTTGAAACAATTTCCGAAACGTAAATCTTTTAAGTCTTTAGGTATAATTTCATAAAATTTAGGCGCTAAATAGAGATATGATCGCTGCATTATAGATTTATGCGGTTGAGGAACTACTGTGCCACGAATTTTGTACCTGGTATAATGATTATGTTTAATTTTTTGGTCGGTGTTTACAAATTTATGGTAGTGAGTGATACTGTGTAAGAAATAAAGCTGTCTTATATCATACATTCGAACATCTGCGTATAATTTTTCAGTGGGATAAAGTTTCGGTTTTTTAAATATCATTTTTAGAATACTTTTTTGAAAAACATCTAAATTATAGATATGTGAGGAACATGCAGCTCCCCATGCTAATATACCATATGTGAGATGATATTTTTCTGTCAATATATTCCCAAGGTATTTAATTTTGTAGGATACAAATCTAACTTTCTTTAAAATATAATTGACATGGATGTCCCATCGTAAGTGAGGATCCAAGACCACTCCAAGGTATTTTATGTTGGGCACTCTATTAATTTGCATTTTTTGATCATTAATATTGAAGGAGAAATTTGTGTAATTTGGCAGATGTCTAGCATAAGATCCAAATAGTAAAAAATGTGTTTTAGAGTAGTTAATGCTTATTTTTCTACTGTTAAACCACCGAGTAA
Source organism: Acanthoscelides obtectus (assembly GCA_963669975.1). Classification (NCBI taxonomy): domain Eukaryota; kingdom Metazoa; phylum Arthropoda; class Insecta; order Coleoptera; family Chrysomelidae; genus Acanthoscelides; species Acanthoscelides obtectus. The sequence continues at coordinate 3,031,190 of CAVLJG010000006.1, forward strand.
TTTTGATAAAATCATTTTCAATTACATTTTTCAGATCAGACCAGTCAGTGCCTTCATATAATATTGCAGTATCATCTGCAAAACTAGTTATTTTGCTAACACAATTAATTTGGAAAATATCATTTAAATATATATTGAATAACAGCGGACCTAAGACAGTTCCTTGTGGGACACCACACTTAATATACATTTCTTTACTAAATGATCCTGATATCTGCACAGATTGTGGGCGATTTGACAAATAACTTTCGATCAGTGAGTACGCGTTTCCTCTGAAACCAATTCTCTCCAATGCTTCTAATAATATGTAAGTTGTGATTAACTGTGTCGAAAGCTTTCTTTAAATCAACAAAAATGCAGATTAAAGGGATTCTGTTATAAATATTTTGATGTATTTGATTTACAATTTTAGTTGTTGCGTCCGATGTAGCCTTCCTTTCTGTAAATCCATATTGATTTTCACTTAAAATTTTGAATTTTGTGAGGTATCGAATCATTCTAGTAGATAAAACTTTTTCAAAAACCTTTGCTACACTGGATATTATTGATATTGGTATATAGTTGTTAACATCTGTTTTTGTTCCTGATTTATGTATCGGTATTATATTACCTTTTTTTAAAATTGAGGGATATATGCCAGATTCAAAGCATTTGTTGATTAGGTAAGTGAGTGGTTCTGTTATGTCCTCGGCTATAATTTTCAAATGCTCGCTTTTAATACCATCGAACCCAGGACTTTTCCGATTTTTTAAGGACATAACAGTGGTGTATACTTCACATTGCTCGACTTTATCCAAAATAAATGAGTTCAAAGTTCTTTTTGGAGGCTGAGTATTTTGTACATTTGCTTGTATATTACTTGCTAAATTTTCGCCTATGTCAGTAAAGAACTGTACAAATTCATCGCATATCTGTTGAGTATTTTTTAATACTGTTCCCGATGTTGTATTTAACTCAGTGACACACTCTTTAACTATTGTTTTCCCAGTAATCTCATCAATAGTTGTCCAAAGCTGCTTAGGATCATTTAAGTTATTATTCAATTTATTTAGGTAATGTTTTCGTTTGGTTTGCCTTACAAGCTCTATAAATTTATTTTTATATTGGTTGTAGCAGTCGGTATTCTCTGTAGTTGGCGTTAGTTTCATTACATTATATAGTCTTTCTTTTTCTATTGCCGAAGAGGAAGAGTCATTTAACTGTTTAATACACCTTCATAGGTATGGCTTACTTGTACCAAACTTAGTTCGTTTCGAACTAATGACAGCATTGCGTGGAAATACAGACTCAACCTACTTGACGTTTGACAAAGACACTTCTGGGAAGCAAAAAGTCTCTGAAAAAGCTATATTCCTCAACTGTGTTGGTTCAAAAACTATTATATCAAAACCTATTTTCTTATTAATAATCACAAAATGTCCTGGCAAGAAATCAACTGGATCTGTTCTTCCTTTCTAACCAGGACACCAGTTCAGAAGTCTCTTTTACAGAATTTGATAATATATAATAATATTGATAATAATCAGGTCCAAATTATTCATTAAGAAGTATTGAAAAAGTCAACTCACTGACATATTTGACTGAAAACGCTGTTAAAAAACAAATATTCCTGCTACGATAGAAAAGCTACTCGTATACAAGGTGTACATTTGACCGAAACTTGAACATGCACAAAGCGCTGTGGGTCCCTATTTTGTCAAAGACATCGAACTAATGGAGAGATTGCAACGTAAGACGCAAATTTCACCAGAAATTCGACATTTACGATACGAACATCGTCTAAGGGCTATGAATTTAACAACACTCGCTGAGTGAATATTAAGAGAGGACCTGATTGACACATTCAAGATCATGAGCGGCTGCTACTCAAATATGCAACATGAGTCAGAATCTTCATCTCCGAGGAATACCAAAGAAAAAAATAAACAGAAAAAAAATAACATCAATGGAGAAATTTCATTTTGAATTGTATGGTATACTTGTGGAACTCCCTTAGTGAAGAAACAGTCAATTTATTCAAAGATAAGCTGGATATGGAACTATAAGACAGAGAAATATTTTTCAACATTACAATAGTTATTTACCTAACAAGTGTGTGCGGAAAAGTGCTACTTTCCGCACGCTGGTAGAAAAAAGTCTTTACACAACATTGTCAACGTACTTTTCTTCCTAGTGTTGTAGTGCTAGTAATAATATGTTTACATAGATAAAACGTCATTAAATATGAGTTCCTTGATTTGATTTGTAATCAAGCGAATATTCCGTAATACCCACCAAACGTTGGTAATCTAATCCCATATCATTTGAGTGCCGGCTTTGCTCAGATTTGCATATTATGTTTATTCTCATCGCCGAAGTTAGAATTAGCGATCTCGACATCACCAGGGATGCCAGAGCTTATTATTCTTGAGTACTTGCCGTCGCAATGCGTACTCACGGAACTTTAACTCGGCTAATTGCATTTATTAACAAACTCCCTTATGGCGAGAATAAAGTTTCGACTATTTCAATCATTTCTTAAGTCATCTATTAACTCTGACAATGTGATCCATATTCAAAAAGATCTTAATTGACCGAGAAGTATGGACGCAGCCTGAAGGACGGAAAAGATCGAAAATAGTAATATTTGTTTACTCCTTAAGCACAATATGATATATACATATACAGGGTGGCGTGGAAAAACGCTCAGACCCGTCGATTTTGTTTTCGAGGGGGACACTAGTTTGGCAAAAAATCACGTTAGCACGTGCAGCCCTCTAAGCGGGGGTGACACCACCCCCAAAATCTTAAATGGAAAGGGGGGTCGAGTGATACCTTATTTTAAAGGTCTTTCAATTCCCTTTATACTGATGTAAAATACATGAGCTTCAGTTCAGTAGTTTTGAAGATTTATTGATTTAAAGCTTAAAGTAGACTTTAATAGGTACATCAGATTCGTTTGTACTACTTTCAGAAGAAATTTGACTAAGAGAATTTACTTAATAAGTAAATGCTTTTCTTCACTACGCCCATGGTTTGTTTATCATTTTGTTGTTGAACATAGCTATTGGAGCGTTTTTTGTGGCAAAAAAGTTATTTCTTGAAGAATGATAAGGAAATATCTCGTACTTATTTTAAATGGGAATTTAGTACATAGTTTGCGATTGATTTGACCAAACTTTGTTGCTAAAATAACTTGTAACGTTTTATTACATAAATTAACCATGGTATAATCCACAGCAGAAAGAGTTGAAATTATCGAAATATTTTTCGGAAGTAATCAGTGCCCTAATAGAACAGCAGAAATATTTAATAAGCGATATGAGAACAGTAACGTGCATCGAAAATATGTTCTAGAACTTGTAGCTAAATTTCGGGAAACTGGGTCAGTCGCAACATTGAAAATCCCATAAGGAACGAAGCAATAGAAGTGGGGGTTTTAGGGCAAGTTTATGTACAGTATATTCAGATAAGAGATAGACCGGACATAAACAAGACCACGTGATCATCGAACGCTGTAACATTCGGCAGGGACGTATTAAGAGTCACGCAGTACATATTTTAGATAGTAGATGCTGCTTTGCGTAACTTTGTAGTAAATTAGCACAATTCGATGTGTATACGATTGGTGATGGATATAGGATCATGTGGGGGTGGGGTAAGAAATATATAATGATGTAAATATACATAAGGGCTTCAAAATTTTCGCTTCGATTTCCAGCTTCGGATGCCGCCTGATGTTTGGTGAAATACAGTCGAATATAATCTCAAAATGGCGTTTAAATTAGCCTAAATTAAAAATAATCGTATATCTCTTAAAATTGCTTTTAGAATATTGATTAGTATATTTTTTGATTTCTAGGTAAATGTGTAACCAAATTAAAACGTTCAAAACGTAAAAAAATGTGCATGGTTGAACATTGTCAGAAAGTAGATTCTTGAATAGGTTTTGCCAAAATGGGTTCAAAAATGTCAATAATTAATTAAAAAATATAGTAGCTTTATAATTACTTATAACTTACCGAATTTGATGAACGACATCTTTTATTGGAAAGATGAGCTTGATGAGCTTTCATCGCTACTGCCTGAAGCACCAACGTCAATAATGAATGGCTCGACTTGTTCCTCTAAAATATTGTCCAGTTCCCACATTCTCTTTTCAACTTTGTCTTTCACGTGCTTAATAGAGTTTTCCCATTTTGCGCTGTTATTAATTCTAGTGCTTCTTTGAAAAGTCCTTTGAGGTCACAAAATTTAAAAGTTGTATTGTGCTTAGCTATATATTTTTTAACCTCTGCTCATATGAGCTCAATGGGATTGAGCTCGCAATGGTATGGAGGTAAACGGAGGACAGTTTTATTTTGACTTGCTGCCATTTCGTCAATGGCGTATTTTTGATATTCCGCCTTGTGATCCTTGACAATTCTTAATAATTGTACTTTCAGCATTGCTTCTTCAAAGTTGATATTTTTCGAGCGGAGCCAATTTTGAACATCAACTTTCCTTGAAGCCGTTGTTGGGACCTTCTCCATTCTTCGAGAATAATAAGGCGCATTATCCAACAAATTTACTGCGTTTTCCTCTAAGTTCGGTAAAATTTTGGAAAACCACTGTTCAAACGATTCGCCATTCATTTCCTCGTGGTAATCTCCAGTTTTCTTAGACTCAAAGCACCACAGACCGTCAACAACAAATCCATCCTCACTGCCAATATGGCAGATAATGAGCCTTTTCCCTTTACCTGGAAATCGAAGTACTAACTGGTGAAGATTTATTTCAATAAGCGAACCTTTTTCAAATGTTTTCATCACATTCAGCGAAAAAACATTGAGACATGAGTATCAGATTGCTATAATTGGGATTATTTAGTCATATTGAAAGAAAGAATATTGAACGTCGTATGATTACTCAGCGATTCACAATTTAATTTAAAGTTATAAACCTTTAAAAAATGAATGATCAGGAACCTGAAATACGCGCAAATATTAATATTAACAAATTATAACTTTATAAAGCTTAAAGTATGAATTAAAATGATTAGAAATATTAGGAACGGTACACAATATAAAACTTAGTAACTTTTTTTAAGTTTATAATATTCGACATATTTTAAGATTATATTAAAAAATTATTGAAATATCGAAAACACATAAAAACATGGCTTAAAACAGTTCTAACAAATGAAAATGACAATAAAACATCCACGCATTTTATCGAAAGTTATAAAAGTTTTGTTACTTGTAATATGTTTTATCTGCCCCCTGGAATTAATGTTTAGAACCTTGTTCCCAAGGTTTGAAAAACATCCGATTGTTGTCTATTACTCGTATTTACCTGCTGGATTTTTTAATCCGGTGGACAGTCCATCTAGAAAGGCCCTCCTGGATGAAGTTACAGAATCATCAACCCATACTTTACTTGTAGTGTGTCCTGCGTTTACCCACGTTTCATCAAGGTAATAAATCTTCCTGTTTTGATTTCTATATTTCCCAACTTTTGTTAAATAATCCCTCCTCCATAGCACAATTTCTTCTCTATCCAGTAGTAAACTATTACGACCCCGTTTTTTCCATTTGAAATTTAAATGCTTCAGTAACGCATGGAAAGTTGATCGTTTGAAATTTGGCAACGTTGTATCTCCATTTACCTCCTGCAGTACTTTATCTATAGTAGGTATTTCATTCCTAAAGAAGAATTCATGCACTTTCCTCCTAATCGCATGCTTATCAGCTTCATCCAATGATTTAACAATACTTTTGCGATGTTTACTGGTCATTGGCTCAGAAAAGGTGTGATTTTTTTTGTATGGTCTTAACACATTAAACACTGATGCGCGACACACCCCAACTTTGTGAGAAACCTCCACAACAATTTCTTTGATGGTTGATGCCTCGTTCTCCTCGCGCTCGACCTTATATATATTCAAAATGACCTCTTTCATTTCTGCACTCAGGTGTCTTTTTTTAGAGCGTTTCGTAGGTGGACTACAGGAGTTTACAACTTCATCGGCAGTATCTGTACTACTGGGCATTTTGCGCAAGCAGTTGATAACAATAACAATCAATAACAAGGTATAACAATAATAACGACAAACTCAACAACTTAATAAGATAACAAACGAAAACGTCCAAAGAAATATCAAATTGCAATGATGCACACGACATACGTAACACGTCTGAACCTGAATGTGACTCTGCCTTGATACGACTGCTCTGCCGCTCGGCATAGGCATTTAATTGCGAATTGACCAATGAGGGCTCCTGTTTTACGTCGAGACGGCGGCGTTAGCGTGAAAATCACCCGAACCTTTTGTTTACATCCGGTCTAGCTCTTATCTGAATATACTGTAGATCCTACGTTAAGTACCCGCAAATTGGAGACTGTGTGATGTTAGTCGACGTACTGTCCAACGGATTCTAAAGGCCCATAGTTTTCATCCGTATAAAATTCACCTGGTACAAGAACTTAATGAAGACGATTTTGATCGGCGCTTACAATTTTGGGGGTGGTGTCACCCCTGCCCAGGGGGCTGCATGTGCCACCCTGTATATTGAGGCACTTAGACATAACACTGACGAGTTTCCTGACAGCCAGCAGGCACAGGCAGTTTGGGATTGACCAACAAAATTGCTAGACACGACTATCGAGAAATAATAGAACGTTTAATAATGCTTTACAAAAGTTTTGATTCTATATTTCCTATTCACAATCAATATAAATATATTTTCTATCTCATAACGATTGATTTTTGATCCGGGAGTGTGAGGTAGCCACGCTTTAAGCTTGTTTTCTAAGCCATTGAACCTGAAGGCTTCTTGACTTCCATTCGGAATTTCTCTATAAAGTACAGAACCGAGAAAGGTATAACGTCTTAGTGGTTTAACTTTCTGAACTTGGGGTATTCGTATAGTACGTCTGGTTTGATGGTGATGTGAGATATTCGCGCTGGAATCTTTATACTCGAATGGTCTAATGGTAACCGCAATAAAAAACAACTGTCTATCATCAAACACACCAGCATCGCCAAATGATGCTAACATAAGGAATTTTTGTTTCAGAGCGTTCTTGAGGATTCTCTGCGTCTGCTGTCCTAGATCAATCAGGAAAAAGTACCAACCAGTATTCAGGAGTAAGGCTAGTCAGGTGAGTATGATGCATCACAGCATTCGATATGACTAGGCATTGATAGCAAGGTGAATACTTTCTTTAGGGACAAGAATCGATTCTTTAGAGAATGAAATTTGGTCATGGAAAATGTGCACCTCCAAAAAGTTACCATAAAGAGGTATGCGTTTGCAAAAATATAGAAATCAAAGAATGAAATGCAATTTAGTTTAGGAAGAATGATCCAATTGTGATGAACATATTCGAAGATATTAACTGGCATTACCACTGCATTTGCATGGAATATTAAAGAGAAGCATTATCAGTTCTAGAAATACCCTGCCTTTAGCAGCATAGTGAATAAAAGATCCAAGCATTTTGAGTATAATATAGTCCATCTTTCAGCCAGTACGAATCTAAACTACATTTACAGGTAGTTTTGATTTGCCTTATAGTGCTGTTCGACTAGAGATGTTGAGAGATTCAAAAAACTGTGTTTCGATTAACATCTTGCTGACATCAAAATACGGGCTTTTCCATTCTAAGACGTCCTACGTACTCGTCAGCTGGGGTCATTCAAAGTCTTTGCGATATAGAGTCGTTGTGTTAGATGTATCTGTGACTTAGGAATCCATGTAGAGATGCTCTTATCCAACTGAAAACGTTAATCCCACTGTCATTGTACATGGTAACTTACTTATGTTCACAGAAATCGTCATTTGTATACAACGCACCGCTAGAACAAGCCTAATACCCACAAGTTAAATTGACCCCAACAACGTCCACAAACAATTAGAAATGGTATTAATTACCGCGGAATCCGCTTTTATAATGCAATTCCAGAATAGGTCAAGCTCTGTACCTTCGAGCATTTCAAAATGAAAATAAAGAGCTTCTTGATCAACAAAGCATATTACGGTGACCTTTCAAAACTATTTTTATAACGTTTTTGCGCTTTTTCAAATTTTTGTGTTTGTAGAGGTGTTTATTGATCTTGTGTATATTTTTGAATGTTTACTGTTTTTTTTTTAATTTTAATGCTGATAAATACCATCATCGTCTTATTTTGACTTCTACGAACACGCGGTGCGTATTCAGCAGTAAATAAAGAATTGACTTGATATTGAACTGATGCATATAGACTCCAAAAAAAGTTTCTCGGGAAAAAGGTACATGTAATTCGTATGATAGCAACAAGGACCCCATTCTTGAACGATGGAACCGAATCATGGACAGAAAGTCGACGTAGGTCTCTTCCCTGTTGGATGATTCCATATTCTGAGAACGTTTGCCGATTAGAACCAGGAACAAAAATATGGAAAGTAGACTTGCCTGAGAACCCAGTATGATGTATTTCTTGTCCATGTGATCAAAGCAATCCTATGATTAGTTTCTGAGAAAAAGGAGGATAAAGTTTGTCTGATGTGCCAGAAAAAACGCAACGTGCCCAAACCGAGGTTTTACAGGTACGCATTTTCCTCAATGTCCTTGGAATAATACAACAAAATAATTATTTTTATAGAAAGAAGTGCACATGCTTTTCACAATTCTTTATTCGCTTTGAGTACTTGAATTATCGTCCGAACGGTTAATATTATTACAGGCTTAATTTGAATATCGATCATATTGTACAGATCCCACATCTTTGTTTCGATTGTGTCTTGAACGTGACCGATGCAATCTTTCCAATGGTTTGCCGTCACTCTGTTGACAGCTTAATAAAACAAATCTGTCACGTCAGAAAATTTGAATGTTCTATTATTTGAAGCCACATAGCATTGTCGTCAAGCGTTGGGAGCGTCTCTTCAAACCATCGTTCAAATGAACTCCCGTCCATTTCTTCATGGTAGTCGGTCGTTTTCTTTCACTCAAATGCTCATAAAGTAGTGGGCACAAGGCCATCTTGACTGCCAACGTGACAGATAACATAATCGCCTTCCTTTTCCTGGAAATAATCATTTCATAAGATATTCAAGAAAACCAATGATATCACAAGCAGAGTATCTAACAGGTGTTGGTTCCAAATCTACCAGATTGAATGACGAATACCTGACGGATTCTTTAGTTCATTGCTTAGTCCATCTAAGAAGGCTTGTTTTGCTGATTTAATTGTAGAGTCAGCTCATACTTTAGGTTTTGTATGTCCTGCATATATCCAGGTTTCATCCCAGTGATAAATCTTCCTTCCCTGGTCGCGATATTTCTTCATTGATTTTAAATAATTTCTCCTCCATAAAACAACCTCTCAATCTATCAAAATACTATTTCTGCCCCATTCTCTTGAGTGGTGGAGACATTTTTTTATATTCTATATAGTCTTTCGATATCATGAATTTTCATCTAAGGATGCTTTAAAATTTCGCTCTTATAAACGGACAATTTATTTTGCCTGCATATTCAAATGTCCCTTCTTGTGACGTTTTCGGGGAGGAGACATCCCTGAAGAGGAAGCATGGCTGAAGGAAGCATCGCGGAAAAATATTCCCAGTTTCATCTGCTGTATCGGTAGACAACGTGGTAACGTATAAACACATGCTATGTAAACGGGGCCTGAGTTCTATCCTGTCGAATCCTGCACTTGTCTTATGGCCCGATGACCAATAGCTATTGCAACGCTTAGGCGGCTGCCGCTTCGCCGCGCTGCGTCTTTGTTGTGTCGGGGCGTAAACGGACTACGAATAGAGTATAGAAGAAATATTATAATAAATAACACCTACAGTATATTCAGATAAGAGATAGACCGGATGTAAACAAAAGGTTCGGGTGATTTTCACGCTAACGCCGCCGTCTCGACGTAAAACAGGAGCCCTCATTGGTCAATTCGCAATTAAATGCCTATGCCGAGCGGCAAAGCAGTCGTATCAAGGCAGAGTCACATTCAGGTTCAGACGTGTTAGTATGTCGTGTGCATCATTGCAATTTGATATTTCTTTGGATGTTTTCGTTTGTTATCTTATTAAGTTGTTGACTTTGTCGTTGTTATTGTTATACCTTGTTATTGATTGTTATTGTTATCAACTGCTTGCGCAAAATGCCCAGTAGTACAGATACTGCCGATGAAGTTGTAAACTCCTGTAGTCCATCTAGGAAACGCTCTAAAAAAAGACACCTGAGTGCAGAAATGAAAGAGGTCATTTTGAATATATATATAAGATCGAGCGCGAGGAGAACGAGGCATCAACCATCAAAGAAATTGTTGTGAAGGTTTCTCACAAAGTTGGGGTGTGTCGCGCATCAGTGTTTAATGTGTTAAGACAATACAAAAAAAATCACACCTTTTCTGAGCCAATGACCAGTAAACATCGCAAAAGTATTGTTAAATCATTGGATGAAGCTGATAAGCATGCGATTAGGAGGAAAGTGCATGAATTCTTCTTTAGGAATGAAATACCTACTATAGATAAAGTACTGCAGGAGGTAAATGGAGATACAACGTTGCCAAATTTCAAACGATCAACTTTCCATGCGTTACTGAAGCATTCAAATTTCAAATGAAAAAAACGGGGTCGTAAGGGTCGTAATAGTTTACTACTGGATAGAGAAGAAATTGTGCTATGGAGGAGGGATTATTTAACAAAAATTGGGAAATATAGAAATCAAAACAGGAAGATTTATTACCTTGATGAAACGTGGGTAAGCGCAGGACACACTACAAGTAAAGTATGGGTTGATGATTCTGTAACTTCATTCAGGAGGGCCCTTCTAGATGGACTGTCCACCGGATTAAAAAATCCAGCAGGTAAATATGAGTAATAGACAACAGTCGGATGTTTTTAAAACCTTGGGAACAAGGTTCTAAACATTAATTCCAGGGGGCAGATAAAACATATTACAAGTAACAAAACTTTTATAACTTTCGATAAAATGCGTGGATGTTTTATTGTCATTTTCATTTGTTAGAACTTTTTTTAAGCCATGTTTTTATGTGTTTTCGATATTTCAATAATTTTTTAATATAATCTTAAAATATGTCGAATATTATAAACTTAAAAAAAGTTACTAAGTTTTATATTGTGTACCGTTCCTGATATTTCTAATCATTTTAATTCATACTTTAAGCTTTATAAAGTTATAATTTGTTAATATTAATATTTGCGCGTATTTCAGGTTCCTAATCATTCATTTTTTAAAGGTTTATAACTTTAAATTAAATTGTGAAGCGCTGAGTAATCATACGACGTTCAATATTCTTTCTTTCAATATGACTAAATAATCCCAATTATAGCAATCTGATACTCATGTCTCAATGTTTTTTCGCTGAATGTGATGAAAACATTTGAAAAAGGTTCGTTTATTGAAATAAATCTACACCAGTTAGTACTTCGATTTCCAGGTAAAGGGAAAAGGCTCATTATCTGCCATATTGGCAGTGAGGATGGATTTGTTGTTGACGGTCTGTAGTGCTTTGAGTCTAAGAAAACTGGAGATTACCACGAGGAAATGAATGGCGAATCGTTTGAACAGTGGTTTTCAAAAATTTTACCGAACTTAGAGGAAAACGCAGTAATTGTGTTGGATAATGCGCCTTATCATTCTCGGAGAATGGAGAAGGTCTCAACAACGGCTTCAAGGAAAGTTGATGTTCAAAATTGGCTCCGCTCGAAAAATATCAACTTTGAAGAAGCAATGCTGAAAGTACAATTATTAAGAATTGTCAAGGATCACAAGGCGGAATATCAAAAATACGCCATTGACGAAATGGCAGCAAGTCAAAATAAAACTGTGCTCCGTTTACCTCCATACCATTGCGAGCTCAATCCCATTGAGCTCATATGGGCAGAGGTTAAAAATTATATAGCTAAGCACAATACAACTTTTAAATTTTGTGACCTCAAAGGACTTTTCAAATAAGCACTAGAATTAATAACAGCGCAAAAATGGGAAAACTGTATTAAGCACGTGAAAGACAAAGTTGAAAAGAGAATGTGGGAACTGGACAATATTTTAGAGGAACAAGTCGAGCCATTCATTATTGACGTTGGTGCTTCAGGCAGTAGCGATGATGAAAGCTCATCAAGCTCATCTTTCCAATAAAAGGTGTCGTTCATCAAATTCGGTAAGTTATAAGTAATTATAAAGCTACTGTATTTCTTAATTAATTATTGACATTTTTGAACCCATTTTGGCAAAACCTATTCAAGAATCTACTTTCTGACAATGTTCAACCATGCACATTTTTTTACGTTTTGAACGTTTTAATTTGGTTATATATTTACCTAGAAATCAAAAAATATACTAATCAATATTCTAAAAGCAATTTTAAGAGATATACGATTATTTTTAATTTAGGCTAATTTAAACGCCATTTTGAGATTATATTCGACTGTATTTCACCAAACATCAGGCGGCGTCCGAAGCTGGAAATCGAAGCGAAAATTTTGAAACCCTTATGTATATTTACATCATTATGTATTTCTTACCCCACCCCCACATGTTCCTTTTTTCATCACCAATCGTATACACATCGAATTGTGCTAATTTACTACAAAGTTACGCAAAGCAGCATCTACTATCTAAAATATGTACTGCGTGACTCTTAATACGTCCCTGCCGAATGTTACAGCGTTCGATGATCACGTGGTCTTGTTTATGTCCGGTCTATCTCTTATCTGAATATACTGTAGTAGGAGGATGTTGGGAGGTTGCATGTTGATCGTGACGTATAGAAAGTACATAATGAAAATGGGCAACAACGTAATATGTGGCATGGAGAATAATATCAATAGAAGAATTTCTTACTAGGTCAGTTTCAGGGCAAGTTGATTTAAATATGTTTATGCTGGAAGGAAACCCAATAGGACAGGGAGCTTTTCAGGGAAACAGAAAAGTCGTGTTTGTTTGTGTGAATGGCGTAGGTCATAGTTGGGTTCTGACATTTCTTCTGGGATAGATACAGTAAGCAACGTGTCGTCATTCTAGATACAATATGGCGGCGACCGCAAAATATCGATTTATAATTTACCATAGCCACCCCCATATTATAGATGACAAATGAACGGGATAGATGAAAGAAACACAATAAGCAAAGTGACGTAAGTGTTTCTTTATGCATTTGATCTTAAAACATCCATAAATACGAATAATTACAACAATAAAATAGTAACAAAGATCTTATATGAATTATTCTGTTTTTTACACATTCTTATTTATATTATCCGTTAAGATTTAGAACTTCACATAAAAATAACACTTTTTATGTACATTTAAACTTTGTATTTCCTCACTTCTTTTTTTTAAAAATCTCAGTGTTTTCACTTAAATTCACGCTCTGAGCCGCCAGCACCGCGTTACAATACTTCCACGCCACTAGACGTGGGAAGTAAAAATCGCGCGAGTTTATAAACTTTGTAAAATATTAGCCATCACCTTATCATCCGCGGTAACGATGCGATTACATATTTTTATGAGGCAATTAGAGTTTCCTCGCCTCGGACGCCGTGAGCTGAACCGGAAACGGTGGAGCACTTAATTTTTTCTTTTTTTTTCTCGTTCGTACGTGACGAGTCCGTAATTAATACCCCCTAGCGTCGAGCTAATCACTGGCTAGCCAGACTCAGCGATGAGAGTCCGGTGAAAAAATATGCGGCAAGTAGGTTCCTTCCTAGCTTTCTAAATTTTGGAAAATTATTTCTGTATAAGCATCATGGAATCTTTACCTGTAGTTTGCCGGCAATGAAAGTCGTGCATTTTGATTTAGCAAAATGGAAATTATGGGCTTTGAATATGCATGATGATTTGAATCAATATTTTAAGCAATCATTGTAAATTAACCAAGTGATTTCTCAAATTCTCCTTGAATTTTGTCAAATTATTCAGGTAATAAATTTGTTATATTCAATCAACCCGCGATGTAATACAGACTTGTAGCATATATTATATTTTATGGACATTAAATAGAAATCGTCTTTAATTCTGGTTCCATTTTAATAATATAATTTGCTCAGAGTGAATATCAACATTCAATTAGAGAGTTAACAAAGACACCAAGGCATTTAAAATTTTCGGTTAAATATTTGTACATTGTTTTATCTTTTCAATTAACATAGCTTTCGTTTGACTTATATTTAATTTGAGTTGGTTAGATGACATCCATTTTGAAACAACTTTCAAGTCCTCACTTATTACGTATAATAGATACTAGTTTGAATACTTATACAGGGTGGTCAATATATAGCTGGCTGATTTAAGTTACGTGCCATTTTTTGATACAAGCAACACCATTCGTCAGTTGTTGCGGAAATTTGAACAAACATGGGAAGTTAGAGACTTGCCAAGGTCGGGCCGTGTTCGAACTGTTCGTATTTCGGAAAATATCCAACAAATTAACCTGCAAAACATCTGGTTCCAGACGAACATTATTTCCGGGACGTTTAATTTCTCAATTTGGTGATGTCAACTGGCCACCAAGATCACCGAATTTAACAGCTCCTGACTTTTTTTATGGGGATTTTTGAAAAATATGGGTGATGCGAACAAACCAAATACTGTAGAGCAGCTGAAGAACGATATTACGGAAACGATTGAAAATATTCGTTCCGTAACCTACCAAAAAGTGCTGGAAGATGAAACTAAGAGGACTCAGGTTTGGGTGGCTTCTATAGGCGGACATTTCTAAGGTTTAATAGAAGATTAAGATGAAAAAATGGAGTTATTTTATTTCATTTCACAAATATTTAAGATACCAACCAGTCAGTTACATATCGGCCACCCTGTATAAATCAAAGTGTCATCGGCGCAAATTTGAGTTTTGTATTTTTTGACTATGGCAGGTAAATCGTTTATGTATGAAATAGAAAGAAGTGGTCCCAGAATAGTACCTTGTGGAACACCCAACGTATTTTTTGCTATTGCTCGCTATTGGACCGATTTTCAAAAACCATAAAGTTTTGTGGTCCTTGGCAGTAGTAACATTATATAAAAATTTTATCACAATCCGAGCTGTACCTTTCAAGTTAGGCGGCTATAAGATTAGAGGACAGACCGACAGACAGAGCAACGGAAATAAGTGATATAGTTTTTCGTGATGTACACGCCTTATAACATCCAAAAAACATACTATCACATTTTCAAAATAAAAGAATCTTGCTTATTGCGCGTTTATCTTGAAAATGTTTTGGTATTTAAAATATGGTATATAAACATCCAAGCCAACATATTTCCTTTTTTTTCACTGTGCTATTTGACTAATCACTGTATAGCTCGGGTGCGGCGAAACAAGTCCGTTCCAAAGCCTTAAGCGATTTATTATTACCCCTACAGGTGTTAATCACATCGGTCGGTAATATTATAATTCAATTATAAACGAAGCTGAAGCCCTCGCATCGACTGGATCTCACGGTTTCCCGCAGCTTCATTGGCCCGTTATTACGCTTAGATTATTCCAAGCAAACTATATCGCATAGCTCTAGCATTGCTGTTTCAATACTGGTTGCTACTCGGTTGCGTTTACTTATGAAATCGACGTTATTACTCGTTTCTCGCGAATTAGACAATAAAATGACCTTGAGACGTCCTCGTACAAACAAAATGGCTTGACGCTACCGAAAACATATGACAGGCTGTAGCAGTTCACCTTTTTTGAACTTATCGTTGACATGACCTTGAAGTTCTTTTGAAATATCCTCCAACATGAGGCCCTTGATTTGACTGTGTCTCACAGTATCACGCAGCTTCGTTGGCCCATTATTATACTCAGCTAACCTACAGCAAATTGTATCACGATGCTGTCTTATTGCCCATTGCTACTGGTGCGTTTCTCAAAAAAAAATGGCGTTATTGCTCGATGCTTGAGAATTAGACAATTAAGTGACCTTGAGATGTCCTAGATATGAAATGACATAAATATCCGACACGTTGCTCGAACTTATAGCGACTCCAAAGACCTACATGACAGGCTGCTTAGCTTTTTTTTGACGTGACCTTGGAATAACCTTGAAATATCCTCGTAGTTAGTAACGCACGCACAAAAACAAACTGCCTGTTATTCGAGATTAGGGAGTCCAAAAACCTATATAACAGGCGCTTCAATCTGATTATAATGATTTGATAATCTGCGTGGCTTTTCTGTATAAGATTGACGTTGTGGCTGGTTTCTCGTGAACAGACCTTGAGATATCCTCAGATATGAACTCACAAAAACATTTGACTTCTTGTTCGATCTTAGTGGTCTTAAATACCTGTATGATAGATGGTAGATCGGAGCTGTTCAACTTTCCTGAACTTGTCCTTGAAGTGACCTTGGAAGAGCCTTGAAATGCCTTCATAGATACTGATGAAAGAAACAATAACTAACTGACCTCTAATTGTCGAGGTTTGATTTTTTGTATCTTTTCCTTGGATTACCTTGAAATGACCTTGAAATATCTGCGTAGATACAAACCCGGCTAAACTTCGACTCGATTTCAAGGTCTCTTGCGTTTTCGCGCTGCGCTTTTCTCTATAAAATTGACGTTGTGGCTAGTTTCTGGTGAATCAGACAATAAACTGACCTTGAGCTGACCAAGATATGAAATCACAGAAGCATTTGACCTTTTATTTAAACTTAGCGATCCCAAAAACCTGTAGAACGGGGCAGCCCAGCTTTCTTGGTCTTGTCCTTGAAGTGACCTTGTAATAGCCTTGAAAGTCCCTCATAGATACTGATGAACACCCAGAAACATACTGACCTCTTATTCAAATTTAACGGTCTCAAGAACCCATCTGCCAGGCGATTTATTCTGATTGTTCAGCCTTTTTGTACTTTTCCTTGAAATGACCTTGAAATCTGTCTGCGTAGATAAAAACTCGGCTAAAACCCTAACTTCGACTCGATTTCACGGTTTCTTGTGGTTTCACGTGCCCATTATTGCTACGCGGCGCTTTTCTCTATAAAATTGACGTTCTGGCTGGTTTCTCGTGGATTAGACAATAAACTGACCTTGAGATGACTTAGATATGAACTCACAGAAACATATGACTTCTTATCCGAACTTAGCGATCCCAAAAACTTGTATGACAGGCTTTCCTCGACTTGTCCTTCAAGTGACCTTGGAATAGCCTTAAAATGACCTCATAGATACTGCTGAGCACACAAGAACAAACTGACCTCTAATTCGAGGTTAGCGGTTCAAAAAATCCATCTGCCAGGCGATTTAACCTGATTGTGCAGCTTCTTTTGAACTTTTCATTGAACTACCTTGAAATGACATTGAAATGTCTGCGTAGATACAAAACCGGCTAAAACCTTAACATCGACTCGATTTCACGGTTTCTTGCGGTTTCACGTGACCATTATTGCTACGCGGCGCTTTTCTCTATAAAATTGACCTTGTGGCTAGTTTCTCGTGAATTAGACAATAAACCGACCTTGACATGTCCTAGATATGAACTCACAGAAGCATTTGACTACTTATTCCAAGTTATCGATCCCAAAAACCTGTATGACAGGCGGTAAAACGCGGCTGCTCTGCTTTCCTGGACTTGTCCTTGAAGTGACCTTGGAAAAGCTTCCAAATGCCCTCATAGATACTGATAAACACACAGAAGCACACTAACACCTTCTTCCAGCTCAGCCATTCCAAGAACTCATCTATCAGGCGATTTGATCTGATTGTTCAGCTTTTTATAAAAGTTTTGATAAAGGTATGACTGAATATTACCATATACCCACAAAATCACATTGCATACTGATTGCCGCTTATCCTGCCTGTAAGTATCGTTCGTGCCGGCTTAGAGAAAAAACCCTCGCGCTGCCTCTGGTACCTAAGCAGAGGCAATGACGGACAATAATAAGGGTTGACAGCACGGCTGAACATTTTTCAAACGGAAGTCGGGCCAAGCGAGAGCTGAGCGTTGCGAACGACAGCCAATTTAAAGGTTCATTATTGGTAATCACGACGGCACCTGTTAGAAACGGGCCTTAACATGCACGGTGTGAAAAGGATCTATTATAGGTCAGGCTAGCTAGCCAAAATGAAACCCATAAGAGAGTAATAATCTAGATTTATTATATAAATAAAATACAAACATATATATACAATAAACAATGAGAGACCTTTCCATTTACTCTCAATAATGCCATTTCGTTGTAAGATCGACCTATATAAATTTCTCTTGAAGTTCTATACATGCTGGTCTATTACCAGACGGTTGTGTATTAGATTTTTCTAGAGCGATAACGTGTTTGTTATCTGAAATTAAATCTGGGCTGTATACTGATTCCATAAATGGTTTATTATATATAATTTGGGTCAGGTTCGATATTATTCACTAGCACAATTATAGATTTAACCTTAGCACCTGCTAAACTGATTTTAACGTTTACCTATTATCATAACGAGCCACAGTACCATACCAAATTTATTTTCAACATGAGATTGCCCTTTCGATCGTCAACTGATCATAACCAGTTACAATACTATAACAATATGTTTGATGTGGGATCGGTGAACACTATCTTAAGAAAAAATTGTGTCAATTGTCAATATTTACATAACAAGCTATCTGTATCGCAGTACATTAATCTGAATTCGCAAGTTGCCTATATTTTCCGTCCTTTAAAATGATAATCATTAATCACTTTTCAACAGAGAATTATATGAGAACCCAATTATGCCTTGAAAATGCTAGAAATATGTATATTAGTATTGATAAAGTCTTAAATTAACAATCTATAAAGGATTACATTATATTCTTTTCTGATTATAGATGCACGAATGCTCATATTGTTGCGGAAAGCGATAGTGTTTTCTACTGTATAAGCACAGGTATACTTCTTTTCTTCACAGCTTTCGCGTAGAAACCTTAGGCAATAAATACTTTAGATTTATCTTTGTATAGAGAGCTACTCATAGACTAGATGACATAGATAGGCTTTGAAAGAGTAGCTAGGTAGAGTAGCATATGCATTTGCTTATTTAGATTAGGGACGATACAAGTAATGAAATTGGTGAAGACTGAAACGATTCACCTTTATGTATCAATTTTGGGCTCCTTCTTTTTGTGTCGCTTAGCAATGAAGGCATTTTGAAGAGGAAGGACGAGTCACTGTTACCGAAACATCACAATCCAACAGTTGGGTCAAGAAATTCGCAGGGGTCCTAGGTATGGATGAGGTAGCACTGTTGGCTTGGAATCGGTTAGAGGTACAACGTTGGCTACACGAAAAGAGGATAGTAATCTTTTAAATGAGGTTTACAGAGAAGATCAATGTTGTCCTGTCTTTAGTTACTTGAAAACGTATTTATTTGTTTTTCTGAATTACTCGAAAATATGAAACATAACAGACGTTACATCATCAAAATCAAAGGTGGCTTTAGACTTTGTTGTAAAAATATAGATGCCAGAAAGTTGAAAAGGTAACGATGGATTTATTTATTATTTATTCATGATATCTAAAATAGGTAAAAAAGGAAATGGAGAAGCTACATTTCCTAGAACTACTAAAGTGAGCTTTATGTGAAGAAAAATGCAAATTTAAACGTTTTCCCTCGTTCAACCAAAATTACAGCTCCAGCAATTTCCAAACTCGTAGTACAACCTCATCTATATTTTGTATATCCTGTATACTATTTCTAATCTAACGGATGTTTGATGTTTGCTTGATCTGCTTTGCCGTTTTTATTACTAAGCAACAAAAGCGCTTGTGCGCCCAAATTCCAATACGGAGTGGACATTGACCTTTCACCTTTTTATACCTACAAAAGGTCAGACCTATCGAAAAAAACTACTTTTCATGCAGAACATGAAGCGGATGTTCTTTTATCAAGCGCCAAAACATGCCTTTGCGAACCTGAAGCATACACCTCTTAATATCCCTTTGTTGGCAGCAGATAAGTGTTGCCAGGTCTTATAAAATGTATCACCAGATGTGGTGATTTTATGAATTATGTGGTGATTGGTGAACAAATTTTTGAAAAATGGCAATTTCTTGAAAACCCATCGATTTTGAATATTATTACAATCTTTCAGCAACCAAAGAGTCCAATCACCGGTTCCGCGTTTCGCGACTTCTTTCCGGTGATTCCCTAAGCCGTTGTGAAATTCACCACAGTATTTTCCTTGTCCTTGTTTTGGTTTCCGTAATTTCGTTTTGTCGTGAACGCGTTATCTATTATCTATTAAGCTGATATGTACAGTTCGTTTGTACATTTTATTTTAAAATTTTCATGATAAACTGTAAGTAATTGATATGGTTGATGACAGATTTAACTATTCCTTTTTATTCACTTTTTTAGATTACTAATTAAGTAAGTATATGAAACGATGTTTGAAACCTGTTTTGGTAAAAAATATATAATATAAATATATAAATAATATAAATATGGGATTTCTTTTTTATAATAATTCCGATTTGGGCTTCAAAAAGTAGTTCAAATGATATAAAAACAATACTTTCGCCACAGTAGCAGACAATTTATAGAGAATTGTTTTATTAAACAATTTACTTATTAAGTTGTATTCAAACATTATAAATGCACTCTTTTCGTTTACAGCTAGTGATACTTTTAAAATTCTGGTGAATTTTCATTCCAGCTTCTGGTGAATTTTATTTCTTCGACCTGACAACAGTGCGGCAGATTCGCACGCTTAATGTCCTTGGATGGTGCCGTAAAAAATCCGCGTAGGCCGGTAATTGGACCGAGAATGTTTATTAAATTCAACCCTCAATGCCTATACAGCGCTTTTTTAGGGATACGCATTTACGGAAGAGGTCCCTGGCAT
Source organism: Acanthoscelides obtectus (assembly GCA_963669975.1). Lineage (NCBI taxonomy): Eukaryota > Metazoa > Arthropoda > Insecta > Coleoptera > Chrysomelidae > Acanthoscelides > Acanthoscelides obtectus. The sequence continues at coordinate 3,051,974 of CAVLJG010000006.1, forward strand.
CGTAAAACGATTTTAAACGAATTTGTTCAAAATAACAGCCACTGTTATCCTTAATCTTAAAATGCACTCTTCTTCGGTCGCCTGTTGTAGAATAATCCGTCGTCAGGTTTTAGCGGTGAAATTCTCAAGGAGACGAGCAGAAGTTAATCCGAAGAGGTTGGCATGCTAAATTGTCGACAACATACATGGTGTCTGAGACAAGGACATATTCAAATGCAAAATTTTCTCTTATCTTCATTTCCGCGGTGCGGTACAAACTATAGACTCTGATCGAAAAAATAGTTGACCTTAGAAAGACCTTGAAGGTCAGATCCAAGGTCACCATTAGATATCCGGCCAAAGTTATGAAAATAATATCTCGATAGTTTCCTTGTACGCCAACTGGCTATCAAGTTATATCGCTGTACTTAGGTTTGACCTTGACCCTGACCCCTTGAGGTCAAAATATAAAAATGCTCAAAACTACATTTGAACGTAATAATTCAGATTTTTTCATTTACGGGGTCAAAAATGAGGGTGTCTATTTAAAGAAATCGAATTGACCTCCAAATGACCTTGAATTTCATGGTTAAGGTCAAATCCAAGGTCACCGTTAGATACCTGGATGAAACTTCTATCAATCGTGGGGCTTGAGGCTTAGTTTTTCGACTATTATTAGGTCATGAGGTTACGGAACTTTTCAGATTTCCCGGTATGACCTCCAAGGTCATGTGAAGATCAAGTCGATTTTTACAGCCAGGGAGCAATCCTGAAAAAACAGTGCAGTCAGTTTATCTGAAGATTACACAGTTTTCTGAGTAAATAGATAATTTTGTCACTACCAATTGTTTTATTTCACAAATAATTCAGGTACTTCTTATCTGTTTAATTGTATTGCAGAATGATAATTTGAGTTTTTTTTAATTCATAGAATAATTAATTTTTCTTCTGATGCATCTTTGAAGATAATACCAAAGTTGTAGGTATAGGAGTGGTAGATTATTTCCCAGTCCTCAACATCTTTGGACCAAGGAAATAGTTCACTTTCGCCTTTCACATAAGTTTTCGTACTTCAATAAACAAAAATGATCACAACACAATCTACAGTCTCATCTGGTGCTTGGAACTTGAAGAAGCAGCTATATTGACATCGAAAACTGAAATCTCACGTACGACGTGTTGGAAAGTTAGTCTAATGTGTTAGATTTACGAAATTGAGGCTTACCAAGATCAGTTAGAAGTTAGACCAAGAACTGAGATTTTATGACCATACGATGAAGCTGATTTTCGTCTTGGAAGCAATGTGAATACGCAATAGATCGAACTTTGTGCTGTCTTATTTCGATAAAACGTTTATTAGTCTCGTTTTATACATCTTCCTGTACGCCTCCAATGAGTTGTTCTCAGTCAAAATACGTAGAAGCCGTTACTGAACCTAGTAGGCCTGACTAAATGCAAGGCCAGCTGTATGCATCCTATTATCTGCGCAAGGTGGATACCACATACAATAACTAATGTGATGCATACTGATATTCGCGCTGACGTTACCAGGTACGGATGTTCGATCCAATGCTATTCCAGTGAAACGCATCATGAATCTGTGTTCATTTTGTATTGACGATGAGCATGGTTAATTGATATGCGAAGATGTGGTACTGATCTATACAAACTTGGAAATCAAAGCATAATTTGCATTTTAGATATCATGGTGAGCTAGATGACATCTTAAACAACCTTCTGGTGAGAGTTCAAAGAAATAATGAAATAATAAATCCTAATAGTATAAAAATCATACTTGCAGATTTAACCTACACCCATGAAAGTCAAACTCGAATTTTTTGCTTCATAGTAAGCATTTGCAAAAATTTTAATAACGTAAAGTCTCGAAAGTAGAATACCTTCTACTATGAATACTATAACACTGATAATACTGAATGAGTACAATTCAATTAATTTGTGTCGCTCAAGATTGTCCAGACATATCCAGCAATAGGTACAAGCAGTGATGAACTACGCAGTAGATTAGAAATGACAACTTTAAGGCAAGGAGGTACTCCAACATTTCAATCTCCCAGTCATATGATCATCAGGCCTCCTAGGGCAAGGACAAATATTCTGAAATGCGAAAGGCTTTCGCCTCCATCTTTCAATGTTATCATCGAGAAATATTCTACTTAAGTCGCCATTTCATGGTATGTGCACTGTGATATATTTTCCATCAATGTTAACTGCTTGCTTAATACAGCTAATACTTTTATTGGCGCATCATCATACCTGTGTTGCATCCTTGGTAAAGGTTAGTTTTCATTTTATAATATTTTTTACGTTAGTTTTTTTCGCTCTTTAAATATGTTTATATATTGTCCTTTAGATGGGATAAATCTACTATTATTATTACTTCGAGTTTTTCGAAAAAATATATTCATTTGTTTGCTTTCTATTTCTAGACCTAAGACCTATACCGCATCGACGAGCTGCTAATGAGCGCAGTATGCGGTTGGTCATGGTTACAGGAGACGCAAAACTCCCTACCCCCTTAAGGGTTGTAACCTATTGGGGGTTATGCCTTTTTCGCTGACTGCACGTTCGATGAACGACGATTGTTTCTGTTTATTCAGCATCGATGAGCGTTTACATGCCCATCCGCGCTGCATTACACCGACGAATCCAAGTACACAAAGCTCAATGGAGATTGTAAAAGATAAACAGGTGCTCGTCAGGTCCGGGCTGGTAGCGCTTCTATTTATTAGTGGAGGAGTGAGAGAGAGAGAGCTGTTATTATTCATCATTGTAGTTACGCCATCGCCGCACGCCGAGTGAGAATTAGGTTTAGTTGGTATCAACTACTGCGTACGCGCACACGCTTTACGCACGATTATTATTTTCGAGTTTCCCCAGTTCATTCCGAGCGGTTTCTTTATCATCATGGCAGACGCAGAATATCCCCCAGGACCTCGCCATAGCGAGCACGGGCAAACTTTTACAAATGAAGAATACGCAGACATAATGTTCTGTTATGGACTTTGTAACGGCGATTCTGCAGCTGCCCGCCGTGAATATCGGCAACGTTTCCCGAATCGCCGAACACCTCATGTTACTGTGTTTGACTCTGTGTATCGGCGCATCCGCCAAACCGGACGTGTTCAAAGGCAACATAGTGATGCTGGTCGACCCCGAGTCTATCCTCCTGAAGATGAAGAGGAAATCGTTCGTGTGTTTCAGGAAGACCCTACTACGTCTACGCGCATTGTTGCTGCACAGTTGGGTATATCACAATACAAAGTATGGTTTACTGTGCATACTGCAAGATTTTACGCTTATCACTACACGCCTGTGCATGTGATTGAAGAGGGCGATCCTGCAAGACGATTAGATTTCTACAGGTACACGTTACATGCAGATACAGAAGATCCAGACTATTTTAAGAAAATTCTGTGGACCGATGAATCGAAGTTTGATAAGGACGGGATCACTAACTATCATAATGCTCATTACTGGGCTGATAAAGAAGCTTTGAACCCCCGAAAAATAAGACCGACGTGGTCTCAGAGCCGGTTTTCAGTCAATGTGTGGATGGGCATCATTGATGGATATTTAATTGGACCTCATTTTCTGCCCGCCAATTTAAATGGAGAAATGTATGAAGAGTTCTTTAAAAATCACTTGTTTCCATTAATGGAAGACGTCCCATTGGCGACGAGACAAAATATGCGGTTCCAGCACGACGGCTGTCCCGCACACTACAGTAGATTAGTACGGGCGTATTTAGACTCTAAATTTTTGTAACTTTTCAACATTTTATTACTTACTATGAACTATTGGAATGTCCGCTATGCGACGATAACAAAAAACTCAAAATCAAACATGTAGTTTGAAATCGGAAAAAAAATAAAAAAAAATAAAACTCAAATAACTCAAAAACGGTTAACTTCTGGATAGGACATTATAGGACAAAATCGGTTGCTTTTGACCTAATCTATCACCCCTTAACAGGAATACGTGACATTACAAGTCACCCTGTATAATATAAGGATCTCTTCAGGATAGTGTACGTAACAATGCTCTCGATGAACGGAAGTTGATCCCTATACTAATCTAGTAATAATAAAGCAACGAATTCGAGTAGATTAGGAGCCAACGCTATATAATAATAATTAAGGTATTTTTCATTTGTAATAGTATTACAAGAGGCAAGATTTGGGGGAGACATTCATCAGGATGCATGGCAAAATTGTCAGCTGTGAGCCTTGTCTGCGGCGCTCAGCTTAGATATGCTCCGGCACTGCTTCCTTTCAGATTGAGTTATGTCCGTTTACGTGTACGATTTAATTCGCTAACAGCCACTAGAGTTCCGTTATTGGAGGTGATCTATAGGAACAGTCGAGGCGACATTACTTGTTAGCGATCAATCCGTATTATGTGGGGGTTCGGGGTTGTGCTGCGGCATTACATTGAGAGTGACGGACCCGGAGGGCATCTGATTAAGAGAAACTGGCGATTTCACTGATTATACCGGAAAGGATCAATGACACGTTTATTCTGTGGATAAGGATTTACTTTAAAATAAGACACCAGAAGCGACTACTACGATAGTCAACAGCAGCTATCGAAGTGAAGAAAAAGTTAAAATGATTTTGCAAGCAAAAGAAATATTGACACTTAATTTCACTTCCCGAACACTACAGACGAAAACTGCTAGTACTTGTCCATTAAGGAAGGTATAAAACCGGTAATTTGATGCTACAATACTTCCTTCTTAAAACCTTTTTTTGGGTCACTCCAATGAGCAAGTGTGTCTACTTTTGTAGTTGCAGTATGTGCATTCATTTCGGGTCTGACGGAGCCAACAAGCAGAAATAAACAATACTTATTCTACCAGAGACATTCGCACAATAACACAGTGTGAGTATATAAGCCTATCCTTTATCAATCAATTAGCCACAATTAAAGGAAACACTCCGATCCGCACCACCTGAGCATCCATATCCGCTTCGTGTAAACGCTTTCCGGGAAAGCTTATTTTCCTATATTGCGCTTTCACTTGGAAACTTTTGCTGGGAGCAACTGCCTTTTTGCCGTAGCGGACCTCGCTCGTTGCTTGTTCAGCGAGCTCTAATAAATTAGCTTTCGCTGAAAAATACGAACGAATGTACATTTCCTTGATTGCTGATTAGGTTATGCTTGTATCGAGCTTGTATACACAAGCATTGAGAAAATATGTCGGGTATATTCAGAATGTTCAGATCCATAAGTGTACACAGGGTGAGCCATGTTTGACCTCCAAAAGTCGCATATTTACCACGACTTCATGTAAAATATTTCGATTGTCTTTTAAATCTGACCCTTCCTCCTAAGAATGTTTGGTACCCTTCGCAATACAAAGACAATTTGAGGCTGATGCCCTTCCGCAGTATATGAAAAATGTTCTCCTGTCTCCTTGGAAGAAACTCATGGGCGCGCTCATGCATGGAGCTGTTTGATATCGGACAAGGTTTTCTATGGATGGCTACCAAAACATGGAAGAAACCTTCAACTACAATATTCTAGATTTTTTAAAGGCACTTTATTCAAACACTTATGACGACATGAATACTTTACTCAAAAATCACATGGAAAGCTTGTTAATCTAAAGAAAAGATATCATAAAATCGGTGTCGAATGCGCTATTTTATAATTGGTTTTTGAATGGAATGAAATGACATGTGACCCCCTATTTTTAAGGTCTTTTAGAGTATTTTCTAACACTAAAATGTAAAATCGGTATTTTCAAAAATGGCGGACTTACGGGCTGTCAAAACTGAGCGTTTGTATACTTTCGATCGTTTATAACTCAACAAATATACTAAGTGACATATAAATCCGAACACCCAGTTTAAATGGTTTTATTTTAATAAAATTTTGTATAAGTACTTAATGAAGCATAATAAGTAAATGATAAAAATTTCAAAATGATTGCACTGCTTTAAAGCCCTTTGACCTTTAATAATGTATGGATGCACCCTGATGTGCTACGCATTCTCCAACGCGCCTAGGCATGCTTCTGATCAGGTGGTCAATGTCCTCCTGTGGTATCTCATTCCAGGCAACCACCAACTCCTCTCGAAGTGCTTCTAGAGTCTGAGGAGGACGTTGCAAATTGAGCAATCTCCTACCCATCATATCCCACACGTGCTCAATTGGGGATAAGTCGGAAGATCTTGGTGGCCATGGTAACAATGTGACATCATTATGTTGAAAGAAGTCTATTGTGACTCTTGCAACATGTGGTCGAGCATTATCTTGTTGGAAAGTTGGATCTGCCAGGGTGTCAAGATAGGGTAAAAGATGGGGTTCTAGAACTTCGTGGATATAACGCTGCGCGTTCATGTTATCTCTGATGAAGATTAAAGGTGATCTGGAACCATAAGCTATAGCACCCCAAACCATAACTCCAACAGTGTGATGAACATGTCTTTCAACAAAAAACTGTGGATTCCTCCTTTCATTACGTCGCCTTCTAACCCTGGCACGACCATCGTGCATGCCTAAACAAAATCGAGACTCGTCACTAAAGACAATACTGTTCCATTCCTGATCCCAGAGTGACCGTTGTCTGCACCACTCAAGGCGATTACGTCAGTATTCTCGAGTTAAAGGGAGGACCCAGTGTGGCCGGTACGAAAACAAGCCAAAAATTCTCATCCGTCGGTAAACACTTCGCATGCCAATAGGTCTTCCGTGTTCTGCAAACCATTCATTTGCAATGGACCTGGTAGTGGAGAAACGGTCCCTTAAGGCCAATAATCTTAGGCGGAGATCTTCACGGTCTGTTGTTCTACGGCGGCGTCCAGTGCCCCTTGCTCTTTGCGTACGGCCTTCTTAAAGCCATGCCTGACAACACCTAACCACAGTGTCCACACTTCTTTGCACTCTAACTGCAATTGCCCGAAAAGAAAGTCCAGCTTCCCGAAGTCCCACTATACGGCCCCTATCAGACTCACTAAGCTGACGAAATCGTAAAGGATGTCAAGAACCAAAATCCGCCAACGTTGATTCTTTACTGCGGCTGAAATATTCATTTTTAGAGCGTTAGTGAATTAAAAAAAAGCAGTATATATAAAAACCGGATTGTCCAACTGATAAGGCTGAAAATTTTTTCACTTGTTATTTACAGTAAGATAAATACATTCACCAACTTTTATTAAAATAAAACCATTTAAACTGGGTGTTCGGATTTATATGTCACTTAGTATAATTGCCAAATTATTATAGAATGTTATATCAATATTCTTTTTTTAAAATGGTCTATCTTCTAGCTGAGAATCTTTTCCAATAAATTTTGGCCTTCTCACTCGTTTTTCGGTTGACTAAAGCTGTCGATAATCTACACGAGCAGCGTATCTATCCCTTTTGACATATATTCTAAGTGATATCTGAATCCCTTAAATTGCCAGATTATGCTTTCGCCCTTACCGGATCTGGAATTTCCCCTACATTAACGAGTAATTATGCCTCGTATCCAGCCGTTTCCGTTGAAACAGCCCCTTTCCCTACACTTCGTCCTATCCCTTGCCCCCCACCCCCTCCATCCTATGCCGAATCCTTTTATCTGCCGGATCACCTATGCGATAAAATTCCACCATCAGGGGCGTAGTTTGAGAGCTGATAAGTCCACAGTTTCTATCATTTTGAGCTAGGGTACCAGCTACGGCACATGCACAGGGTATCTGAGATTATAATACGATGCTTGAATCTGCAGGTATCGGATTTTTTTTTTATGAAGGGTGTCCCATAATTAAAGCAGGATTTGAATTTGCCGCCATGTTTTCAGTAAATTGTAGGCAGCCCTGAGCTGAGAGGTTATGGTTAGGAAAAACGGAGCGTTGTATGATACAACGTGTCTTCGTTGTAGAACAATATTTAAAAAATAATGAAAGTTTACCGTCCGCAATTCAGAAATGTTATACAAAATATGGCCGGAATAGTGTTTTAACCTCGTCAACGGTGGAAAGATAAATAGAAAAATTCAGGGAGACTGGATCAGTTGGAAGCTTTAAGCACACCGGACATCCAGAGATAAGCTGAATCTCCTCTGAAAAGAGCTTGGCCTCTTCGCTCTTGGGTTCTGATCTTTTGAAGCCCAGTGGTGCAGATTGTGCAAATTTGGTATCCCTTCCTTGGTCGTTAATATCTCAATTATTGAAGAATATATGCTGTTTTGAAGAAAATCATGCGAATCATAGATATAAACAAGAAATTTTTTCAAATAGGCTGTGTCTCTTATCATTTTTATGGCATGTCAAACAGATTCTTGTCAAGCCATACTCAACAAAAATGACACCGGAACAAGCAGCGCAAGATGTAGCTTTACAAGATGATGGTCGTCCTATTCGGTATACCGCAGAAAGGCTTGCCGTTCCACGCAGTTTGTCTGGTTAATTTTGCGCGGCACTGTTTTTATACGACTCTCGTATAAGGTATAAGTACACGAGCAGGGCCACTACCACCACCCGTTCTTTAATTTTGAATCGCAACGCCCTTCCCGGAGACGAATATTTTCCCACTCCACCAACGTCAAACACCTCCCGAGTACGGCACTGATAATCAATCGCATAACAGTAATGGTTACTGCGAAAAGTTTCAGTGTGCCATTAGGCGGAACTGTGCGCCATGGTATTCAAGTCGGTTTGCCGGCGCCGGGGCTTCCCCCAAAACGCCGATCGGCCTGATAGAAAGACAACCGGCACAGATAAGGGAATTTTTCCTGTGGGACCGGAGGGAGATAAGCCGCCGTTAAAGGAATTGAACGGCTTTCGCCAATTCGCTAGGAAGTTGATGGCGCAGACACTGGCGTATTTGTGAACGGCGGCTTATACTCTTGTGTCGTGTCCTTGACCTTGGTAACGCATGTCCTACTGGATGGTAAATAGACGTCCACTTTTCTCGCCGTGACATTTAGAAGTATCGATACTTTTGATTCCGATACACGATATCTTGGATCGATATTTTCATACAGGGTGACTTTGAAATTGAGTCATTAATTTTCAGATAATGATTGTAGAAGGAAGATAAACCAAAATATGTGTGTAAAAATAAAAAAAAATTAAAAAAAATGTTTACCTTGTTTTATAAAGTATCCTCCCGACAAGTATTTCAGTGCGGACCTGTATTTGATCGTGAGGTCTTGGAGCACCGGCATGCCGTCACCTGTGAGGTCTTAAGTCACCTGATTCACGAGCCCGTTGTACTACATTAACAAAGGCACGAGGGGTTGGTTGCACTCGATTGGGAAACCGATCCGCATAAACATGTGCCATTTTTTATTTCGTTTGAGCCACGCAACAGACACCACTATTCACTCACGCGTTACCGACTGACACTGACTGTATATAACTGAATAAAATAATTGTAAAAACATCGTTCCAAATTATTTCGCTTTTTTGTTTCCGATGCGATGAACTGATAAGGCGGATTATATCCGTTGTTTTCAAACACGAGCACATGATATTATTATTGAGACAGGGCGGTACTCAAACTTCCAAAGGGCTATAACTTTGTTACTTTAACTTTACCAGAAAAATGGTAAAGGAAAAAAACATTTCTTTTGATCAGATCTACTCACTGTTAAAATAAATGACTCAACTTCGAAGTCACCCTGTATACGATTTCACGAGTATCGTTACCGTTATGTCACAAACAGTGAACTTCAGATTACTTTTCTTCCTTGTTTCCTTTCACATATGTTATTCAGTTCAGAAGATTTTTATTTGAGTGGGAAGATTTCAGGGACATCTTTTTCTTTTGGGAAAACATTTTACTGAGGAGGTATTATTATGTAAAGTTATGTAAAGGCACGAGGGGTTGGTTGCACTCGATTGGGAAACCGATCCGCATAAACATGTGCCATTTTTTATTTCGTTTGAGCCACGCAACAGACACCACTATTCACTCACGCGTTACCGACTGACACTGACTGTATATAACTGAATAAAATAATTGTAAAAACATCGTTCCAAATTATTTCGCTTTTTTGTTTCCGATGCGATGAACTGATAAGGCGGATTATATCCGTTGTTTTCAAACACGAGCACATAATATTATTATTGAGACAGGGCGGTACTCAAACTTCCAAAGGGCTATAACTTTGTTACTTTAATTTTACCAGAAAAATGGTAAAGGAAAAAAACATTTCTTTTGATCAGATCTACTCACTGTTAAAATAAATGACTCAACTTCGAAGTCACCCTGTATACGATTTCACGAGTATCGTTACCGTTATGTCACAAACAGTGAACTTCAGATTACTTTTCTTCCTTGTTTCCTTTCACATATGTTACTCAGTTCAGAAGATTTTTATTTGAGTGGGAAGATTTCAGGGACATCTTTTTCTTTTGGGAAAACATTTTACTGAGGAGGTATTATTATGTAAAGTTTTATTAATTACCGTGTGCTGCTTGGAAGACAGTTTAAGGTTACAGGCTGATTTGAATGACACACTCACGCAGAGTTGTCCATAAGATAATACAGTCATGTTTCTTCAATACGAAACCTAGTGTCAAGGGACATTACAGTCAAGTCGTAGCTGTTCACATTTTGAGCTGTAATAAAGGTTGGATATAATCAGCACATACCGCCAAACAAAACGACCTTAAAATCATAAAACTGCCCCGGGCTCTATCCAAGCTGTTTACATACCGAAACCTGCACAGGGCCTCGCGTTATCCCTAATATGCCTGGAAATTCCAGCTTGTAATTATACCTATGTACCTACTCGCGCCGCTGCTCTATTGTCGTATATCCATGGGCGCCCATCAGAAGGGCTGTCCGCAGAGTTCTGTGGTTCCTCATGATGAACGAACACTTCGTTAGGCACACCAGTGCGGGTGTTTGTCTGCAAGCTTATACTGACGAGTTAAACATAGCAGTTAGGGGTCGTTTTGTAGAACGATGTCTGAGGCACTCTGGGATGAACGGCAATGATATGGCGGAAGCTCATGCAAAATCAAGCTCCTTGGACCTGAGCCAGCCTTAGGGGTGCACGCGCAAACATTTAGGAGGAAAATTTACAAGATAACACTCTCAGGAATGGAGAAGCAGCTCGAGATATCTCCGTCAGGCACGGAAACCCAACGCCAAGGATGGACGTTTTTGCTTATCCTTGGATAGAGCCAACCTAAGAGCCTAAGGTTGCTGGTGGGACTGTCGTCTGGCCATAACACGTTGAGGCGCCACCTGCAGCACGTGATGGGGGTGTCTGAGGATCCCTGTGTGAGCTCTGTAGGGCGCTGAGCTACTACATGCAAACTATACTGAGGTCCATCACTTTAGACCACCAGAACGTTAAGGTGATGCGACTCAACTTTGCAAGAAGGGCGGCGACTGAGGTCTAAGAAATGTAGAGCCGCACAAGGGCCCGTTTAACACGTTCAATGCCACTGTCGCCTATTGGCGACACTGATGTCTAGACTGCAGTGGCTCCGTCGCCATAGGGCGACATGCGCGAACTATCATTATATGGTGCTTCAGATCAGGTGGCCCGCTAGTAGGGTTCGAACAGGTGAATAGGCATACAGGTTAGACATTTTTGAGAACTTTTACGTACGCGATTCGCCCTAAGTTCTACCTGTAGTACCAGTGTCGCCATCTGGCGATCAAAAAAATATTTGTATTCAGGTAATAGACTATTCTGTCATTACAATATATCTCTCTTTTAGTATCATTTAAAGCAATTCTCAGCAAAAAAAATTAAAACCCTTTGGCCCCTGACTACATGTAAGATTTTACTGGCAGCGAACGTGTAAAGTAGCCTGTGCGTCGGCTCCGTAAACCTCTAATTTCATAGTTCATTCATTCATACCTCAACGTGAAGCAAATTTTTGTAATTTTAAAAAAAATGTAACACACAAGACAAGATGTTTCATAACCTTTAAAAATTTTCAAAAGGTTGTAATGCATATAAACTTTGGGACCTTCTAGAAGCTATTTTAACTTTTACTCATAACACCGTTGCCAATTGACGATTTCCAAAAATAAGGTAGTATTATCTACTATGACCTGACATGGATTTACGAATTGTAAACAAAAAACATTTATCTGAATTTTACCCTCGATTTCGGGCTAAATTTTGATATGGGCAAGCCATGCCACTGAACTCAGTAGAAGTGCCAATCCTTGCTTTAGTAGCTTTACGCTCTCGAAAAACGTAATTTTGTACTGAAATGGCCATCGCCCTTCAAACTTTCGCTCTGGTCATTGTAAGCGTCGCCATAACCCTTGGTGTGTAATCTCGACTCGTTAGACCGTATCAAAAGGATAACAAAACGGCTCTCGGCCCCGTTATCCATACCCGATATATCCACGATACGCTAACATATTTGTCTAGACAATTTTTTGCAAGATATCAGAGCTCGTTAAAGCTGCTGTTAAACGCTTATTTTCCTATGGGGACGAGGGTGGTTGGGGTGCCAATGGCCTGGTTATTGCCGCAAATGATTTATTACATCCCTAAGCTAGCGAGAAGGTTTTAAGTACTTTTTTGCTGGTTTTCTTAATATTCAAATGCTTATGAAAGAAATTCATGACATACTTGGATTTATTATGGCTTTGACGGGGAATGGGGAAGTAGCTGGATAATTTATTTTTTTATGAATATGGCAGGGTTAAAGGCCGATAAGATATACGGACGAATATTTCAGGCCAATGTACATCATGTGATTGTGTAGCAAAAGCCCTCTAGCAGCCACGTGTGAAACGGAAACCTTTGAATACCCCAACCACTTTGTTTTTAGAGATACAGCAAAAATTGTCTAACAAAACAAGTTCACATTAGGTGACCGTAATCTTCAATCATCTCGTTCAAAAACATAATAGAACGACAGCCAAGTTCCGGCACACCTATATCATTTTATAAAGGCTAATTTTAGTGTACAAGTTATTAATTACGAATGGTACAGCAAACGTGGGCTTTTGGAACATAATGAAAATGGTGAATTCAAGCACTATTTTATTGTCGTTAGGTACTAGTAAGTACTCTAGCTCCTTATACTTTATTTTGGAGAGCACAAAAGTCTATAAAGGCAAAACTGCAACAAGGTGCAACCAACTGGAGGAGAAAGGATGATGATTCTGTTCTGTTTCTATTGACATAACACCCAAACCAAAATGACTAAACTTTAGTTACAAAAAAGAGGGTGCTAGTCCATGAATTGGCGCTTGGGGCCTAATATCCCAGAGTCCGGCAAATGACAAAACGACCTCTGCACCACAGAAAAGCGAATCACCCAGAACACGTAACGTTGTAGAAGAGGGTATCTTGAGTGGCCTTGAAGAAGGTATGTTTTATAGGAAACCAACTAACGGAGAAAAACAGAGCTATAGCTGATCGTCAACACCATACTGAATCGCTGAGAAAGAAAGAGTGAAATTATACAATCAATAAACTATTAAATTTTCCAAAAGAAAATCATTGAAAAGGGTTTGGCCTAGGAATGGGCACTCTATTATCAATGAAGAGAAATTCAAACTAAATAGTAAAAAAAGGTTACCCGATTTTGGCACGTGACATATCCTCGACTTTAAAGATCAGGTATTTTTTGTTCTTAGATGTAGTATCTGGCATTCCTGGATGGCCACCCTGTACAACACTCTTGATTTATGTGCAAACCAGAGGTAACCGGAGAATCACCCCGTACCCCTCTCGTCGAGTCTGCTGCCGACTGAGCACTCTTACCAATGAAATACGGTCTGAATCACGCCATGGATGTGTTGTTATCTGTAACAGTTGCTCCCCAGCCACCAGCCACACTTACCGAACCATTCATTATATCCTAAAAGTTACACGGGACTCGGTAACACAGAAGCCCGGGCGTGTCAAACACTGCGACGCACGATGTCGGTGGCAGGATCAAACATACCGGGTGACTCTTATGTGATAGTGCTTCTTCTTTTTGTCAGTATGGTTGCAGGAAAAACTGCTATAAAAAGTTTCACCGAAATAATTAACGAGAGCTTTGGAAACCAATTATACGTGAAAGTTGGCCTCTTCGATCTAACTCAAGCCTTTGATCGTGTGCAGCTTGTAAGCTTCATTTCTATTCCAAGGCTCCATCCATTGCCTGCCTGGAAGACAGCAATTTTTGGAATACAAAAATTGCAGATCCACTGTCACCGCAACTTTGCATGGGGTTCCTCAAGGATCTGTCCTTGGACCAATGCTATTCTTGCTATACATCAATGACATACAGTACGCAAACGCAGATAATGAAAACATCAGCATGCAGGAGGGGCATTTAAAACTTGATTGATCTTAAATAAAAACAAAACTGAGACAAATCATCTGTGGAAATTATGAGAACGCAAGAGCATTAAAGTTTATCGAGGTGCATATTCCACAATAGAATAACTTACGCCATTCTGGCATGGTGTCACTCTCCACTCATGCCTAGAGTTTTTGGATACACGCTCCGAGCTTATGACTATGTTTATGCTTATGACTATGACTATTAGAAGGTTGTATAAAGTGGACACAGATACTACTTAATCAAAACAACAGATGATAAAAATACAATATAAGCAGAAACAACATATATCCTAACGACACAGAACACATCCGCGTGATATTCTTGTCTCGTGTTGACCTTGTAACTATAAAGTGTGGACGAGACAAAACAACTTCGTTTCCTCTCCCACTCAACTTCTTAACTCCAACTTCCAACCCGTCCGACCCGCTAAACGTATCGTAACATCTCGGTCGGCTACAAGACGTCCTGGCACCGGCATTAAAACCAGTGGCGTACCCGGAAAGGTACATTCTTTAGATGAAGTTTTTGATGCTCGTTGGTAACTGAAAGACAAGCTAACTGCAGGACCAACTTCCATTATTCTCTCTCGAGGATCGTATCAGAATATTGGCAGATTCTGTTGAACTTAATTTTACATGCATCTAATTTTTTGGATAAATGGAAAGCTGCAAAGGTATGCTCAATTCCGAAAACAAAGCATCATAACTCAGTTTGTGATTATCCAGCAGTGTCTACCTTAAACAATTATATCTGTATCTTCGTAGTGTGGGAACTATACCCTGAGAAAATATGGATAATGAAACAGTAGTTCTGTAAATTTTTCATCACTCATCATAAATGTTTCAATTATTTTAAGTAACTAGGTTATTCAGGTTAATTGAACTGAAATTCTTGGAAGCAGCTTAATTGAAAGTAACATCCTATTGAACTACGTGTAATTCGCCTAAAAGCAACAAACCATGCACCTGTTTCATCAAACTGTTTAATTAGTTTGGAAATTTAGTTTATCTAGAAAAGGTATGTTTGAAACAATTAAACGTTTTAGTAAAGACAGTGATACTGTTTATTTGAATCGCGAACCCTGCACTACTCGGCCTGTGCAAATTTTTTTATATCTTAGATTTGTCAGAGTATAGTTATATGTTTCATCATTAAGTAAAATGCAATTTGTTTTTTGAAACCCAAATATTATCCAAATATGTTTTTAAATCTAAATAAAATAACTCATTAAAACTAAGCAAACACCTTCACTCAAGGAAATTTAATGAATATAACTAAATTGACTTATTTGCAGCAAGTCAACTAATTTTAATAGTTCACTAATTTCAATTAAATTAATGTACCCAGTCTAAGTAAATAGTTTAATAAATATAAGTAAACGATTGCGTTTTAGCTTGATTAAACTAGTTTCATAGATTCAAGTAAATTGTTTTAGGAAACGGAATTCAATTAAACCATGCTATTGCATGTCTGATTAAACTTTTTCACAGTGGGGGAGCTGTTCTACTTCGATGTAACAGCGCTGTTGGGCACCCTTGCTAGTATTATAATCTCAAGAATATACAAATGCGGTAAACTCATTTCAACAGTTTACTAATTTTAAGTAAATTGATGTATCCAATCTAAGTAAACGGTTTGATAAATTTAATTAAGCGCTTGGGCTTTGGCTTAACTAAACTGGTTATATAGATTCAAGTAAATCGGAATATAATAAATAATCTAAAGAATAGATACATTCGGTAAACTTATTTTAATAGTTCACTAGTTTTAAATAAATCAGTGTACTTAATCTAAGTAAACAGTTGTTAAATTTAATTAAACGATCGCGTTTTGACTTGATTAAAGTTGCTGCACATATAAAAGTGAAGAAATCTGAATTTAATTAAACCAATTAAGCTTGTTTAATAACGATTTTTCACAGTGGGGGAGCTATTCTATTCGACGGAACAGCCCTGTTGGGCACCCTAGGCTTAAATAGCATTATAATATCATGGATATATAAATTCGGAAAGGGTATCATCTCATTCAATATTCCAAAGCTCTGCATGATATAAAGTGGCGTAACCTTCACCTAACAAATCTCCGCTTAAGAAACCGTCCGCAAAGCAGAGCAACTTTTGAAGCCGTATTAGCAACTTTCCCCCTTAATGTTACAATTCGCATGCGTCTGCGGAGGAGACAAGTGTGCTGTGACACAGTTCCTGAGCGATGTCGCCATAGGGCAGGCGATATATGTAGCTTAAGACTGCGTAATATTATATCGCAATCGTGGGGAAACACTGAAAGCCACGCATGAAGAAGACTTCCTCTTTGATAAAAGACCTGGATGATATATACAGGGTGACTTCGAAGTTGAGTCATTTATTTTAACAGTGAGTAGATCTGATCAAAAGAAATGCTTTTTTCCTTTAACATTTTTCTGGTAAAATTAAAGTAACAAAGTTATAGTACTTTAGAAGTTTGAGTACCGCCCTGTCTCAATTATAATATTATGTGCTCGTGTTTGGCAACAACGGATATAATCCGCCTTATCCGTTCATCGCATCGGAAACAAAAAAGCGAAAGAATTTGGAACGATGTTTTTACAATTATTTTATTCAGTTGTATACAGTCAGTGTCAGTCGGTAACGCGTGAGTGAATAGTGGTGTCTCTTGCGTGGCTCAAACGAAATCAAAAATGGCACATGTTTACGAAAATGCTACAGTAAGATAAATACATTCACCAACTTTTATTAAAATAAAACCATTTAAACTGGGTGTTCGGATTCACTTAGTATATTTTCAAAATATTCATTGTTAATATTTTAAACCTATAACTGCTACATTTTTATTATTTGTGTTTGATAAGAAAAAAACTAAGATTTTAATAGTTCGGCCAACTGGAGTGGGAAGGGGCTCGTATATACTTTTGTATTTTATCGACTAACAACACGCGTCAAAAGAAGTCGATATTTGTTGTCGAGGAATGCTGTGAACTTTTACATAAAATTTGATAAATGAAACGTTTTATTTATTTTTTTCTTGGTGCTTGCATAGGGCCTTAGGCAGTTGCTGACCCTGCCTAATTGTTGATAGATGCAATTTATATTTCGTAAAATAACTAGATACCATCAATATGCGATGCCAAACGGCATGTAATACTGTCCTGTAGATGTGTACTACGATTATTCTATTATTCCCTCTTCCTTGTTTATAGTCAATACGGCGCTACAACTTTGAGTTTTAACTAAGTTCCATAAAACTTTTAAGCCACTACGCAGCCGACAAACGAAACAGAGACCTCCAGCAAATTTATAAGTGAAATCCAATTGCTATGCACAGCCGTAGAAGTTTATAGGAAACTAGAAATAAGGTCAGGGAAACAGTAAATTTCAGATTACGAAATGAGTTTCAGGTCAACAACGACGATTTGTACGGTAAATACAATGTATGAGACAAATATCAAACCGATAGCGTTTAAGAAGCGATGACAAAGTTAGAAAAGCTACCTGTCCTTTAAGGTTCCTGAATTCTCAGTTAACTCGAGCCGAATCTATTCCAGCATAAACATATAAAAATCAACTTGCCCTGAAACTGGCCCTGGTCACGATCAACATGCTACCTACTAACACTTTCCTGCAAGGTGTTTTAATGAAATACAGGGTCCAGTACAAAGGACGGATATTTTTTAGATGGCTAGTATTCTCTACCTATTTGGGCGAGATTATCAACTCGGGCGTTCCCAGCATTTTACCAGTAGACATTATGGAGCAGTGGACGGTTCAGCACCGCCTAGTTCATCATCGGCACTTACTTCTTCGAAGACGGTAATGGGAACGCTGTTGCCGTCGAAATGATCACCAACTTCTTTTCACCTGAATTACGACGACGACGTATCCATTCCAACAGGATGGAGCGACCGCCCACACATCCAGAGCAACGATGAACGTTATTCGTCCTGTCTTCCTCGGTTTGGTGATTTTCATTGGCCTCCTGGGTCCCCAGGTTTATCCATCTGCGATTTTTTTCTATGGGGACACCTCAAGGCTCGTGTATGCGAGCACTAGCCTCGAACTCTGGATGAGTTGAAGGAGGCAATTCGCCTGGAAGTCGTCCAAGAGACTACGCGAACTTTCAAGAGCGCCTCAAGCAGAGTAGCGTCAAAAACATGCACCGCATGACCGATGTGATTTTTCACACTTTATTGTGTCAAAGGCTATTTCATTGTGAACCCGAATCCGTCAATAAATTTGTTTGTGAGCAAAAATTACTGATTTTGTGATTTTTTTAAAAACCGCCCCTGTACTTCTTTTAGTATAGTACTCAGAGTTTTTGTTTACAGCACATTCATCGTTTTTGCAAATCAGGCAAACTTATCCACCTATTTTCCAGAAACTCATTATAGAATTGCTTTGGTCCCATGGACACTTTTGTTCGGGAAAGTAAGAAATACTATTAATAATGAACGTCTTTATTCGCCAAACATCAGCCAATAAACATACATTTGTATAAAAAAAAGAGTTTCGCGATGGGCGAAGTTCAGATGTCCGCCACTGATGTGACACGCATCTGTTCTTCCACTTAACCCTGTATATAAATATAAATTGTTAAATCAATCGACTGAAACCCATTTTCCGTATGTTTTGTTTCTAGTGCTTTGCTACCCTGATATGCTAGGGATCCTTGGTGAACACTTACCAAAGTTATTTCGGTAGGAGAGAACGCACTATATTTATATTCAGCGCTCCAAATCACCTCATTGTGCAGGGCTTTGTTTTCACGTAGTCATCGATAGCAAAAATTGTTTTTTAGCACCTTAAAGTCACAAAAACGCGTAGTTTTGCTAAATAATTAGATCTAAATGATAAACGGGATCAGATACAGGTGGAACGACTTCGGATTCGGTATTAACAGCCGAAAATACCTGGAATAAAGGTCATTTGACCCGCATTTAAAACATTTTAACATATAATTATCATGGGTCACTCGGGAACGTGAACGCAACATGTCTTATAATACGCTTTTTTGGGTCGTTGAAACCGAATCCATGGCCCGTTCAGTCCGAAAATGCTTCGTTTTCGGGTACTGGCAAGAATTCAACTTTGTCAAAAAGCGATTAAGAAAAAATATATTAAAACTGTTGCGCGTCTGTCATCCAGATGGAAGCTTGTTTTCTGGGTAAATCGGATACGTAGATTCCAAATTCGATGTCGATACAGTGCTAGAAATTACGGCTAGCCTGGAAAGACGGTTTCCAGACAACTTTTCACCTTAAATCCAGTCTGATGACACTTTAGAATTTTTTCACTATGATATTCATATTCAGCGCCCCAAATCACCTCATTGTGCAAGGCTTTCCTTGCATGTAGTCATCGATAGTAAAAATTGCTTCTAAGCACCTCAAAGTCGTAAAAAACGCGTAGTATTGCAATTTTTCGCTAAATAATTACATCTAAATGATAAACGGGATCTGATACAGGTAGGACGACTTCGGATTCGGTATTGACAGCCCAAAATAAGTGGAATAAAGGTCATTTGAACCGCATTTAAAGCATTTTATACACTTTTATCAATATGAACAACTAGAGCATTCTCAATTGACCTTGAAACCAATGGAAAGGCGTCTTTGAAGTAATGGACCTAATGAATTTGGTCTGGTTCTTGTAAAATGTCTCAAAAGCTAGAAAAAGGTTTTACGATTGGTCTAAGACCGTACAATCTTAAGAAGTACCTCATATATCGTATGATTAACCTTATGTTGTATGCTTATGGTTTGGCCGGGAAGGGGGATACTACACCTATTCTATTTACGAGACGAGGCCGGTACATAATTACCATGGATTTCGCTTCTATAATCCAGATAACGTTGGCGACAGGCAGTGTGTATTTTCATCTTTATTGTGGCTAACTTTATACACTTTTATCAATATGAACAACTAGAGCATTCTCAATTGACCTTGAAAAGCCCCATATCGATCATATCAAGCTCCACGTATATTCAAAGATGCATACAGGTATGTTGAAAGTGTGCTTTCGGCAACTCATAAGCATAGCCTAGGCTTGGTCTCTGGGAGAACGAGCAAAAACATGGCAAATATCCTCTATCCAGTCCGATGCACGATCTATGGTCATATTTCGATACAGTCCAATTCTTTTCTTTCTTGCTACTGACATTACTCATGAAACGAAACACTACTGCTGCGTGGTCATTTCTGGTTGCGAAATCTAATCCGATACGCGACTCGCTTCAGCGATGAGGTCGGAATCGAGAGTAGCGCTGCGTGTTATCGACTGATCCCGCTGAGAAACGTCCGGACGTCTTGCGATTTATTTTAAGTTTGCTTTTCGCGAATTGGCTAGTCTGCAAAGCCGTTTGAGGATCCCGACGGTAACCCGATGTGTATACATTGCTTTGCGATGTCGGGAAGGAGATAGCAAGGTCGGATTAATGTGGGAGACGTCAGTAACGTACGGAATTGTGTTTCTGAAGGAGTCAATTGACTCGATTTGTCTGAACCAATGAATTTGGATCGGTCAAAAGAAGACACGTACATATTTACACTGCATAAACAATTATCGTCAGTGTCAAAAACGGCCTCCATTTCTGCGGAGAAACTCGCATGTTAATCTCCCCAGTACGATGGCGTCCTTGATTTTCATAGCTTTTACTGTCCTGCGGAAAGGCGCTATATTTTGGGGTTATGTTACAAATATCTATTTGCAAATTGTTCCTGCTTTTGTTTTTTACCAACTGTTTTATTTGCCTGAAATTTCAAAAAGAAAACATAAAAAGAAGAGCGCTGACGCTGACACGGCACAGTAGAAATCTAGCGTTTCTGAAGAAGCGAAAATACTATGAATTATTTACAATAATCGGAAAAATATTGACTTTGGTATGTATTCTTCGCTGCTGCTAAATTCTCACACCATTGCGTTTTGAGTCTGAACAGTGTTAAATGAAACTTTTAAGAAAACTGTAAAACGAAATCTTTTCGCACGGATATTTTTAGATACTTCGATTCAAAAAATCAAAATATACAACCTCAAAATTAAATTTTCCCATTCTTAATTGATTTGAATCGGTTATGCTAAGTGACATATAAATCCGAACACCCAGTTTAAATGGTTTTATTTTAATAAAAGTTGGTGAATGTATGTATCTTGCTGTAATGTTTTGGTTCTTGACATCCTTTACGATCGGTTACGATGCCTAGAGTACGGATACCTGTACGATTTCGTCAACTTAGTGAGTTTGATAGGGGCCGTATAGTGGGACTTCGGGAAGCTGGACTTTCTTTTCGGGCAATTGCAGTTAGAGTGCAAAGAAGTGTAGACACTGTGGTTAGGTGTTGCCAGGCATGGCTTCGAGAAGGCCGTACGCAAAGAGCAAGGGGCACTGGACGCCGCCGTAGAACAACAGACCGTGAAGATCGCCGCCTAAGATTATTGGCCTTAAGGGACCGTTTCTCCACTACCAGGTCCATTGCAAATGAATGGTTTGCAGAACACGGAAGACCTATTGGCATGCGAAGTGTTTACCGACGAATGAGAAGTTTTGGCTTGTTTTCATACCGGCCACACTGGGTCAACCTTTAACTCGAGAACACCGACGTAATCGCCTTGAGTGGTGTAGACAACGGTCACTCTGGGATCTGGAATGGAACAGTATTGTCTTTAGTGACGAGTCTCGATTTTGCATGCACGATGGTAGTGCCAGGGTTAGAAGGCGACGTGGTGAAAGGAGGAATCCACAGTTTATTGTTGAAAGACATGTTCATCACACTGTTGGAGTTATGGTTTGGGGTGCTATAGCTTATGGTTCCAGGTCACCTTTAATCTTCATCAGAGGTAACATGAACGCGCAGCGTGATATCCACGAAGTTCTAGAACCCCATCTTTTACCCTATCTTGACACCCTGGCAGATCCAACTTTCCAACAAGATAATGCCGGACCACATGTTGCAAGAGTCACAATAGACTTCTTTCAACATAATGGTGTGACATTGTTACCATGGCCACCAAGATCTCCCGACTTATCCTCAATTGAGCACGTGTGGGATATGATGGGTAGGAGATTGCTCAATTTGCAACGTCCTCCTCAGACTCTAGAAGCACTTCGAGAGGAGTTGGTGGTTGCCTGGAATGAGATACCACAGGAGGACATTGACCACCTGTTCAGAAGCATGCCTAGGCGCGTTGAAGAATGCTTAGCACATCAGGGTGCATCCACACATTATTAAAGGTCAAAGGGCTTTAAAGCAGTGCAATCATTTTGAAATTTTTATCATTTACTTATTATGCTTCATTAAGTACTTATACAAAATTTTATTAAAATAAAACCATTTAAACTGGGTGTTCGGATTTATATGTCACTTAGTATACATACTATTTTCGAAATGACTGCTTTCAATTTATTAGAATAATAATGGTAGTAATTGCAAAGCAATAAACAGGTAGGCTTAGGCTTATGCAAGCTAATGATCCCATTACAAAGAATATCTGCTTCAGTGATGAATGCACATTTTATCTAAATGGATCTGTTAATAAGCATAACTGCAGGTACTGGAACAATGAAAATCGTCATGCTTTTGTAGAAGGGCATACCTACCTCAAAAAATTAATGTATGGCCAGGCATTTTAGGGAACAAAGTGATTGTGCCATTGTTTATTAATGGCCATTTGAATGGAGACATTTATTTGGATATGTTAGAAAATACCAGCAATCCGCTTATCAATGAAACCATTAAAAACCAAATCGAAGCGGACGTAAACCCTATACTTGATGAGGCTGAAATATATTTCCAACAAGACAGTGCTCCTCCTCTCTATGTTCTTCAATGGCTAGACGACGAGTTTCCAGATAAATGGATAGGGCGAAGAGGGCCTATAGTATCGCCTGTTAGATCTCCTGATTTGACGCCATTAGACTTTTTTCTACGAGGCCATTTGAAATCTATTGTGTTTACTCCCCAATCTGAAAGTTGGGATTAACTTCGTCAATGCATGTTTTTGAAAATGTCCGTCATCGTTTATATCATTGTTTGGCCAATAACCGGCAACATTTTGAACACTTATTGTAATAAAAAGTGATATTTCCGCGTGTTGTAACAAATTAAGATAAATAAAGACTTTCTCTAATTTTCTTGAAAACAAATCGATCAAAATAAAGAACTTTGAAAGACCTTCCAAACAAGCTATTGCTCTTACCCTTGTCATTCAAAAATGTTAAGGGGACGACCCTGGGGGCAGAGGGTGAAAGGGGATGAAGTAGTTTTTGGTCAAAAAATTGTCCTCGTTGACAAATGTATATTTTTGTAAACCTTATTAAGTTTCCAATCAAACGGGAAAAGATAAATAAGATGTCTCACTGGAAAAAACTAAGTTTGATTCATAGCTAAAAATTGACAGATCACAGTAAAAGTTGCGTAAGGGCCAGTTCTTAGCTCTACGATATGTTGGGAGATATGAGGCGAGTCCCAAAAAGCAATATTTCCAATTTCACCCTGTATCACAGAAACGAAGGGAGCTATGAAAATTATATTTATACCATCTGCTTTTTCACAAAAGTGTAGCAGTATTGCAAAAACCTCAACTCTCTATCTTTACTCGTAAGCGGGACACCTCGTACTCGTCACGAACGAAACTAATCCTTTTTCTGATTTCAGAGACTGTCATCGCAGCGCAACTACAGCTCGTACTCGTTGAGGCACAATTCGTGCGAGCAGACGTACATATAGCATACGGCCCCCGCACCATCCGCATCCAACCATCACCATTACAACCACCATCACCATCATCGGTCCGTTGGAATGGAGATTGCGTCCAGCCTCCCTTTCACTCGATCAACGTCCCTGTTCTATTTTTAGAGCCTTAGAGACCTTTCGTCCGTCGATATGGCTCACTCGATGCACGATACACAAATCACCCCGGTGACGCCCACATGTTGATGATTTGCTCATGGGCGCTGCCAGCTAATTGACGAGGTGAAACAGACATTCTCCATCACGATTATTTTCGTAATCAAGCTTATCGGATGCTCCTTACCATCAACTGGGGCTTGGGGCAACGATGTAACTAAGGCCAGATTTTACTATTACCAATAGAAAGGCGTCTTTGAAGTAATGGATCTAATGAATTTGGTCGGGTTCTTGTAAAATGTCTCGAAAGCTAGAGAAAGGTTTTACGATTGGTCTAAGACCGTACAATCTTAAGAAGCACCTCATATATCGTATGATTAACCTTATGTTGTATGGTTATGGTTTGGCCGGGAAGGGGATACTACACCTATTCTATTTACGAGATGAGGCCGGAACATAATTACCATGGTTTTCGCTTCTATAATGCAATTCCAGATAACGTTGGCGACAGGCAGTGTGTATTTTTTTCATCTTGATTGTGGCTTTTTTTATTTTATCGCTGATAAATGTCATCATCGCCTTTTTTTGTTCCTGTAAACACGCAATGTGAATCCAGCAGTAAATAAAGAATAGAATTCAGCTACCAAAACGTCTTAGTAAACAATTTTACGCACATTCCACCAGTCTAAAAGAACGATTTGTGTTCCACTCGAAACATGGATACTAGGTTGACATCACGCCATTACTGAGCGTTTCATTGGGAATACGCTGTACAAAATCCTGCTTGATGAATTCTTTGAGGATATGAATAAATAAGTACAGAATGCTTATTCTTTAACAAACAATATCTAGAACCCTGTTCCTCAAGCCAGCCCTGTTATTCTCAACTGGGAGTTGTCACGCACTCTACTGGACGGTAAAATGACTAACACGACCACGATGTGCAGCGATGATGGTGATAATTCTAGAAGTAGTCATCCTAATGTCCAGTAGAGGGCGCAAGAGTTAACTGTTCACAGGGCTGGCTTGAGGAAAAGGGTTTTTCGCATGGTAGTAGAGTAAATTGAATGTTTGTTAAAGAAAACTTTGTACAGCAATAGTATGACACTGTTATTTTTAATAAAATGCTGATTTAGTTGATACCAAAGAGATTTTAGAGATTTGCATAAATGGTTCTGTTTCATTGGTGCATTTTATGAGGCTCATCTCATACGAACCACATAATTTATTTGTCTTTAGTTTGAGAGACATTTTGTATCTAATGAATATGGTCGATTCCTTGTAAAAAGACGCCTTCTGATTGGCTGAGTTTGTGACCCAAAGGCTTTTTTGTAGTAAAATCGGACCCAAGTGGCATTGAGTATATTTCGAAAAATTTGAGGTTATCAGTTTTCAAGTCCTGCAATCAAGTTTCTTGCTAAATTTCCACTGAGATGTTGCAATAGGTTTACATCTTGGGGAACAAAGAATCAGTGACACCAGAATGTATAAAATATAAGGCAAATGCATAAAATAAATTTATTTTTGAAAACAAAATGTGCAAGCGTAATCTAAGTATGGTTTGTTTTCATTGTGTTCACTCTCAAAGTTGAATCAGCACTCTTCTCTAAATTTATCGGATTCCGTGTCTCTTTCGTAGCTCTGGGGAGCAAAGCCTGTTGACACAGCGGTAGAAAAGAGCTAGAATAATGATGGACCGTCGCACAGTGGCCTGGTACGCCCAAAAAGCTGACAAAAAGTCAAAAAATGAAGTAATGAAACTGAATGGAAATGATGTATTTGAAAGTTGTTACTAGGAATAATTAGTTGGCCATGGAAACAACACCTTGTTTACACTATGAGAGATCGTCACACTTGCAAATTCACGATTTTTCGATAAATTGCGAAAAAAATTTAAAAAGAGATATGTTTTTTGAATGTTATATGAATTATACCCGGTGAACCAATAATAAAAGATACCGGCTCTAAAATATCTTATAATAAGGATAGGCAAGAGAAAAAAAGACAAGAATAATACATCTTCAATGTTACCAGGATGCCGTATCAGTTTAGTATACACATTCACCATTTTTCGCAAACAAAGAAAACATTTTTAAAACAAGATATGGCTTTTGAATGTCATATGACATATACCCAGTGGACCAATAACGAGGGATGCCGGCTGTATTTTGCCAAAATATTGTATAATAGCAGTAAGCAAGAGAAAAAACAAGAATAATGCATCTTCAATTTTACCAGACGGCAGTTTAGTGTGAGCATTCACCATTTTTTGCAAACCGCGAAAAAATTAAATGGAGATGTTTTTTGGATGTTAAGTATATGACATATAGAGACACCAAGTCTATTACGGCAAAATATCTCATAATAAGGGTAGGCAAGAAAAAACACAAGAATGATGCATCTTCAATTTTACCAGAAAGCCGCATCAGTTTGGTGCGCATTCATCATTTTTTGAAAGCCGCGGAAGATGTGATTTGATGATATAATAAAGCACGCCTCGTGTATTTAAGCAACATATCTTATAATAAAAGTAGACAAGAGAAATTGCTATAAATTATTTACAGCTTCCTAAAATGGCTGCTAGGTAGCGTCACTAATTTCAAAAATTCAAACGCCATTATTTTGCAAAAAATCATAATTAACATACTCATTAAATTGCCTTATGGTGTAGATTGTTCAATTTCCTAACTTTTCTGCTAAGTCACTTTCTCATATTCTGGTTTCTTTAGAGTGGGTTGAATGTATATCTCATTTTTTGCAACAGCATATATGACATGTTTGACTGGTGGGTTCAACAGCGTTTCCAGGAGACAAGGAAAAACTAGCGTTACCATTATCAAACGTGTGGGGACTATGGAGTATGGACTAATTATATATGGGCCTGTTTGGCTGACTTGATCAAATTTTTTGTTATTCTTGTTTGTAGCTAACTCAAAGGAACTAACTTGAGCCGAGAACGATCCTTTATGAACTAACTGATTCCAGCGTGGCCTTGAAAGTGAAGAGTCATCCTACATGGTGCCATTTTTTGTCCGGCTATCTCTATGTGTCAATCAAGGCTTTCGTGCTAAAATATAGTAATCATAAATCGACATCATCACCGTGAATTTAATTCTGCAAATACACAGATAGGTAAACATGATGATATGAAACAAATTCGATCATTTCTATGATCATCCTACATGTCTCGCTAATGCGAAAGAGCTTGAACCAAAACAACTTATTTTTACAGTGCTATGATTGTCAATATGTGTTTGTTTCAACTCCATGTTTTCAATCTCTTTTTAACCCCTCATTGTCAATATTTTGTACGTCACACTGTCGGCTCTATGCAATTTTTTTCACTTCCCAATAGGCGAATGCTATTTTGACTGAGCTGCCAATAATCCAGCCTTGGATGCATTTCATGCATAGTCAATTGGAAATTTTGGTACGGATACTGCAATGACGACGATGCTCATGAAGCTAGGCAAACAATATGTTGGAAAAACAAAATAACGAATTCGATATTTCATCATGGCAGAAGGTGACATAACAGCTAAATCTTCATCTAAATCTTATCC
Organism: Acanthoscelides obtectus; assembly: GCA_963669975.1. NCBI lineage: Eukaryota > Metazoa > Arthropoda > Insecta > Coleoptera > Chrysomelidae > Acanthoscelides > Acanthoscelides obtectus. The sequence goes on from CAVLJG010000006.1 coordinate 3,079,631, forward strand.
TTTGGTTATGCGTCATGATACATCTCCATGATTTCTGACAGTTAAATAAAACTACATAATACATACATAGTAATACTGAATTTGTCTATTAGGGTTAGGTAAGTAATTGATCATAATTTCAGAACAATACAATCATTGAAAATAATGTGAGAAATTAGTAATTTGTTGAACCTTTTCGGTGCCTTGTGCCCTCAGAAATACGACTGAGCAGCCTCCGAACCACGTCATCGATGTCTTCTTGAGGTATCTTATCCCAAACTACAAAAAACACCACCCTATTTAGACTTCTGTGTATCCTGGTAGCTATGTTCCTAAAGGATTAACCAGCCTCACACAAGCCTACTATTCGCCCCCTGTCAAACTCTCTAAGCTGTTGATAATTTTGTTTGTTGTTTTGCTGACAGATTGAAGCTCCTCTTTACAACGTTTTGAATGATGATCAAATGCCAATTGTAGCTTCAAAACACGACTCACACTAACTTACTTGTTTTGCAATATCAGGCCACCACAACGACTACTTAATCGATATGGTTGAGGAGTTCGTTGTCATAGCCTAAACAAGCATATGCCTAGAGAATCTTTGTAAAAAAAATAAAAATATATTTCATATTTATATGTATCGGAGCTACAGTTTCTTAACACATTGCGATCCACTTTGGTTGAGCATCCTCGAGGAGATGATGTAATGGATATAGTTCAAATCAACTACTGAACCATAAGTTTTCTTCCCACTTTTTTTATGGTTTGTTATTTTGTCTCAAATGCGCAAATGTTTTACTTGGTCACCTGAAGGCCAAACCACTGTGTCTTATATTATTTTATTAAGATAAGCAACGAGATGCTCTTTGGTGTCAATTCGCATTTTGGAGTCTGACAGAAATTATGTTCTGTGGTCGTGCTTTGTTATTACCTTCTTTACTAATCCAAAAACGCTTTTATATTCATTGCATTTTTCATTTCGTATATTTCATTCTCAAGATTACCTCTCAGACTCGGTGTTAGGTTTAAGTATCTTATTCGAATACGGACCTGCTCCCCACCAGACACATTACTACCAACAATACAGACCTCGGTATAAAGATGTCACTTGTAATCAACTGTTCGCGCCAATATAGACGCCAAATCATAAAGGAATATCGAGAAAAATATTTTACGTAATTGTGCTAGACTTTTCGTGGAGCTATGTGGTTAATATATATTATTTTGTTGATAAAATCGATGAATAATCATTTTTTAGGAAAATTCATGTAGCGTACATTATAGCTATAAGTGAACTTGGGGAAAATGAAAACGCTTATCTAAAATAGGGTTTTTACTTATGAAAGTTACTATATAGCGATACAGACTCGCTTATATGCGCGATTTGAATAGTGTGTCGTAATGACGTATGATTGTATGGCACATTGCTCCTCTAAGAACTTGGTAAAATACATTAAATAATGAAGATATGCAGTTAAAATAATCAAAGTCCCAAGAAGGATTGAAGACCCCAACGCCATCTATGAGATAGCAGCAGAACCAAATTGTTTTCGAAGTCGATTTATGAATTTATTTTTTTGTTGTGCTAGTATCTCGTAGAAAGTATATTTCAAATCCGTTTCTGTGCACCGAAATCGGTAGAATACGTAACTTATTGATTACCAGTAACATAGTATTTATAAGAACGCAAAACCAATGCAAACGAAAGTCGAAATCAAGTTGGAGTCGCATTGCTGTGTATCGTATTTGGTGAGACAAGTTGCTCAGACGACATCCTTTTTTGAGCACGGTCATTGACTTTTTTCCTAGAGATACCAATTCAACTAATTTAAGAAAACTTTTAAGACTGACATGATATAAATGCAAGAGACAATTATTTTCAAAGTGCTAATCATATTTTGCACTATATACTAATTCCTTCCCGAAGCGGAATAATCAAATAAGAAACGACATATTGTCTTATACTCGCTTATTGGTTTGAAGGGGTCGACTTTCCTTTGTCTTTAAAATTCAGCATGATTTCTTCGCACAGTCTCAGCATGTTCAGACCATATATAAAAAGAAAAAACAAAAGGTCACCTCGAAGACAGATGAATCAAACATATTTTCATTATACTGAGACGATTCTGTCAATACATAATGTTTTATTTGTTAGACAGCCATTGGTAATTATCACGACGGAGATACCTTTGGAACAGATTCAAGTGAAGATGAAGATATTTCGCTGATTATAGTAGTTCCAAGTGCCAGAAATGTAGGCAAGTTTTGGTAATTTCCATTAATTTGTTTCAATCACGTTATTGCTATTATGAATCTCATATATTCCTTTCGTTAACCTTGTTAACATTCTCCCTAATTTCCTCCTCTGCTAGTGTAGCAGAATTTGCTTCCTCTAAGGACAAAGTGAGCTCTTACAGTCGCAAAACTTTGTACTATTCCTTAAAAATATTTAACCCAACCACTCGTCTCTTATCGAAGCTGCCATCTCGTTTTCCCAACATTTTCTTTAAAAGACGTATGGTACAGTAGTTTTACCCACAGAAAAATGATACTTTCAAATTTTGCTGTAATAATACAATAAGCCATGTAATTCTCGGAAACACGCAAAAAATAATTCTTAACTGGTTGCTAGAACAAACCTATAATATTCAAGACGTCATCAAGCTTAGTACTCTCAAGCTACAGTCCTCCTCTGTCAACATGTTCTCGTTTTCCCAACATTTTCTTTAAAAGTTGTATGGTACAGTAGTTTTACCCACAGAAAAATGATACTTTCAAATTTTGCTGTAATAATACAATAAGCCATGTAATTCTCGGAAACACGCAAAAAATAATTCTTAACTGGTTGCTAGAACAAACCTATAATATTCAAGACGTCATCAAGCTTAGTACTCTCAAGCTACAGTCCTCCTCTGTTAACATGTTCTGGTTTTAAATGCCCATTTTTAATTCATGGCCTACTGCCCAGCCTATAAATAAATTTCTCCCTCGCACAAACAAAAAAGGCCGCTTTAGATTTTACCCTACATCTTTGCCACAGTGAAGATCGGATATCGACTTCGGTTTTTTATTCCTCTAGTGATTTACATCCGCTAAAAAAAAAGCTTTAGGGACAGCGTTTGATCTCGGAATTTGTCTTATATACACTTGAGATCTGTACTTCAGTTGAGAAGCCCAGGAAATTCTGTAAGAGCTGCATCTTAAATTTCGGTGTCAATAAAAGTATGGGATGGCCAATATACAGGGTGATTCAGAATAATGCGGCAATGTGGTTGGGTATAAAGTACATTCAAAACATAACACCAAAAGTCCATATGAACACAGGTCTAAAGCTAAGTGTCCACAAGAACACTAGAATCTAAGAGAGATTGATCTCGGATGTGTTTCCTCAGAACACGAGGATTTCCCTGAGCTATGCTACTTTCTACTTTTGCTCTCACATGAGACAGTGTGTTTTTGAGCCCAGATGTTTCCATGGTACCTACTTGAGGAAACTTGAGAGAAAAGTACTTGATAAAATTACTGATCATTATCATATAATTGAGGGTTAAAGATGTCAACAAAAGAGCATAGTGAAGAACGGCCTATTATTATAACTTGCTGTCCCATACTGTAAGCAAGAGGCTTCACAAATTTTGGATCGGAGCTTGAGTTAAGAAAAGAGACTAACAATATAATGGAAACATTATTAGAACAACACCATACCTAGGAGCTTCCGTTTTTCTGAAATAACTAAGATTTGGCAATGTCAATGTATTAAAGACTCCAATCATCTGTGTGAAAATCCAATATGGCGTCCTTAGAAAAAACAAAGTTGATGCTGGAAGGCAAGAGTCGAAACATCTTATCGAAATTCTAATTACGATATTTTGTAGAGGAGAGAAAGTGGCAATGTTAATGTACAATTTATTCTTGGAATAAAGACAGGTAAAGATGAAAACGATTTTTTGAAAATTCGTTTTTTCCGTCTCTTTACGTGCTCTGAATTTCGGAACATTCTAAGCGGTAATTTGTTGGTTGCGATGAGGGTCGAATTCAAAACCCCCCGTATACAAATTCTTATTTCATATATGTTGTCTGTTTCTACCACTTTGTCATTCGCTGAAAGCGAATTCTCGCTCATAAAAGTAAAGTGGAAAGATGAAAGGAATAGGGCTGTTCCAATTTAATTATAAATGAGTTGATTGTACATTTAAAATCTGTAAATATCTTGAAGGCAGACAAATATTTGCTAAATGTCGCAAAGAGCAACTAAAAATATGTTTTTGAGGACAAATGATGAAAAAAATAAATAAACACCTTTGTTTTATGCTGCGGACTCTATTTTTGTTGTGCCAAAACGAAAATATACACCGCTTCAAAAACTGGTATAGAGAATAATAATTCTGAGTGCGCTTAATTAAAGTCTTACAATATAATTTATTTGTTACGATTGAAATGTTTTACGCTTATCACAAAACATTTTTTTTTTATTAATATACTGACAAAAATAAAAATATTGAATTTCCAGTCGAAACTTAATAAAACGTTCATCAAATGGACTACGCGTTTCTGATGATGACGCATTTCGTTATGAAAAGAGCGGTAAAATGGTCATAAAAATAATTGATATCCCGGTACGTCGAGTTTTTGTTAATTAATTTTTGCACAGGGATACAGCGGCCGACTTTTAACTTTTTACCATAACAAAGCCAATGTTTTTTATGGATTTTCTATCGATGATTTACGTTATTAAAATACCGTAAACACATACTTCATTCTGCGTTATTTCGGCATACGCCTCTGGGCGAGAAGTATTGTAATCGCGAAATGTTATACATGTTCCTCACGAAAAATCATCAATCTTATAAGCGCCTATAATTATAAGAATGCCCAAACTTGGTTTTTTGACGCTCCAGACGCTCCTGATCATCTTCAAGAAATTTTTGTTAGAGTTGAAAATTGGGGGTCGAGGGGCTAGCGGGTTATAAATGCCAGGCTTACAGTATCAGTCAAAGATTAAGAAGCTTCCGATTCTTTTGACAATGGGAAAATTACGTGAGAAAAGTCCGATGGCCAAAACGGCGTACTGCGAGTGTTACAAATCAATGATTGGTTCCCATGCCGACAGGCGATAATTATCGCCTAAAATTTAAAAAACCGGTAACACGTGATAATTATCGTGTCGACTTTTATCACCGGTTTCGAAAATACGGGCCGCGGAAACGCTAAAATAAATTTGGAATAACAATCACTGACCAATAAAAACTTTTTGTACACCAAACCAAATCATGGGTATCAGTTTCAACAATCAAATAAAACATCCGCGGCTATGTGCCTACGCTGAATCCACGTGCCGTTGTTTTGGATGTTTTCATTTGTTCGCGGATTAGTGAGTTGTTAATCTAGCAGGCTAATTCACCAAAACATCTGCATATCTGGAATGCCTCCTAAATACAGGATGTCATGAAACGTGGGACTGTCCTTTTCAGCTACGTTTGCAATACCAGAGACAATTTGCGCCTAAACAACACCGAAAACGTAAAAAAGAAGTTTAAGAAAAATCCTATTATTCATTTGTAAGCACTGTTTGAAGTTGTTACTGTCCGATTCAAATTTACAACATTTGGTGCTATCTAAGTCAACCGGCTTTTGCACAATATAAACAAACATATGCAGCTCTGATGGAAAACTACATCGAGGACGACGGCAACGTTTTGGAGTATCGATAGGATATTGAAGATGCTCATATCAAGTCGATAACGAGGCTGCTCTAGGAATGTGAAATTTTCGGTTTTTCAAATACAGTTTGTTTATAAACTAGGCTTGATCAGGACATTCAAGGCCATATCCGTACGTATTTTTTGCACAGTCAAAAGTATAGCATCCCATATTGAAAAAGCGTCAAAATAAATCTCAAGGTCACCAGCAAATAGCCAGAAAAAAATTGCTGGCTTTTAACTTCTTATTGCTTCATTTTTAGGAAAACTCCTAAGACCTTTCCAAACAAATTTTTGTACGATGATCTTGACCGGAACGTTCAAGGTCATATCTGAACGTATGTGTTGCGAAGTCAAAAGTGTAGCATCCCGTATTAAAAAAAGTCAAGGTCAAATTCCAGGTCATACCTGAACGAGGAGACCCACTACCATTACTCTTTTATTTTTTTTATACCTCTTGTATAATCTCAAATATCTTGCCGTTTCGGGGCAAGAATTATTTTCTAAGGAACTTATATCAGTGGCCTTTATCATAAAATCGCCCAACGTCCGAGTGCCGACGATTCAAAGGGTTCCATACACTATGTGAGAAGTAACACCCAAGCATAAGACCGTAAGATGGATGGGTTCAGTACTGTTTGTTTGGAGCTAGGAGGTATTTCGACCCATATCCTGTGCAAGGACTTATTGGAAAATAGTAACCGAACAGGTAGTATTTTAGCAGGCATAAGAAAAATTATGGCACTTTAGAAGAAGAGTCAATATAGCTTTGAGGAAACAACACCTTTTTGGAAGAAACTAATTGGCATATTGTTTACTCGTTACAAGCAAGTTCAAACACCTCATACCGTAGAAACAAAGAATTTCCGATCATACGTTTTTATAAATGTTTTCAATATCTTCACGTACTAAACCTACCTTTTTTTTAGGAGTGATTGAAAACCGCTTTCAAATTTGGACACTAACAATTAAATAATGATTCGTAGGCAAAAGAAACTACATATTAAAAAATATATTAATTCCGTATTTACGCTCTTCAAGATCGCAATAGCTTTACAACTCAACAAAAACATCAAAAAAGCTTACAGAAGTGGAGTCTTACTATAGTTGCATTCAAAATTTTCTTAAAGCAATGAATAAATCGGAATTTTTGTTGTATCGGTGTCACTGTTTTGTATCAGGTCCAAAATCTCATTTAGATGTTCATAATCTGTATGGCTGCACAGTATCACAAAATTCCCTATACTACATTCTTGTTTCCATTTGTTTTTTATATCAAATTTGCTGGAGACAGAAAAAGGTAAAAACACAATATCTAACACACTAACAGCTACTGCACATATCAATACCAAAGGCAAAGATTCAATATTATATTGGGTCACCATCCCTTGCTACTTCTTGCCGCTATTTCATCCATTCCTTGAGATGACCATAAAAATGAGGAAAGGGAACGCCCTATTCCCTCACCACACTTGACCAGACAATCCAAAAACTCCGTCAATCACGATCATATTTTCAGGTTATAAATACGCAGGTATATAAAAAAATGTATCATGAGTGAGCCATATCGACTTAAAATCATCAATTTCTTCCTCTACTACTTTAACAAATGATGCTTGTTTTCATAGCCTATGTAAATATTGTGTATATAAATACGTATATGGTGGAAAACCTGATTTGAGGATAGGGCTCCGACAAAGGTCTGGCACGATGTTTGCCTAGTGCTACGACAGTCGATACCAGCATGGGTATAATCAACCGCAGATCTTAAGCTTAAGAAATTATCTCCAGCTAACTGTTGAAGACCCACGGAATAATAAGAACGTAAGTAAGATCTTAGGTGTTTGTTCGTAGCTTATATTGGAAACGCACATTTACAAATTGAAGTAATAGAAATTTATGTCGTACGATTTACAAGAGATTTAGACAGCTTCAGTTGACAACGCAGTTTTCTGCTTGCTGTATTTCAAAACACACTATAAGTCACATAGAAATAAGAACACCCAGTAATGATGAATTACAACATTTTTTTATATGTCTCTTAGGGTTAGGTAAGTAATTTACTAAAGCTTCGGAAATTTTTGTAACGACGATATCACAAAAACTACTTTATCGATAGGCTTTTTCTCCTTACCTAAACAAACGTGTAAATAAAAAATATTTTAATAACTTCATTATTACTGAGTGTTCTCAGACTGTCGTATCTTTAAGCAACCCAAGCTGATGATCATCGCCGGAGCCCTATCAACTAATACGTTTATATATGCGGGCCAGTCTTGAAATGAACCTTTTACGTTGTCATCCAGATCTGCATTTACGATGTTCTTTCCACATTCGCATTCGACTTTTTTCGTTTTCGTGTATTTGATATCTGCCGCCGAGGGAATGCCTATATCCGCATGAGTATAAACAAGATCAAGGCAAAAGCGTCTTCGCGGCGGTATCAAATATTCACATGTCGAGACCCAAGGATGTTTCTTTTTTGCTAGGTGCATGTTTTATTTCATACTTGTACATGTACAGCGTGTTTCCAAAACGTGGGGCGACATTCATGGGATACCTCGTCTTATTTTATCCTGTTATGGACCCCATAAAAAGTCTTAATGTATTTATGATTACTGGTTTATAATTGTTTACATCTGGTAGGTGGCCGAGCTTCCTAATTAACGAAATTCCTGATACTTTTAATAATCCACTCACTTTAACGGTTTTTTATCAGAAGTGGGATAGACTCACGCGTCGTTTCAGCCTACCTGAGTTTTGATTTCGTGCGAATCCGAAATCTTGTGTACTGTGTCGAAAAGGACCATAAAGAAATTAAATTGTGTTCGTACGCATGCTGGTGGAGCGAGGTGAAACGCTCCACGTAATCGGAAAGCCGACTGTTATCGAAAAATCTCCAAAAGCATGTACCCACCATACTTCAAAAACCCTAAAAGACACCTTAGAATAGTCCAACCAGTAATCTTGAACTTTTAACCCACATTTTGGAAACACGCACAAACCAAGTATTCTTATTCATAAAATTTTATACACAGCGTAGAGAGGGTATAGATTTTTCTTTGAAGGTATTTCATGACTGTCTCGTTTTATGATGATTCTGCATTTTCAATTTAGTTTGCATGAAACTGAAAATAACCTTAGACTGCTTGACATCGAGAGACTGGAGATATGTTATAACCATAGATTGAGAAAAATTATGGATTTTGAAATTGCATTTTGGCTTGATATTAAAACGAGGAGTTGCCTAGAGAGCTACATCTGAATGAAAGTGAGAGATTACCATGTCTTATGAAAAAAATTGTGATGAACTATGTCGACCTTGATTGCCATCATTTTCCTTTGGTATAACCAAATTGACCAAAAAAAGACATATTATATCTCTTCACATTACCCGCATGCAAATGGCAGGTATTAGACCAAAATGTGAACATGTTAGACAATGTTTTTTTTTAACATTCTTATCGTGAAGTTTACTTGTTTGTAACAGCTAACTTCGTATAAGGTATACAGCCAGCGGCGATTCCTGCCTTGATAGAATCGTAACTTTCTACTACGTAAGATATTTATTCATGCATTTTCAGGGTCTGTGAGAAAAAATATATGGTAAATATATATGGTAAATAAATAAATCTTGATGATTCTAGAAATGGAGAATCTTGTTTAAAAAATACAGATTGTAATTGTATTGAAAACAATTGTTGAAGATGAAAATAGCTAAAAGAATAGGTTTTGAATATTTTGACCCCCATCACTCCCTCAAAAATTTTGTAAACATTCATTAAGGTTGATCTACTAAGGATATATTGCATATAGTTTTTTTATCATAGCGTGGTTCAATAGGCTTTACTAGACACTTCCTGGACGATGAAGTTGGCTATGCTTGATAAAAAATAAAATTTTAATGTTGTCCACCAATCAAGTCTCAGATTTCTCCGCAACATAGTTTCTGGAGTAAATGTTAATAAAATGTAACTTTCCAATCCGCACGCTCATGTCGCTCATCAAGTATTAAATAAATCAAGAATTGCGCCGTTCGGGTGGGGCACAATTCGAGAAAGATGAAAGGAAAAGGAAAGTTGTGAAGGTATATTGTATACGAGACAAGGAAACGATGTTTTTGCCTCAACGACTCCGAAATATTTTGAGCTAGGCGTACACTTTAGGTACGGATGACTTCGAATTTTGGATTAGAAAATCTTATTTTCATCTACACAACAAAATGTGGCTGCCAAAAGTTTATATTCTTTTCATCTCAAGGTTATTAAGTTTAAATTAGTATTATGAATAATGAAATTGGGTAATGTAATAATTAAATTGAATGGAGAAAAAACCGCAGTCGTGATAAAAATTTGTCGGGTGTTCTTTAAGATAACTATGTTTTTATGGATAAAAGAGATCTTTTGGTTGATGTAGACAGTACAGATAAAAATGTGACAGTGACGATATTTTATATTTATCTGACTTCCAGGTGACAGTTCAGGCTGTTGAATTTCAGTTTCATGCAAACAAAATTTAATTGAGATGTTATTTTGATGTTTTAATATTTGGGACAATAATGATTCCACGGGGGTATTTTTGTAAAAAGACAGTATTAGTTTAAGTATTAGTATAAAGTCAATTACGATTGGCATTGATTTTTATGTAAATTTTAATGTGTATCATAGACTGTGTAAGGAATAAATATTAAAACCATCTCAGAAATTATATAAATGTACAGAAGTCAAAAATGTGTACAGGGTGTTTTCGTATATGTATACTTATTTGCCATTTTTTAATTTATTACATTCATTATACGTTGCTTGTTTATTTACTCAGCTAAAATTATTAGCAAGTGTATCCTTTTCGAAAGAATTATCTGTCAGGTGAGTAGTGACACTAAAATGACGAGTAATTGCTGTCAAACCAATCTACTGAATGGCTTGAGCAGTGATCAAATTTCGGACCGGAGATTAGATGAAATGGGTTTTTGTCTCGATTTATAAACCGTATAATTTTTCACTAGTCTGAGAGATATTTGGCATAAAATCAACTATACAGCATGTCCTCAAAGTTGGGACTTCCCTTTACATTGCGTACAGATCTTGAAAAAATAAGCCGTTTTGTCATATACCGAGATGTCTGGCTCTGCAAAATAAATCTTATTTTGAACTCCACAAGCTGCAGAATATTCCCGCGCTCTGTGAAATGTGTCGAGATTGCTATCGATACTTGTCGAATGCTCCCGAGGTTCACCGAAGCTACTCATTGAGGCCGCAATCGCAGACGCACGGTCGTGTAAGTCTGGTTGTCTTAGCGTCGATATTCTTGTCTATCGTATTTTCTGGTCGACGCACGAAGGTGTCTCGCTGGTACGCAGAGTTATACGAGGGCAGTGCAATATTCATCAGATCAATTTACTTCAAGAATGCTTTCTGAGATCTCAGTTTTGATCCGTGGTTCAAAATTAGTTCCCTAACCAAATGGTCGATTTTTGGTTCGTCGGATTTGATAGGATACGAAGTTTATGATAAAATCGTGGGCGCCCACAAAAATGTGCTTATTCATTATTTTAATGAAAAAAGTTATCTCTTGCCAATGATCGGCTCCCCCTGTGGGCGCCCATGATTTTATCAAAAAAAAATTCTGCGGGCGTCGATGGATAAAATCAGCTAAATGAAACGAGAGTTCGGAAGTTATTCAATAAAATATTCCTGTACTTCGCTGGAATTTTTTTCAATTAAACAAGTTTAATTAGTTCGCTTCCGCCTCCGCTCGTGGTTGCAATAAATTCCGCTAGATGTCGCTTGGGCTTGTAATTAGAGCATTAAGATGCAAGCGGTTTGGTCGCACCAGCCTAAAAAACTATCTGGATTCTCACATAATCTCCACCATTAATATCAAAGTGGAACAGCGAGCCAAAGGGAAGTTCTCGGTTCGCGTATATTTTCAACTGAACTGGGTCGTTGCATTCTAGTTTATGCTAAACGTTAACTTCGAATTCTCGGTTTTGGCGAGCAAAGAAATGCATCGAAGTTAGACAGGTTTGGCTCTGCGAATAGCGGATTCTCTACGTGTTCCATCTTTACCTTATCGGCGATTCATTGGAACCGAGACAACTAAGGCCAAACCCAATCAAATTCCTATGCACACCTTAAAATTGTATTCTTATTGATGTGGTTCGGATTGTTCGTACAGGAAAGGAGATAGTTGATATGTACAATGTCGGAGCCAAGACCGATCGCAGGGCGCAAAGAGGAAAGCCCGTCAATTTCGAGATATCTTGTGGCCAGGAGAATTTCCAGTTTTCTTGGAAATTTTTATAAAGTCAAACTGATAAAGCAGTTAAATTATCTACTAATTTGTTTTACATTCATTTGCATAGAATCGAAGATTTTCAGTCGGAAACAGTTACCTATTTCGTGATTTAGTATCACTTCCACACATAATTATATTCCGGACTGATTCTGCACGGCGATCACATCATTCTCAATTCAAAGTAAGTAACGTGCGAAAAGAATAGAGTCCAACACTGTCACGCTGAAACGTATATTCAGTTGTCGTTGCTGTGGCTTGACCCGTTGATCTTTCAGAGAGAGATGCGTTTTAAACAGACCGAAATGTAAAAGTTCACTTTGTGAATAAAATTTCCAGAAGAGCGCAAAGCGTGTCAAAGTAGCCGGAACTTCCGGAATGGATCGCACTGGAATACAAAGTGCATAACATAGTAACTCTCACCACCTTCTGATACATGTTTGCTCTAGTTGGAAATCAAGTGAGTATTAGTAATGTTCTGACATCACATTTTCAACGGTTTGACACCCGCAGGGTTATTACGTAAAAAACATATATACGTATATAGTGTCAAAGAAACCGATAAAACGTCATTGTATTTTGATATTCAACATATGTTATAAGAATCTGGTATTTCTGTGAGCAATACAAACAGGCATATACAATGAAAGACGAATACACATCAAATTTTATAAAAATTATTATTTCGCTACAATCTTTTCAATTGATTCAAACTATAAGTTTCAACGAAACTAAAAAAGACGCAAGCTCCCCAATACAATTAAAAAGCCTTACCCCCAAATCGTGAGGCACCCACAACGAAACAAGATCAAAAACACTTAAATGATACATATCTGTTCTTCCATTTAACCCCACTTCGCAAAAATTAGGTTAAGCTACATAGAAAAAAGTGTCAAACATGGCTTGAGGACTTCGATAAGGCAAAATAATGGTGACCTTAACGACCATGGTTAAGGTCAAGATAAAGGTCAAGGCCGTGATCAAAGTCATCAGTCGAGGTCAATGTCAACGTCAAAGTCGATGTCATGGTCAAGGACATGGCCAAGGTCAAGGCCAACATCAACGTCAACGTCGATATCAGCGTCAATGTCAAGGCCAATTTCAAGGTCAATGACAAGGTTGAGGTAGAGTTGAGATAAAGATCAAAGTCGAGGTCATGGTCTTGATAAAGGTGCTCAAAATCGTCAGCGTGAATGTCATATTGTGGTCTTTGTCAACGCCAAGGTCAAGTTCAAGATCGGGATCAAAGTAGTGATCGGTGTCAATGTCAAGGTCGTGACAATAGTCAGGGTCAAGGTCAAGATTAGAGTCAAACCAATGTCAAGGTTAAGGCCAAGGTCAAGGACCATGTCACGGCCAAGTACAAGGTTACTGTCAACGTCGATGTCAAGATAACTGTCAAGGTCAAGATCACGGCCGCTGCCAAAGTCAATGTTCAGGTCAAGGTCCAGGTCTAGGCGGTGATCAAAGTTGCGGTCAATATCAATGACAAGGAAGTGGTTATGGTCAAGGACATAGTCATGGCGACGGTGAAAGTCACTGTCTAGTGCGGGGTCAGGATTAAGATCAAAGGTCCAGGTCAAGGACATTGTCGTGTTCCTAGTGAAAGTCATGATCAATGTTGTTAGAAACATGGCCATGGTCAAGGTCATGGTCGGGGTGATGGTTCATGGTCATTGTCAACGTCACTTCTAAGTGATACTCACAAACAACTGTGCTGCCGAACATTTTTTCTACAGCAAATTGTCTTCGACGTCTTGATTTGACCTTGAAGGTCTTGGTCAAGGCCGTGGCCAATGTAATACTGGGACGTGATATCATTGTTATTGGTCAAGGTGATGGTAACGGTAATTGTCAAGATCATAGTCAAGTTATGGCCAACGTCACTTTTGTATGATCCCCACAAACAACTGTGCCGCCGAACATTTTTCTAGAGCGAATTGTTTTCGATACTTTGATTTGACCTTGTAGGTTATGCTCAAGGTCATGATCGTTGTCAACTGGGACGTAAGATTTCCTACCCCTTTTTAATTCCGATGTGAAAGATGTGGTTTAATATAACAACATTCACTTGACCTTGAAATGACTGTGACGATCGTAATCAAGGTCACCATATTTGGCTCTTTTGTAACCCCACGACTTTTGTTTGCAACTTTTCTCTAGAATTTTCGAAATATTTACGTGAGGAGATAAATATATAATATATACGTAATACCCTGTACACAGTCCTGAGTAAAGTGTCATCTATTCACAACGTTCCTTATTGAAAATCTGTTTTAAATGTACAGTTACAAATTAACTCCATAAGATGCACATAGGTACATAACGTACAAAGTCCTAAGACTCATCGTGACAGAAACACTATCTCTACAAACTCATTGTGAAAAAAACTATTCTTCTTCAAGGGTGTACAGAGCAATTGACAGAACGGCAAAAAAAATAACTGAATTGAACTATTATATGTAAGTAGCCATTTTTTGTCAGTCTATTTTTCCACAAAGTTCATGGGCTCGTATGTGTAGATGTACTTTTTACATATTCAGTTGTACTTAGCGCTCAATATTTTGAAAACATGGACAAAAGATTCTCCAGACTGTTTCAAGAATATTCTGACCTTTGATAGATTTCAAAAAAATATTCAAATCAATTCTCTGTATACTACCATTGATTACCGTGCTCCATCTGAAAGGTCCTAGTGCAATCTGACAGAATACAAAAAAAAATTCAGAAAGAAATTTTTGGACGCTGGAATACAGTATATGGTTGTCTATCTTCAGATAGAATACGCTAATCATGGATTCTACATAACAAAACTGTTGATTACTGCATACGCTGTCTACCAAGCTATTTCGATGTATTTTTACATTTACATTCCTTACAACTCGAATTACAATCGATGTCTGAAAACACTGTATATGTCTATGGTCGGCCCATATGTTCGTTACTGTAATAAAGTCGGGATGTTATTTTTTCATAATCGAGTTTTTCACTTCATCGACCTGCCATAAAATTCAGCCTACAAGCTTTGGGAAGAAATCAGAAGAAAAGAGGTAAGTGGCAATTATGTATGTGATAGCAATAAACTGCATTTATGGATAGTTTGCAATGACATTTGACAATGTCAATGACAATGTCAATGACAATGTCAATGACAATGTCAATGACAATGTCAATGGCAATGTCAATTTCAATGTTAGTGTCAATGTCAATGTCATTGTCAATGTAAATGTCAAAGTTAATGTCATTGTCATTGTCATTTTCATTGTCAATACCAATGTCACTGTTACAGAATTGGTAAATATAATATACATTTACGTTATTTAGATCCGGACAGACAATGTCCAAGAAATAATAGGCGCTTGCAAATAACCTACAACTCCTAACATCTTGTCCGACGATCTACGAAGCTTTATCCATATTTTTCTCGCTCATTTTTCCTAGCATTCGCTTCAAAGTAGGTTGTTTACTTCCTCCGCGAGAGAGTTTCCCTTTGAGCGACATTCCTCCTCGAAGTATCGACTATTAAGGCGCGAAAACTTTTTCCGCCATAGCTATTTCATTAAACTTGCTCACTTTTGCCTCCCACTTAGCCTTCGGCGACAACTTCCTTCCGTGTTTATGTATTTTTAGCGCGACGCCGTTTTGCAAACCCAATTACACTTTGCACGATCGAATAAAATTGATTTGCATATAAATATTTTGCTAACAAGAATTGAATTGCGTGACCTCAATATAATCTTTTAATCCCGTTCCGCCCTTGGTACAAAATCCAAATCCAATTTTGTCCCGTAGTAAACAAGGGCTGAAACACTCCAAAGCTTCTCACGGTCAACTGCTTTCTCATGGAAGTAGAAATAAGGCAATACTTCTGAGGCATTTCTGTCAATTCAGATTTTTTTCGAGTAGAGCAATCTTATTTTTGTTAGCTTCCTGAGAAGGTTTTGCTCTCTGTTTATCTGTATTTTCATTAATTTCGCATTGCTGTTGTGATTTATTACCTGCTTTCATTTTATCTTCTTCCTCTTTTTTAATATTTGAAGCTGATTGTATAATTTGTGTTTTTTCTGCAGGTTTACCGGTTGCCTAAAAATAAAAACTTTCTATGGATTCTGCTAAAGATTCTCTTATTAAGCTACATAAATACAAAGTATATCAATATATATGGTGAATACAAAAACATCTTGTACTTTGTGACCAATTGACGGAATCAATCATAAGAAATAAATCTATAATAAAATGAATATTACCTCTATACTTTGAGATAGGCCATAATCTTTTCTAATCAGTAAAGAGAAACTTTTTGGCGATTTCTAATATTTCGAGTACTCATAGGTACCTAAAATGATTTCGTCACTCACCTTAGACAAAAAATTTAGTAGATTGGATTTATTCTTAGTCGCCGCTTGCAATTCTTCTTCGATTCTCTTAGATACAATAAGATCTAGTTCCTTGTCGGATTTTGCTTGTAATTTGTAATTTCGCCACACTTCGTTAACTGACTTTTGTACATTTTGTACTTTCGTACTTGTATGGAATTTTTTCAAACTTTCAAACAATTTTTGGTATAACTTGGATTTGTCTATGTGAAACGACATCTTATTTAAACATTAAACTTTGGCTAATGGAATCAATGGTAACACAAATGTTAACTTGCTTTACTGTGCTTACAATATGTCTACTCTCTATAATATCCAAACGAAACAATACACTGATAAAGGAAAGCGAGCAGGGGAATTACCGCGCGCTGTTCACTAAACGTATGCATTATTTGCGGAAATCCCCGAAAATGCGTTTCGTTTTCAAGCAAAGAATGTGAGGGATGCCATTCCTGTAAAAAAGTAAATAATTACCGATGACGTATTCATCATCTAGACCCCCTACCCCCCATGTCATCCAAAATAAGCAAGGCAAAGACCCCCCCGCCCCCCATAGTGCTTACGTAATACTTGAACGGCCTCTATTAGGGGTCTAGGTAACCTAGTTTGTATCAGTGAGAAAGCATCTTCGGACTTGTTCTGTTATTTTCTGATATACTTTCTACTCTATAAATATTGGCACGTCTTTCTGTAACACATTGTATATGTTCCTAGCCAATGTTTTTCCAAGGGAGACAAACTAGTGCCAATTTTTTAATGCAATAGCAAAACGTTAGTCCGATTATTGAGGGATTATCTCCTTCTAGAATTATTTTGTGTAATTCAATCAGTCATTTTCAAATACTTCTATGACAAAGAAGAAGTAAGTTGGTTGAAGTCTAAATATAGTGAGAAATAAGACAATGCGAATGGTCTCATTACTCGAGGCAAATTCAATTTCCCGAAACTTTACTATGGCATTAAATACCACTTCGTCTAGGTCGCGGAACAGCCTCTATAACTTCGGAGGATCGCATTTGTTTTATTCCAGCTGGATTAATTTTATAATCTTTCTAGAACAGACAAATTAGAATTTTATTTAGTTGTATTGAACATATCTGCGGTATCAATGTCGACAGCGGTATTTGAAGAGCGTCCTAAGCTTACACTAGAAAATGAATCTATCGAGACATGAAAAAACAATTTAAACGCACTAGCATAACAACCCAGATGATATCATGTGTTCTGATCTTATTTACAAAATTTGAGCTAATTTTGATAAGATAAATCGCATTATTTGCAAACAACAACGTCCAGTATTAGAAACTGAAAATTTGGTTCTGGAAATAGGGCAAGCCTGCTTTTTATGTCACAGATAAGACATCGGATGACCAAACTTTCATGTGTACAATGCAGGAAGCCTGTCTTCAATCCTCCAAACCCAAATGTATCAGCTGGATAAATATAGGCAACGTTTGAGACTTGCTGTAAATTTTGATTGTGTTCTTTTTTTGTTTATTGTCTAGATTTTTTTTGTCTATCACTTTATTGGAAAATTTGAAGTCATTGAGACTTTTCCATTGTTTTAATTTGGTTTGCAAATATCGCAACAACAGCGTTATTTTTGTGTGTTTCAAGTACAGTTAATAAAAATGTTCCTTTCATGTGCTTGTGTTTTTTTGAAATGAGTATTTGACGTATTAAACACATAAAATGAGCATCTGATATTTGTGCGAGCAATGTTATTCGCTGCTTTTCCTCTTACTCTGATATTTTGAACCTTTTGAAGATCGCAGTCTGAAAGTCTCCTCTTGGGTACCATAAATTCACCTTTTCTGTTAAGGGTTAAAATACAGTCAAAAAAAAGAAAAACGGTTTGAACAAATTTTAGTTCCTTTCAAATATACTAAGTGACATATAAATCCGAACACCCAGTTCAAATGGTTTTATTTTAATAAAAGTTGGTGGATGTTTTTATCTTACTGTAAATTACAAGTGAAACAATTTTCAGCCTTATCAGTTGGACATTCCGGTTTTTATACTGCTTTTTTTTTAATTCGCTAACGCTCTAAAAATGAATATTTCAGCCGCAGTAAAGAATCAACGTTGGCGGATTTTGGTTCTTGACATCCTTTACGATCGGTTACGATGCCTAGAGTACGGAGACCTGTACGATTTCGTCAACTTAGTGAGTTTGATAGGGGCCGTATAGTGGGACTTCGGGAAGCTGGACTTTCTTTTCGGGCAATTGCAGTTAGAGTGCAAAGAAGTGTAGACACTGTGGTTGGGTGTTGTCAGGCATGGCTTCGAGAAGGCCGTACGCAAAGAGCAAAGGGCACTGGACGCCGCCGTAGAACAACAGACCGTGGAGATTGCCGCCTAAGATTATTGGCCTTAAGGGACCGTTTCTCCACTACCAGGTCCATTGCAAATGAATGGTTTGCAGAACACGGAAGACCTATTGGCATGCGAAGTGTTTACCGACGAATGAGAAGTTTTGGTTTGTTTTCATACCGGCCACATTGGGTCTTCCCTTTAACTCGAGAACACCGACGTAATCGCCTTGAGTGGTGCAGACAACGGTCACTCTGGAATCAGGAATGGAACAGTATTGTCTTTAGTGACGAGTCTCGATTTTGTTTAGGCATGCACGATGGTCGTGCCAGGGTTAGAAGGCGACGTGGTGAAAGGAGGAATCCACAGTTTTTTGTTGAAAGACATGTTCATCACACTGTTGGAGCTATGGTTTGGGGTGCTATAGCTTATGGTTCCAGGTCACCTTTAATCTTCATCAGAGGTAACATGAACGCGCAGCGTTATATTCACGAAGTTCTAGAACCCCATCTTTTACCCTATCTTGACACCCTGGCAGATCCAACTTTCCAACAAGCTAATGCCCGACCACATGTTGCAAGAGTCACAATAGACTTCTTTCAACATAATGATGTCACATTGTTACCATGGCCACCAAGATCTCCCGACTTATCCCCAATTGAGCACGTGTGGGATATGATGGGTAGGAGATTGCTCAATTTGCAACGTCCTCCTCAGACTCCAGAAGCACTTCGAGAGGAGTTGGTGGTTCCCTGGAATGAGATACCACAGGAGGACATTGACCACCTGATCAGAAGCATGCTTAGGCGCGTTAGAGAATGCGTAGCACATCAGGGTGCATCCACACATTATTAAAGGTCAAAGGGCTTTAAAGCAGTGCAATCATTTTGAAATTTTTATCATTTACTTATTATGCTTCATTAAGTACTTATACAAAATTTTATTAAAATAAAACCATTTAAACTGGGTGTTCGGATTTATATGTCACTTAGTATATAAACAAATCTTCAATATCCGACTATTCACATCAAAATGCAAGAATAGCATCGTACTGACCTTTTCAGTTAAGCGAGACGAAAAAACAAGTCCATGTTATCCGGATTATCAGCGCCGACGGCGAGAGTAGACAATGAAAAAGTTGAGATGCTTCATTTAAGTTTCGCCGTATTACTTAACAGACTTAAGGAGGCTGTCCGAAAAGTATTTCGCGCGAGCAATCATCCAAATGGAGGAAAACCCTCTTAAGAGCCACTTTAAGGCGGAAGATGATAAAAATAATGGATATTGTCCTGGACGATAATGTTGTCAGAAAATGGGATCTCCGGGATATAATTATGGAAGGTATAAATTAGTTGGTGGGAAAATGTATCGAGATAGGGTTTCGCACACATTACCTACCCTAAAATGTAAGGGACGAGGTTTACGCAGGGCCGGCTTGGGGCCGTTCAAGTATTGCGAAACCAGCTTTTTTTTCGTATAAAAATATGCCTTTTGGTATTAGTATTACTTATTTACCTTTTAGCCATATTTTGTACTATTATCAGAAAGGCTGATCTTATTCTGACAAATAAAGGATTCCAAATAAAATTGGTTTAAAAAAGTAATCATTTAAGGGATTTCCGGTTAAAATTTTCTTTGTTCTAAATTTTATGTTAGGAACAATATATCAAGATGAGCTTTTTGCGAGTTCATTTAGATATCGTTTAGCTACTTTTTCTATAAAGCTTATGCATTTGAATATTTTAGGACATATTTATCGAGAACATTTTTTATACTTATGTTTGAAAGCCCAATTTTCGATATTTCGACAATTTTATCCGAAATTCGCCCATTTTCATATATGTATCTTACTTAGTATTTTCTATATGTGCGCATGGTCACAACTCTTAACTTGGAATCCATAATGTCTCATACAGCCTTAACTTAGAATATAGAAATACGCTGTTAGCAGGGTCCAATATATCTCCAGCAGAAATGATTTATAACAGACAATTGCGTAGTGTCTTGCCTGTATCAAATAAGCACTTAGATCCAACTCTGAAGAATGAGGCTTTGGGGCCGTTCAAGTATTACGTGAGCACTATGGTGGGCGGGGTGGGGAGGTCTTTGCTTTGCTTATTTTGGACGACATGGGGGTAGGGGAGTCTAGATGATGATTGCGTCATCGGTAGTTATTTACCTTTTTACACGAATGGCAACCCTCACATTGTCTGTGCTTGAAAACGAAACGCATTTTCGGGGATTCCCGCAAATAGTGCATACGTTTAGTGAACAGAGCGCGGTAATTCCCCTACTCGCTTTAGAACCGAGTAGGGGAATTACCGCGCGGTGTTCACTTGTCTAAATTTGCTCTATCAGTGTATTGTTTTGTTTGGATACTATAGCGAGTAGACGTATTGTAAGCATAGTAAAGCAAGTTAACATTTGTGTTACCATTGATTCCATTAGCCAAAGTTTAATGTTTAAATAAGATATCGTTTCACATAGACAAATCCAAGTACAAAATGTACAAAAGTTAGTTAACGAAGTGTGGCGAAATTACAAATTACAAGCAAAATGTCGATCAGATTGAAGAATTCTTCTTCCTTAAATGGATATAAATACATGTGTTCGTTAATGACATCGTTGTAGTTTGGATGTTTTCTGTATGATCTCTAAGGGAGCGTTTCTTAAATATTTGCTAGAATGATCGGCTATCAGTCATAGTTTGCCCATAAAGCTTATAACTTTGGATTGAGTTGCCTTTCAAATCAAAGTTCAGCCTGAGCGAAAGATTAGTCGGATTCAAAACTAACAAAGGGCGCCTGCAATTTCTCGTCGTGGTAAAACTGGAACGAGCAACTTTTAAGTTATCCCTAATTTTTACGAGAAAGCGATCCGCGATGTAAAAGCTTTGCAGAAAAATAATTCGAGAGGGATTACAAATTCTTTACTCGACGTAGACGCTAAGAAGAGGAGGTTGTTGAAAGGCATTTTGTCTCTGAAAAAACAACAAGTCGAAGGGATTTTCACAGCGAGGTTCTGATAGAAAAATATGTAACATGGAAAATTTTATCCAAATTCAAATCTCGATATTTTCGGAACGAGAGGCTCTTGATCAACTCTTTGAGAATACGTACAGGGTTCGACCAGTATATTTGATTAATTTATCCACCTATACAGGGTGAGCAAAAGAATTTTATCTTTTTGATCTTAGCACTCTCCTAAAAAAGAACCTTTTAAAATTTGTCAAAAGTTGGCTATAACTCAAATTATTGAATTTTGAAAAAGCTTTGCATTTATCCCTAAAAAAACTCATCAGGCATGGCTCAATACCAGCATAACCGTCATCGCCAAATAGTACAACATTTGCTTTATTTATTAGTTGTGATCTAGTCTGTGATTTCTCCATATTCTGGAACCAAGCACTGATCCAGGCCAACTGACATCAACACTTGTGAACACTTCTGTGGCTTGCACATTTAAAGTTGGTTTCTCTTTCCGGTTGATATACTCATCTCCATGACGATTTGGTTTCAGGATTTCTATATGTGTACAATCAATTACACCAATTGCTGTCGGAAATTTATACATGCTTTGCAATATCCGCTTGGCCTCCATCAGTTCATGGTTGGTAGTTGGAAACTTGATCCATTCGCTCGACTGTGCAACTATGCTGTTCACAACTCAATCTACAGTCCGTGATACCGTTGCTTGACTAACACAAAGTTCCTGACCACAATACCATGTTGATATCCAAGGTCACCGAGATAGCGTAGACATATCTTCATTTTATGAATACGTGAAAGTGCTCCTCCTCGAGTTTCATCATTGTCAACTAAAAATCTGTCCGCAAGCCATTGCACATTTGCTTCGTCGAACCGATATAATTTTTTGAAGTCACGACCAAGTATAAGGTGAATATTATAAATATTCTTTTACTTATGTCACTGCTTTGAAGGATGTGCTTATACTCAAAAAGCAAAAGCGTTTACTTCAAATTATATCAAGTACCATCTGGAGCATTTCCTTCAAAAATTCCATTACAAGGATATCCTTTGTTTTTTGAATATGGCTCATTGTCTTGCACCCGAGGAAAGATTGAAACACTCATTGAACTTTATTACCTCCAGTCGCGTGCAATAAAAATGTGCTACTCTCACATTATGTAATTTAAGCCGTCTTTATAAATTTTATTATGCAATTAAATAAGACAATATCAAATAAAATTAAGTGTTCTATACTGTGCAATCAATTAATTGTACAAATATCGGAGCCGAAACAGATCCCCGATGGACACCCGCGATGACGTTGTGGGAGAAGCCGTCGATTTCGACGGAAACAAAGTACGTAAGTATTTTAGTTTAAGGTGTTCCCTGATTTCCGAATTCAATATCGCGTGCAGATTGACGCGTAATCTTGACGAGAATCACAATTTTGTCGTCAGGTTCCCTTATCCCTATATAGCCGTAGCCAATCGATGAGACGTAAGGGAAGGGCCGTGGAAGGGACCCGGGAAACATCTGAGAAAATTTAATGGCGGGATAATATTGCACAGGGGGAGCGAGTTATACGCGCAGATTATATATAGGCTCGAATATCGAATATTGAAAATGCGGAGAGCGTTTCTCACTGATTTGGCAATAATAGAGCGGGACTGGGTACATTTCCCTTATCAGATCAAAAAGTTATAAATAAATTGTAAGGTTGTCTCCTCTGGTCCCGTGGGCTACGCTCATCTACTTTGTTTGTTGTAATGCAAAACGTTATGTACATTTTATTTTGAAATCCCGCTACGATTTTGGGAAAATGATGTCTCTCTCAGAAAATTCTTTGGATTTTAAGCTTTCCAAGCGAAATTTGATCAGCTATCTAAATACGCAAGTTTTCCCTCATTTGAGCAACTTCGAATCTCTCACTATTTCCGAGGTCCCAACGGTGGGGGTCGAATTTGAAACGCTCGGTACATAAAAATCTCGCTATAAGCCTACTGGGAAATCGGTCTAAAAAGACGTTATGTCTAAAAGTGGTATACAAACTTGTAAAAGCTAAATTCTAAAAGCTATTATCATGTAAAACTCGAAATGAAAAAGTTTGAACAATGTAACGAGTAAAAAAAGCGAAATCCAGCTACCATTCCGCTAGGATTTCAGGAAATACAATACCTTTTAGCTGTAATTAGCTTCCTAGCAGGATCTATTTTTGCGCCAGTTTTATCTGACAGCCGAAAACAAAAGACATTGTATCCGTTCAGAATTTCAGATTACTACGTCGAGTAGGCTTTCAGAAACAGTTTAGTAAGTAACATCAATTACACGGATTCTTTCTCAGCAAAATACGATGCACAGTGAATGACAAGTTGCAAGACGGGGTTAAAACTACAAATATCCAAAAAATTTCACTACTAAAATTTATTTTTTACATATACTAAGTGACATATAAATCCGAACACCCAGTTTAAATGGTTTTATTTTAATAAAAGTTGGTGAATGTATTTATCTTACTGTAAATAACAAGTGAAAAAATTTTCAGCCTTATCAGTTGGACATTCCTGTTTTTATACTGTTTTTTTTAATTCACTAACGCTCTAAAAATGAATATTTCAGCCGCAGTAAAGAATCAACGTTGGCGGATTTTGGTTCTTGACATCCTTTACGATCGGTTACGATGCCTAGAGTACGGAGACCTGTACGATTTCGTCAACTTAGTAAGTTTAATAGGGGCCGTATAGTGGGACTTCGGGAAGCTGGACTTTCTTTTCAGGTAATTGCAGTTAGAGTGCAAAGAAGTGTAGACACTGTGGATAGGTGTTGTCAGGCATGGCTTCGAGAAGGCCGTACGCAAAGAGCAAGGGGCACTGGACTCCGCCGTAGAACAACAGACCGTGAAGATCGTCGCCTAAGATTATTCGCCTTAAGGGACCGTTTCTCCACTACCAGGTCCATTGCAAATGAATGGTTTGCAGAACACGGAAGACCTATTGGCATGCGAAGTGTTTACCGACGAATGAGAAGTTTTGGCTTGTTTTCATACCGACCACACTGGGTCCTCCCTTTAACTCGAGAACACCGACGTAATCGCCTTGAGTGGTGCAGACAACGGTCACTCTGGGATCAGGAATGGAACAGTATTGTCTTTAGTGACGAGTCTCGATTTTGTTTAGGTATGCACGATGGTCGTGCCAGGGTTAGAAGGCGACGTGGTGAAAGGAGGAATCCACAGTTTTTTGTTGAAAGACATGTTCATCACACTGTTGGAGTTATGGTTTGGGGTGCTATAGCTTATGGTTCCAGGTCACCTTTAATCTTCATCAGAGGTGACATGAACGCGCAGCGTTATATCCACGAAGTTCTAGAACCCCATCTTTTACCCTATCTTGACACCTTGGCAGATCCAACTTTCCAACAAGATGTTGCAAGAGTCACAATAGACTTCTTTCAAGATAATGATGTCACATTGTTACCATGGCCTCCAAGATCTCCCGACTTATCCCCAATTGAGTACGTGTGGGATATGATGGGTAGGAGATTGCTCAATTTGCAACGTCCTCCTCAGACTCTAGAAGCACTTCGAGAGGAGTTGGTGGTTGCCTGGAATGAGATACCACACGAGGACATTGACGACCTGATCAGAAGCATGCCTAGACGCGTTGGAGAATGCGTAGCACATCAGGGTGCATCCACACATTATTAAAGGTCAAAGGGCTTTAAAGCAGTGGAATCATTTTGAAATTTTTATCATTTACTTATTATGCTTCATTAAGTACTTATACAAAATTTTATTAAAATAAAACCATTTAAACTGGGTGTTCGGATTTATATGTCACTTAGTATACTTGTAAAGTCTGGTTTTATTGCTGCAAGTCGTTCAAGGGAGTATTCAAATCATGGACGCATAAAACATATACACCAGTTTTTGTGGGAAAACTTTTCGATTCCCTATTTTTTGTCATTTGTGTAATTTAAAGGCAAATAGAAGGTTTGAGATTATTTTTAGTTAAGGTGTTGTTGTTTCATCATGTGAAATATTGGGACATCCTGTATACGTGTGAAAGATGCCTAATATTCGTGCAGAATTACCGAGATTAGATGTTTATAAATTTGCTGCTGCCAGAAAATCGGTTGGAACTGTGAAGATCCCAGATCGCGTGTGATAGCCCAGTCATCACTGTTACCGCTAGAGACCGACGACTCTGGCGGTAACATACTGTTTTCACAGTACCAATGGCGTTAGAAAGCCCCCTTCGTACGCAAAACTCCCACGCTCGAGGTTTTTTGGAGGGCAAATCCTAGCGGAGCAATTACGTTTTCCAGCTTAACATTTTGATTGTTATCGGGTCTCTACGGCAACATCAGATTGCGCTACAAGCCAGTCTTCCTCCGTTAGATTCTCAATTCACATGTGATAAATGGCCGCAGTCTTATCAGCTCTCTCCTTTCGTTCGACAATTAATCTTATGCCATTTCCAAAGCCTGCCTCGATTAATTTCTACCTCTTTACAAAAAGTCTCCTTCGAATCACATCGCTGAGCTAGTGGAAAAGGTTCTACTTTTGCGAGGAGTGTCTTAAGGGCGATCGTTTTTTATACTTCGTAATGCCTTATTGATGAGGACTTTCATCTTAAAGTACAACGCGAATAGTTAAAAATGACGTCAAGAAGATTTACCCTATTCTTCCTATGCCTTCGTTCGAGGTTTAGATGCAAAGGGGTGAGATATGTTCACTTAGATTCGATGAATCGTCGACCTTTACATATCAAATTGTATAAAGCAGATCTACCATATTTCGGTTTCCACGGCAGATGTAGGGAAATACAAGTTGGTTTGGTTAGGTCGTAAAGTAAACAGGACCTGTGAAAGATATTCAATACAAGTAGCGCCATCTATTATCTAGCGTTGGATAGGTACATCTTTCATTGATGCCCCATCAAAATTTCATAACAATGGAACCACTTCACGCGGAGTTATAGCGCTCAAGTGACAGTACCTGTTTGGCATCGAACAAAGAGCTAATATTAAGCTTAGTAAAACATTTACAGAAAACTATTGACTAGATACCAGACTGAGAGTCTCTACAATATCTCTCACTCGCTTTCATTAAAATATCTGATCGAACTTAATTAGCGATCAACAAACAGCAAATTAGCGAAGCTTCCCCGATCTTCCCAATTTATTGACTAAGCAAGCCTGAACAGCCTGCTGCTTTTTATCCCTATTTGGCGGAGAAGTAATTAATTTAAACGCATGCAGTAACAAGAGATTAAAACGAAGCAGAAACGGGTTCGTTACGGTGACGGGCTTAATCTTCAATGCGAGGGAAAGCCTCCCTTAATCTCATGTTACATTAACTGATATGTTCCGCTACACTTTTTATGCGCAGTTAATATTTCCCCTAATCTTCGTTTATATGTATGTCAAACTTTCCAAGGGTTTTCAACTACTGTTGCCAGCCGTTCAAGGAGGTATTTACGACTTAAATTGATTTTCAAGCTACTTGACTTCACTTGGAATCAAGTCAGGCTTGAATTGAATTACACTCCAAGCATGATGCTCGTATGTATAGACATCGCGTCGCCGCGCCGTCCGCTACCTGCTTTCACAAGTCCCTCGAATCCACTACCAATTATGCAATGTGATGATTAAATATTTTTAGCGTTTTGCACTGTATCTCCCTTTGTATATGTGAAAATGTGTTTTGAGCTACGTTTTTCTTTGGCCTGCATGATTTTCATTATTAACAGTGCCGCTGAAAAGGTTCTTTTTGCATGAAACACAAATGTTTTTAATTATCCTACAAGGTTATAATGGATGATTTTTTTGCTAGTATCTTTTTGGCAACACTGTTTTTGACAGATGACGCGTGAATCGTGTCTTGTGTCATGGTCAAACTTGTTCAATTTGCTCTATAATTTAACCATGAATCGACTTACGAACGAACAACGCTTGCAAATTATTGAATTTTACTAACAAAATTCATGCTCGGTTAAGAGAGTGCATCGAGCACTGCTTCCAATTTATGGGCAATTTGGTCGGCCTACTGAGGGAGCTATTCGGAAGCTTGTGACTAAATTTCGAACCCAGTTTACATTATTGGACATTAAACCACCAACACGCAGAGTGAGGACTGAAGAAAATATTGCGGCCATATGTCTTGCCATAAGGTGCGGATTACTAAATTATGTATGGTGATACACATCGACAGAAGAATTGAATCGATATAATCTGGCCAATTAATCAACTATGCGACAGCAATTAAGTTTTAGTATAAATCCGGCTTTCTGAAACTTGAATCTAAGAAACTAGTTTAATTAAATCAAAAAGCAGTCATTTAATTAAATTTAATAAATCGTTTACTTATATCAAGTAAACCAATTTATTTAAAATTATTGAACTATAACCATGAGCTTATCGGCTCCAAGTGAAACAATTTAATCATATCTACTAAAATTGTTTAACTGGTATAGGTAAAAGAAGTTGCCTAGTTTTAACAAATAATTTTATTTAGATTAAATGGCATCAACATCATAACTGTTTTCATTAAAATCATTAATTGTTTTAAATGTACCTTTTCTACACAAACTAAATTACCTAATCTAATTAACCAGTGTAATAAAACGGGAACAAGGTTTGCTATTTCCAGGCTCTTAATTAAAATGAGTCCAGAAAAATTACACCGAATAATTTGGTTACTTAAAATAATTAAAACATTGGTTAAGGGTAATCAAAATTTTCTAGAAAAATTGTGTAACCACGTTTTCACGGTCAAATCAGACTAATTGAATTTTCATCAACGCAACAGAGATAAATGTTTAATATTCCATAAAGTATAAAGGACTTCATTGATCTAGAATAGTACAATTAATTCTTTATTTTCATTGAATGAACGGCTTTTTCTTGTTCCAGATTGACGAAGGGTTCGGGGAGGTTATGTACAGCTTCTTCAATATCTTCAAACATCAAGCCAAGACCTAAAGAAAAAGTCATCACCAGGATGTCGATCCTAAATGTACCTACTAACTGTTTTTGTTTCTAAATATATTAAAAGGTTGTTCTAATACTTCAGTAGTTTGAATTGTTAACCGTCTCTCCCTTGTTATAACCGCCTATAACTTGTGAGATACCGCTCCGATTTTGATGAAGTTTTTACACAATGCCAAGGACGAAAAAGCTTTGTAATTTTTGAAAATCGATATAGTGGCGGCAAAGAAACAGGACAAAAATAAAAAATAAAAAACGCTCAAACTTCGTTTTTTGACGTTTCAGACTGGCCTGATCATTTTCGGAAAATTTTTTGTAGGGACTAAATGTAGGGGTTGCAGGTGGTGCGAGATTAAATATACATATAGTAATTCTACGTACATATTAAGCATATTTCACTCGTCATACAACATGGCACAAAAGTCTCGGAGCGGCTCTGTAATTCTCGGGTAAAAAATATTTTTTTTCAAATAGAAACCCTATTTTTCAATCAAAATAGCAACAAATCTTACGTGACCTCTAGTGGTCATCTTGATTTTGAATTTCAATACATATTTAAATGTTGAGTTTTCTGTTGAAAAATGAAGTTAGCCTTGGAATGACCTTGAAAGTGAGGATCAAGGTCACTCGTCAAAATTCGCTTAAGAACTGGTCTTGATAGATATTTTGATTACTAATCGTGTAAGATTCATAGTGGTTTCTTAGCAGCACACATTTGACCTCCATTTGACCTTCAGTGGTCACCATTAGGTCTTCAATTCGAACTTGAATGTAAATTTTTCCGCTCTCCCGATGACCGGCATTCAAAATAGTGAAAATTTGACTCTGAAATAAACTTGAAGGTGAAGGTCAATGTCGGATACAAGGTCACATCTGACACTGATAGTTATTTTTATTACTCGTCCCGTGAGATTTATAAAGGTTTTCTTAGCAGCCACACATACACGTTTGACCTTTAGTAGTCATCTTGACCTTGGACATTTATTGTGGTTCAACGTAAAATTTTCTCTCTTTCGACTGCCGGTAGCAAAAATAGAGGTTAATATTTGAAAAAATAAAGTTGACCATGAATTAACCTTGAAGATGAAGGATAAGGTAAAATTCAAGGTCACCGTTGAATTCCTTGCTAAAAGTTACTGAAAACCTGACCTTAATATCTTCCAAAAGTACCTCACCCGAGAAAATGCAGAGCCGTTCGGGGACTTTTGTGTTGGGTGTCAATAAGTGCGACGTCATCCCCCGATGGACAAGCGTCATCGTCGGTGGTCGTATGTCACAGCCGGCAATCGATCCCAATAGGAAGGAAGTAGGTCATTTAATTTTTTGTTATACATGTTAGTGGTTAACCTTTTTCTCAATGGCAGCGTAGTGGGGGAAGTTTTGCTTCACTTATGCGTCGAAAAAGAGCAAAAGATGGCTGACAAAAATGTCATTCGTCCCTTATACAATCGAAGTAGTATCATATCTCAGACTTTTCTTTCTATCTTCATTCATATTTGTAAGCGGGTATATAACAATGCGTTATCCTGTGGATCTCTAAACGCATCCGGTTGAAAGGCTAGACAGCAAAGGTAATCTATCAGCGTCAAGTCTGCGTCTGTGAGCGAAAGAAGGTAAGAATATTTTCGATGGCAATCGATGAACCGACTTCCAATGGCCATATTTATTCATTCATGTATATGTCAATATATTGATGGCCTTGTTCAGGTGCTATCACAAGTGTAGATACATATCTAGACAGGGGAATTAGAGTAATGGGGATTGATTACAAAAAAAAACTAGCTGCAATATAATGATGTTGTCCGTACACGATGTTCAACTGTTGGCCTTTGACATTATGAGTGCAAGAATAAAATGTTGCCCTTCCAGGGGCAGCGGGGGCGGGTCCACTTTCTCATAGTGGCTCGCGTCCATTTTTGGATCGTCAGAACCAGTTGGACGTAGTGCCCACAGATTTTCCAAATGCATTGGGCACAGTTGTTCACAGGATACTTCTTGCCAAATTGAATTTATTTGGTTTCACTGACAGTTCGATGTCTTTATTAAAGTCCTATTTATATAATCATCAGTTATTCTATCATACAATGCTTCCAGTTTTTTCGCTATACAGCTTCTTCAGGGGTACCACAGGGTTTTTTGCACTTTGTTAACAATATACATAAGTAGCAATATTCATTTTGAAACATTAATATTTGCCAATGACTTGAAATATATTCTTTGAAATCAACATTATCACTGATTGCGGGTACTTACTACTTCTACAAATTCATTTTTTTTTAATTTGATTATGTTCAGTTAATCCCATGCCATTTCTACAAATATCAACTATACTAAGTGACATTTAAATCGGAACACCCAGTTTAAATGGTTTTATTTTAATAAAATTTTGTATAAGTACTTAATGAAGCATAATAAGTAAATGATAAAAATTTCAAAATGATTGCACTGCTTTAAAGCCCTTTGACCTTTAATAATGTGTGGATGCACCCTGATGTGCTACGCATTCTCCAACGCGCCTAGGCATGCTTCTGATCAGGTGGTCAATGTCCTCCTGTGGTATCTCATTCCAGGCAACCACCAACTCCTCTCGAAGTGCTTCTAGAGTCTGAGGAGGACGTTGCAAATTGAGCAATCTCCTACCCATTATATCCCACACGTGCTCAATTGGGGATAAGTCGGGATATCTTGGTGGCCATGGTAACAATGTGACTCTTGCAACATGTGGTCGGGCATTATTTTGTTGGAAAGTTGGATCTGCCAGGGTGTCAAGATAGGGTAAAAGATGGGGTTCTAGAACTTCGTGGATATAACGCTCCGCGTTCATGTTATCTCTGATGAAGATTAAAGGTGACCTGGAACCATAAGCTATAGCACCCCAAACCATAATTCCAACAGTGCGATGAACATGTCTTTTAACAAAAAACTGTGGATTCCTCCTTTCACCACGTCGCCTTCTAACCCTGGCACGACCATCGTGCATGCTTTAAAAAAAATCGAGACTCGTCACTAAAGACAATACTGTTCCATTCCTGATCCCAGAGTGACCGTTGTCTGCACCACTCAAGGCGATTACGTCGGTGTTCTCGAGTTAAATGGAGGACCCAGTGTGGCCGGAATGAAAACAAGCCAAAACTTATCATTCGTCGGTAAACACTTCGCATGCCAATAGGTCTTCCGTGTTCTGCAAACCATTCATTTGCAATGGACATGGTAGTGGAGAAACGGTCCCTTAAGGCCAATAATCTTAGGCGGCGATCTTCACGGTCTGTTGTTCTACGGCGGCGTCCAGTGCCCCTTGCTCTTTGCGTACGGCCTTCTCGAAGCCATGCCTGACAACACCTAACCACAGTGTCTACACTTCTTTGCACTCTAACTGCAATTGCCCGAAAAGAAAGTCCAGCTTCCCGAAGTCCCACTATACGGCCCCTATCAAACTCACTAAGTTGACGAAATCGTACAGGTCTCCGTACTCTAGGCATCGTAACCGATCGTAAAGGATGTCAAGAACCAAAATCCGCCAACGTTGATTCTTTACTGCGGCTGAAATATTCATTTTTAGAGCGTTAGTGAATTAAAAAAAAGCAGTATAAAAACCGGAATGTCCAACTGATAAGGCTGAAAATTTTTTCACTTGTTATTTACAGTAAGATAAATACATTCACCAACTTTTATTAAAATAAAACCATTTAAACTGGGTGTTCGGATTTATATGTCACTTAGTATATTTTGAACTAGGTTTATTTTGAAATACTCAGAGTTAAGTGCACCTTACAAGTCGTGCCAGTCTAAATTTTTATAAAACGTCTTCTCACGTCTGGCTGTGACGCCCTACAGAGTAAGAGAATCAAGTACGATCATTGTGGTTGGCCAACTATTGGCAGTTTTTGAATGGTTTTATTGTTATTTTCCCTCGACTGTTTTTTTTGTTTGATTGCAGTCATAATGGTGGACGGCTGGAGTGTCGGTGTTCGTAGCAATGTAACGAATACCATTGACTGTTATGCATGGCCTACATTTTGTCGTAAAATATTTTTCTAACCAACAAAAGATAACCGCTCGATTAGTCTAGGATGCCTCATTTTTGGAACTCAGTTCTGTTGTGGGTAGCACAGCTCCGTATACAAATTCTATAAAGCAACCTTAATAAAAAAGTCAAGCGGACTTAGATCCAACGATCTTGGTGGCAACGATGCACGTTGCACGGTGAAATAGGAACGATTATTACGTCCCACCCTATACTTCAAAGTCTATATGCTCTCAGGTATTTCCAGGGCTGACAAGTTATTCGATTTCTCATATATTGCACTAGCGTGCCTTTCTCGAGAGAGGCAGGGATTGAAAAAGTCTGAATAATCTAACAGACGTAGTACATGCCATAGACTTTCTCGAGCAGTCGAGGAAATGACGAGAACCGTAAAAACACAGTAACCACCGTCTGTGATAGCACCTACTCCTGGATTGATGTACATACAACATTCGGCATAACAGAGCAACGCACCTTTAGCTGGCGCCTTTTACGAGGTTTCCACCCCTGGGACTCGTAGCACTGATAAGGAACGCAGAGGCTCTGTGCTGCTGAGGGTTATGCATGTCAAGGTCGTACAGGGTGGACGTTTTTCACTTCTCAAGCAGTAGAGTAAATGTGCCACTAACCAGGACACTACCAGTAATCGGAAAAATGTTACATTATTGAATATTTGAGATTCTATACTTGCTGGTACTTAATTGATACAGATTTATCAACTAATTTGTGACAGCTTCCAGCATTCGATTTCTCAATTTTTGTCATTTGAGTAGTGAGAGACATAAATTTAAAAGGCAAGTAAAATCGTCATCGCACGAAATATAAACACTGTTCTTGCGGATATTACAAATTTAAGAAATAAATTGACCTTAAATATGTTATTTTAACATTTTGAGGTCATACTAGTCTTGGAATTAAACAAACCAAAATGCGACTGAAGCCCCAACCCGTGGACGGACAACGAAAGATACCAAATAATGTGAATTGGTGATATTGTGTCCGACTATTAGAATGAAAGAATTTTCATAGCATCCCAATAAATGGCCATTTCCATTTTCCTGACATTTTTTCACGAGACTGTGGAATAAAACTTCACAAATCTTTAAATACGGTTCTGTCTAAGGCCTAATCACGATTTTGAAATGAGTTGACTGATTCTTTTGAAACATCCAACGAATGTGTATATACAGGGTGACTTTGAAGTTGAGTCATTAATTTTCAGATAATGATTGTAGAAGGAAGATAAACCAAAATATGTGTAAAAATAAAAAAAAATTAAAAAAAAATTTTACCTTGTTTTATAAAGTATCCTCCCGACAAGTATTTCAGTGCGGACCTGTATTTGATCGTGAGGTCTTGGAGCACCGGCATGCCGTCCATATGTGAGGTCTTAAGTCAAATGATTCACGAACCCGTTGTACTATATTAACAAAGGCACGAGGGGTTGGTTGCACTCGATTGGGAAACCGATCCGCATAAACATGTGCCATTTTTTATTTCGTTTGAGCCACGCAACAGACACCACTATCCACTACCGACTGACACTGACTGTATACAACTGAAATACTGAATGAAATAATTGTAAAAACATCGTTCCAAATTCTTTCGCTTTTTTGTTTCCGATGCGATGAACCGATAAGGCGAATTATATCCGTTGTCGCCAAATACGAGCACATAATATTATTATTGAGACAGGGCGGTACTCAAACTTCCAAAGGGCTATAACTTTGTTACTTTAATTTTATCAGAAAAATGGTAAAGGAAAAAACATTTCTTTTGATCAGATCTACTCACTGTTAAAATAAATGACTCAACTTCGAAGTCACCCTGTATATAGAGTAAATCTACCTGACGCCTTTTTTAATAGCCGAAACTTCAACTTATTTTCTTTGTCATATTTTGGTCTCAATTTGGGCAAAGGAAACCTGTGCATCTAGTGTCGTAATGTGAATGAAATAACCATTTTCAAAAATGTAACCCTTGCTATCTAAAGACATACCAGACGAATATGTTCATAAGTTTTAGTCAAATAATTCCTTAGTTTATTCTATGCTTCCAGTAATTATGCCTGAATCAATTTGCTTATCGATATCATTATGAGAAAAAAACACTCCCATCTCATTTCTCTTATTTTCGGTACGTGTAAAGTTCAATAGCGTCTTACAAATATTTGTTAAATACAAAAAGACGAACTGAAAACAAAAGCGAACACAGACCTCTATAATGATAGTGATATTATTTGTCATGCATATTTTTTTATTTAAACAGTTCCATGTTGACCCATAGGATAAAAATTGTATTTGGCCTATTTTATTAAATAACTAAATAAATTGAATTATAATAAGAAATAACATTATTTATACGTTTGCACAACAAATACTTAGTCTTTTTCAAGAATATTATTACGGTAGAATAACAGTTCACTATCTGGTAATATTTCAAAATTCCCCATATCGACAAATGACATAATTATGACACATCCGTCAACGCCAGGTGGACAGAGTCGTATTTTGTTTTGTTTTTTTGTACTGTAAAGATTTTGTACTTGCTTACAACTCTTTTATTTAAAATACTGAAAGAATAATAACTAGTAGACTAGTTCCAAACGGTTTCCTTGATTTTTCTTCAACAGATTTTTCTGTCAAAATACGTTTTGGCATTTAGATGAAATTATGTTCCTTTCTTCGTTGTTAGGCCATTGAATTTCAGTTCCAGAAGTTCTCAAACTTGGTTAAACATCATGTAGAATAAGCAATTAATTAATTATATCAAATATATCTGCAACATCATTGTTTCATGTCCTGCAAAAAACAAAAAGATGAGTCTTTGCTCATAAAAGAGACCTTGTGTGATCTGCGCATGTAATTCTATGTACTGTTTTGACAGTTAGGAATCAGTTTTCAAACCAAAAAGTGGTTATTGCTTGCGAAGCTAATGTAAACCAAATTCTAATCAATCTACGTTTGCTATTAATATTGTTCAGGAAACGTCTGACGTAAGCCGATGCGAAATGTTATTAATAATCTATACAAAAAATAATCCCAAAGTCTATGATTGCGATTCCGTTTAGGTTCAAGATAAAGGTCGATATAACGCAGTTCATTAATACATCAGTCTGTATCCTGACCTCAACCTCGTTATGTAATATAATCGCAACTCCTTCCTGTCCAAATATTTTGATACTGGCATGGTTTTTATACAATGTATTACATTCCTGCTTCTGATTTAATTTGTACGATAGATGGAAAAACTACCAATAGTTGGGTCAGTGATGTATAAGTAGTACATTACTTTTCAACCTCCATGTAAATTTTTAATTTTTCCATTTTTTTATCAATTGATTTCATTCCTGATCATATTAAGTATGAATATGTCTGTCTAATATATATGGGAAAGTTTTACAAGATTCATTCATGGGTAGGGACATTGATATTCACAACGAGTATCGTCTCGTTAGTGATAAGTAGATAAGCAAATATCGATGCATACTTGCTACTGATAAAGCTGAAGCATTGTTGCCAGAATATCGCTTATTTTCATTCAACTTCTTCGACATTCTGGGGATCAGAACAGGGCAACAATTATGTAGCGTCTTCGAAAGATTGGATATGTGAATCATCAAGGATTTTGTTCAAGTCAAAAGTATATATCAGAAATAATTACGGTCCTAACACAGAGCCTTGAGGCACGCCTGAAGGAATTGCCACATGAGAAAATTTTTCTTCTGAAAGATGAAAAGGCTAACGTATCAATAGATATAATAGCCGTAATTCTTGAGTGATGTTGTCAAAGGCTTTCGAGAAATCTGTAGTTATTAGCGTTATTGCTATTTTCTTATATGAGGCTCCTAAAATATTACCTTGCAAATTGAGAAGAGCAGAGGTTGTACTACAATTTTGCTTAAAGCCAGATTGGGTATAAGGAATTATTGAGTATTTTTTTAGGTAAATGGTTAGTCGCAATTTTGCCAGGTGCTCCAGTATTTTAGACAAAATTGGTGGAGGTCTTAGGTCAAATTTAGCTTTTTGGGGATTGATACAATCAAAGCTTGTTTCCGTACTGTTCTAAAAAAATCATTAATGATGTCTACTTGGTGAATAAGAACAACCAGGTAGCCAGAGCGGCATTTTGTTGATTTTTATGTTCCTTGCATGCAAAAGGAAAAACCCTACAAGCAAAACGGCTGCTAATGATCATGACTACATTGCATGTCACGTAGGATTGACATGAGATAAACAGTTTGACTGTTAATCATCTCTACTTTTTAGGGTATTCGAACACCATACGATTTTAAACAGCCATATTTGAATTACGCTACACTTATGATGGCAATTAACAGAAACACGTGTCTATATTATTTTTACATGTAAAATTAGAAGCACAGTCTGTTCTAGTGACTTACCTCGTAACCGATGTACTATAGCAATTCTCTAATAAACATGCTTCTAATAATAACAATTTTTATTCAAATTGCTTTGCGGATATGAAACGTCAACAGGAAAAGGTCAGATTTACATAAGCAAAGGAAAAGTATACATTACTAAATTGGAATAAAATAAATTTTATGTTTGGTACTCTGTGTGGCCTTCATTTGTGATACAGGATATATTTGGTTTTATCTTTATTGGCCAGTAACCTATTTAATACTACCCACTTTTGAAAACACTGCATTTGATGCTAGCGTTACTTTCTAGATCAGTGGTCGCCAACTCGTCGATCGCGAGCTACCGGTAGCTCACAAAGGCGATTCTGGTGGCTCACAAAATATTTTAAAAAGGTGTAAATTTTGTTAATTCTCATAATAAACACAAGCAGCG
Source organism: Acanthoscelides obtectus (assembly GCA_963669975.1). Classification (NCBI taxonomy): domain Eukaryota; kingdom Metazoa; phylum Arthropoda; class Insecta; order Coleoptera; family Chrysomelidae; genus Acanthoscelides; species Acanthoscelides obtectus. The sequence continues at coordinate 3,117,089 of CAVLJG010000006.1, forward strand.
GCAACACTGCGATGAGCGATCTGTTCGAGAACGATCGCGATAACTTTGAACGGAATAAATACGCAAGACAGTGCGCTCAGTTTAAAAATGAACTGCACAAAGCGGTTGGGTTAGAGTTGGTAGTAAAAATTGTGAATAGGATTAGAGCTCAAACGTTACAAAAGAGAATTCAAGTAGGGGACGGTTGCTGAAACGTTTTAATTATATCATATCTGCCATAGTGGGGTGATAGTTTTTGTAAGAAATAAACTGCAATATAATCATGATACATTCACTTTCAGCGATGGAATCAAAATTTTAAACATAATGATCCAAATTAACCATAACAAAATTGAGGTATCTGCAATTTATCGTCCGCCATGTTCAGAACCCCACGAGTTTTTAAAGAATATCGAATTTTTTTTTTCAAAATCAAAATAAAGTTCATTTAAAGCAACATATTTTCTTGGGAGATGTCAATATAAATATTTTGGACGATGATCCCATCACAAATGAATACTTGAATATCCTAGCAAGTAACGGATTTCTGTCCTATATAAACCTACCTACAAGGTCCATCAGTGGCACATGTATAGATCACTGCTTTGTGAAAGACCTATCCAACAAAATTACTTGTATACGCAATAATCCTACAAAGCGATATTACTGACCACTTCTCCACTATTTTACTGATATCTTCAAATGAAAAACATTCTAACATCCCTACCGTTAATAACAACCAGAAAAATTACAAATTTTTTGTCGACAATTCAAAACTAATATCAAATGTCAAACAAGAATCCTGGGAACAATTATACTCTATAAATAATATAGACAAAGCAATGGCACTGTTCATAGAGAAAATAAAAAAACTAATAGATATTAGTACCAATAAAGTAATAATTAGTCACAAAGAGAAAAGCAGAAATGCCTGGATTACCAAAGGATTAATAACATCGGCAATAGAAAAAGAAAGACTATATGATGTAATGAAACTAACGCCAACTACAGAGAATACCGACTGCTACAACCAATATAAAAATAAATTTATAGAGCTTGTAAGGCAAACCAAACGAAAACATTACCTAAATAAATTGAATAATAACTTAAATGATCCTAAGCGGCTTTGGACAACTATTGATGAGATTACTGGGAAAACAAAAGTTAAAGAGTGTGTCACTGAGTTAAATTCAACATCGGGAACAGTATTAAAAAATACTCAACAGATATGCGATGAATTTGTACAATTCTTTACTGACAGGCGAAAATTTAGCAAGTAATATACAAGCAAATGTACAAAATACTCAGCCTCCAAAAAGAACTTTGAACTCATTTATTTTGGATAATGTCGAGCAATGTGAAGTATACACCACTGTTATGTCCTTAAAAAATCGGAAAAGTCCTGGGTTCGATGGTATTAAAGGCGAGCATTTGAAAATTATAGCCGAGGACATAACAGAACCTCTCACTTACCTAATCAACAAATGCTTTGAATCTGGCAATTTTAAAAAAAGGTAATATAATACCGATACATAAATCAGGAACAAAAACAGATGTTAACAACTATAGACCAATATCAATAATATCCAGTGTAGCAAAGGTTTTTGAAAAAGTTTTATCTACTAGAATGATTCGATACCTCACAAAATTCAAAATTTTAAGTGAAAATCAATATGGATTTACAGAAGGGAAGGCTACATCGGACGCAATAACTAATATTATAAATCAAATACATCAAAATATTGATAACAGAATCCCTTCAATCTGCATTTTTGTTGATTTAAAGAAAGCTTTCGACACAGTTAATCACAAATTATTATTAGAAGCATTGGAGAGAATTGGTTTCAGAGGAAACGCGTACTCACTGATCGAAAGTTATTTGTCAAATCGCCCACAATCTGTGCAGATATCAGGATCATTTAGTAAAGAAATGTATATTAAGTGTGGTGTCCCACAAGGAACTGTCTTAGGTTAAACATAATCATTATACCAGGTACAAAATTCGTGGCACAGTAGTTCCTCAACCGCATAAATCTATAATGCAGCGATCATATCTCTATTTAGCGCCTAAATTTTATGAAATTATACCTAAAGACTTAAAAGATTTACGTTTCGGAAATTGTTTCAAAAGAAATTTAAAAAAGTGGCTACATTCTATATCTAGGACTGAAATTCATAAACTCATAAATACGAACATCAACTAAATACATAATCTACTGTAGCTAATTTTTGTCCTTTTTTGTCATTTGCATTCTACAGTTTCAACTTAAATTATTGGTCCATGTACAGGCGATGCCTTGCATTGGGCCTGTTTTGATTTTATATTTATTTACTCATATTGTTTGTTATCTTTGTACATTGAGTGAATAAATATTATTATTATTATTATAGTTCAATTTTCCAAACAACGTGACGAACCGATTCCGGAACTGGAAAATTCAATCTGGCTTAGAGATTCTGGTTTTCTTGTGACTATTAAAGAAAAATTAAATGATCTTAATTTGCAGCCTCAGGGGAGAGACAAAGAACTAACGAAATTGCTATATTCACGCAATTTGTTGTTTCACCCTTAATGAAAATTGATATCCAACAGTTTGTAACTTGTTCCACAGAATTTTAGCGAGGACATCGCTACGACAGAAATGGCAGTGATTACGTTTCAAAATGATTTAGCTTCAAAATCATTAGTCTCAAATACAAAATGTATCTGGCCTTCTGTAAGTAAAGATAAATACTCTTCGTTTTATGTCGTGTTGCCTTGAAAGTGAAACCGTTATTTAGTTCAACCTATTTGTGTGGATCTTCTTTCTCAAATATGAAATTTATTAAAAACAAGTACTGTAGATAACCATTTGGACTATTCTATTCGAATAGCGGTATCAAATTGAATTAAATTGTCAGCGAGTCTGAGTGTCCGTCTCATTGGACATGCATTTTTTATCTAGACATGTTTCTGTTTAAAATAATGCGTGACTTTTTTATTTTTAGTTACCGTTATTAAATCATATGTGATATGCCATTGTAGCTGACAAATTTTTTTATTTTTCAAACACCTACGATTGGTAGAAATGGATGTAGTTATTCACTATGTATTAGTTATCAGTTTATTAGTATTAGTAAAATAAACACATGTATGTCGCATTCAACTGTGTATTATTTCATTTACATTGCTTACAACGCTTAAAACTAGGTAGATCACTCTTTATTCCAATATTATCAAAGTAGCTCAACACACTGAAAAGGTTTACGACCACTTTTCTAGATCCTTTAACAACTTTGCTGACACTGTTATACTTGAATCACAGGCAGAGGTAACCAAGAGACAGTTATTATCAATTATGTATTAATCTAAATCGTTCACAAATAACAATGTATATATACTACTATATGCACCGCGTTATGCATAACTTGACCGAGCGACGTAAATTTCCGGATGCCATATGATGCACAGTAGTTCAACTTACATATAAAAAAATGCAGGCAGTATAGAGACCCGAGGTTCAAAAGCAAAAACAATTTTTTACTAAGCGCCAAACGTAATATTTATTTATTTTGTAACCAAACGACCAGATTTTGTGTAGAGTCGGCATTTGTACTATCAAAGTTTTTCATAAAGTGACCAATATTGAGAAAAAACCATCGAATGCTTCGATTCAAGCATTGCTTAGTCGAAAAACTGTGGCCAAATGGGAAACCTATAACAGAAAAGAAGCTAGACGATTTAAAATCATTACTAAGTCTACCCAAGGATTCCAAGAAGTTCTATAGGAATCTAATTTAACCAGATTTCGAGCTTGAAGATGAATAATACAAATTTTCGATTCTGGTTCTTGATTCATATCGAAAATATGTGCTTACTTCTTACTTCATTTTATTTTTGGATCAGTATATAATTGAGTTTATTATAACATTTGTCATTCAAGCAACTTCTTATTTGGTTTCGGGAATGTTTTAATTTGTGTAGTTTTAATTTGATGCTAATTACTAAAATACAAAAATAAAGAATCTTTCTGCAATGCGTTCCATATTTTGCATAGCACGACCAAGTAACATTATTTTGTTGGAAAATGAGCATTCATTTTGAAAGCAATATTTGACCAAGCGCCATTTCATTTCATTAAGTTTCAGGTATAACAACTTTTGAAAAAATGATTGCATAAATAAATTTGTAATATTTTCTATTCACAGAACAAAAAACATTCACCAAAATCGTAGCATTGTTTTTTAATGAATTGTTAAAAGTTTATTCATCCTCCTGAGAAACAGAGATTTGTCGCTTGGTCAAGTCATGCATAACGCGGTCCATATGTACATATATTTTATTGTCAAACACAACAGCTCTGAATACAGTCCTGAGTTTTACCAGAGCTGCTTTCCAGTGACCCAATTTAGTTACTCCATTGCACTATGTATTTCCATTCACACCTTTTAGAGCAGTTCAGCAGCGTCTCACTCTTAAACCAACCACTGGAAAACAGCTTAGATTTACAAACGATTTATTATTTCCAATACAAATATGCCACGTGCTGATCCCTCAGTAGATGTCAAAACCTAATATATATATATATATATATATATATTTTTAATTTCACCGTTGTGCCTCGGGTGTACTTGCTGCAGGTGGCTCATCTTCAGATGAATAACTATCTATCTCCATATCGTAATCTGTACTAACAGAGACATGTTTTTCAACCAATGCAAACTGATCGTCCCAGTTCCTGCTTACACTGGCTGGTTTAGAGTCTTTTTCTGTTCGTCTCCAAGCCACCAAAATCAGCTCGCGGATCCACAGCGGAGTACGATACCCGTCCTCCAGTATCGTGAGAGCGATTTTTTTGAAGAACCTTTCCTTTAGGCTCTGCCAGGTTCTATAAGGAAATAAGTTTGTGTAGACGAAGTCTTGCCAGACTGCGTTCCCTCTCAAAAAATTTTGGGTTTTTGTCAGGAAGATTAGCTGTAACACCCTATCGTCTTCCACGCGTTGATATTCCATGTGTCGCATGGCGAACTGTAATGTGATAAAGTGTCAGCTTTATTTACAAATGTCCGAACACGAATGCTTACCGATAGAAATGAAAAAGTATCCTCTACAAGTCCAGTAAATGCTGTGGAAATACGCATCGGGAAACCAGGAAGAATTTGGGCTATGTGAGGTTATGTTTACGACGCTGCTGTCAGGGTGGAGTAGAGTTGGGACATTCTGAACGAATCGTTATAAATGTATTAACGATTCAATTTACTGAGTCGGTTTCGACGAATTATAGTCACATTATACAGCGTGGCCGATATGTTGCTGACTAGTTTGTATCTTGAATATTTGTGAAATGAAATATAATACCTCTATTTTTTCATCCTAATATTTCATTGAAGCTTAGAAATTATGAATGAAAAATGATATCAGACAAATATCCGCCTCTAGAAGCCGCTGGGCCTTTTTAATTACATTTTCTATCACTTTTTGGTAGGTTTCAGAAGGTATATTTTCAATCGCTTTCGTAACATTGTTCTTCAGCTGCTCTACAGTATTTGGTTTGTTGGGATAAGCACTATTTTTCAAAAATCCCCATAACAAAGTCAGGAGCTGTTAAATCCGGTGACCTTGGTGGCCAGTTGACATCACCACGTCCCGGAAGTATTATTCGCAAAAGATTCATTGTTTCCCTAGTTGTGTGCCAAGTTGCTCCCTCCTGCTGGAACCACAAGTTTTGCAGGTTAAATTGTTGGATTTGAGAAGCCACAAGTTTTGCACCATATCACGGTAGCGCTCGGGTATTAAGATTCCATGACTGTATTGTCCGCAGCTTTCATGGTCACTAGGCCGTAGTTCTTGGATTAATTGAATTTTGTATGGCCGCAAATGCAAGTCTTTTTTTATATGCATAATGACGTGCGACGAATACCCAGTTCTTGAGAACGATGTCGGGTAGACGTCTCAGGGCGCTTCACTGCACTTTCACGAACTCTCTCGATATTTTTAGCCATACGAACGGATCGACCTTGGCCAGTCTTTAACTTCACCTGTTTGTTCAAATTTCCGCACCAATTGACAGTTATTATTGGCCACCCTGTACAATCAAATATATTGTAAAAAAAATCAACGTAACCGGTAGCGAAATAACATGTACAAAACATACAGAGGAAACCAAATTTGACTGAAGGCTTGAGTTCAACGTGCACAAGAGAAGTGTGTATAGACGCATACGTTAGAAAGAGATTAATTCCCTGAATTAAGATGCATGTTGAAAATATGCCACGCCAAACTGTAAGGATCATAATTTTAATCTCAAATCACAAAACGTAAATGCGACAAATAGCGAAGGTTTATGTGTAAGAAAAAGAAGCAAAAGTCTGTAGAATTCCCCAAAAAATTGACTGCACGCTACAATTTCTATAAGATTAAGAAATCTTTCATTTTTGAAATTCCAGAAACTTGCATGCAAAATTTCCAAGATTAATAGGAAAAAGAGGATACCTAACTAATTTCTAGCTTTACATACATCTCGAGTATTAAGCGTATTTGAGACAAGAAATCAATGGAATTATCATCCACACAGCTTATTAGCAAAAAAATCCTCACTAAGCATCTAAACTGAATCCAAATTCAAGATGAGATGTAAATAATAACAGTTAGCGCGTGATCTCTCGGTAACAGGTGGGGGCAACGCCTCTTATTGGTCAATTCGCCATTAAATTTCAAGCGGTCGCCTGGCGGAATAATGCGCAGGGCAGGGGCAGGGCAGGCAGAGTTGCGCTCAGGCCACCGTCCGTCGCGTGTATCACTGCGTGCTCGTGTTTTCGTATCCACCTTGCTTGGTTGTTGCTGTTGTTGTTGTTAAGTGTATTTGAGGAATTTGTTAAGTTTCTGTTAAATACTGTCATCTTTGATTTACAACACGTTGGTGGTAGTCCATCATCCGGAGGTAGCCCTGATTGCGGCCCTGTACGCCGTCCTTGCTTTTGGCAATCACGCATCCATTCTATCTTGGGTGTAAATACACTATATGTACTTCCATTTTCTTCCATATAACTTACAGCTTAGACCTCCAATAATAATATTTCTGAAGCAGATGACATCACAAAACCAAACCATGACAGCCCAAGCGTAATGACGTTTAGGCAACAGGTACAGCTACACAACGAGAGCACATCAAGTAAATAAGAGCTATTTCCAAGTTGACATCTTATAGGAAAACCTACATAATGGCACAAAAAATCTATATAATGTCTATACGACCTCGGGCAATCCGTAATTGTTGATTTAGAACGTTATGTTCGAATGTTGAGATAGTTTTTTGCCCTAAAGCTCCAAGATTTTGATGGATACAACCCCATGACGTGGTTTCAGCAGGAGGGCGCCACCTGTCACACGTCCAGCGTGAGCATGTTCGTCGTACAGGAAACGTTCCCTAGCAGAGTGATATCAAGAGGAGGTGACATTGATTAGCCACTACAAAGTTCTGACTTGTCTTTTTACGGGGATATCTCAAGAGGGACCCTGACATTACTGCCCTTGTAATAAGATGGTACCGGAGTATCTTGATATATTTTATATTATCACGTTTATCGTTCTAACATCATCCCACATGCTTCTGAATAATAATAATAATAATAATAATACAATTATTCGCGTAACATACAAATATAACTAAAACTAACATAGGTATACGTAAATAAACTGAATTCACCCACAGAAGAATAAATTCCTGTGCGTGGCTATTAACTTATATCTTACATAAAAATATACATATATATACATATATATATATATATATGTCAAAAGGTTCATCTTACTCATGATTCTATGCCCCCCATTTTGTGTGGTTTCACGATGTAGTGCTTGACTTTCGTTTTAAATATTTTTAATCTGTTTTTAATTTGTTCTTGTCATACAGCTGTGTGTAGTTTGTATAATTTTGACCATTGTACCATGTATCCAGCTTTCACCATGTTACTGGGTGTTTCCCTCATCCTTAACGTAAATAACATTTAGCAACATCCTCACATACTACTGTAAGTTAATTTAAATTCATTTTACACAATTGTTGCTACTCTTATCAATCTAATTCCAGCTCCTGATGATGATGGCAAAGACCATTGAAAGCTAGAGAGATTAAAAAAGTATAAAGAGTCCTCCTTGCTTAAATTTTGTCGAAGTACCCAACAAAAGGTGGAAGCTTTAATTTTCACCTAACTGGTCTAGACGACAATGACCACGACTCAAGTTATATATATATATATATATATATATTCATATAAATAAGCACATAAATAAATGCACATACACACGCATCTATATACACACATACACACCTATACATACATATATAGATACATATACCTATATATATATATATATATATATATGAACGTTGGAGGTTTTTTACTACTACATTAATTTTAAATTTCTTTCATACGTATCATGTTTGCAATTTGATGTCGATTTTTTTCAATTATATATATATATATACTATTATTATTATTTGAAATATTCCTTGTATAAATTTGGTAATATGTTATATAATCTACTGGAAAGGTAAGTATGACATCTTTGGCCCATACTTTTGAGATGAAAGGTGTTTGCTTAATGTTGTTGATTTCGTTTCTAGTTTGATATAAGCGATCTAACGACATTATTGCATCTCTTGCTACGAGTGGCAACAGTGCTTATCGGCTATCATGTTTACCCTACTCTTGAAACGCGAGAGAAAAATGTGTCATATTTTCCTCACGTGCCCTGGCTGATATTGATAGGAGCGATACGGGCTGATGGCAGGCCATAGTCCGCCGATCCACGTTGTAATGGTCCCCCAAGTTTTGCTCTGGTGTCAGTCAGCTGTTGGCAGCCATGTTGCGCCGCAGATTGTTCAGTTTCAGCGGCGTGGGGTTGATCACCGTCAACGGGAGGGCTGCGGCCGTCACTTTTAGGCCGGCTAGATCGTTCGTGCAGGGCGTTAGGAATGCTTCCACTAAGCCTAAACCGGTGGTAAGTAAAAATTCAGGGAAAAGCCAATCTTAAAGGCTTTCGATTGCAATGTTTTGGAAAGAACAAAAGCTCACTTGGAACTAGATATCTCCTATTGAAAGCAGTTAGTGTCTGTCCTAAACCAGTATACCAGTGTCGAAAACGAAACTTCCAACTGAATAGGATATGGGAGGTTGGGAAGTGAGATTTCCTAATCGTCGCCTAATGCAATAGAAAGTGCGAAATGAACCAGAAGGAAACGCCAATAACTTTATCGTCTGTAAAGAACGAGAAATAGGCATATGTTGAAATAAATTGTACATAGTCAATTCGGCAAATTGTTACTAAATGTGACATATAAGTTACTCGTCGGCTTGGAGAATTCTTCACAAATATAACTATTCAAGTACCAGTTACACCAACATCTTTACGTTGACGACCACAACCGAAGATTAAAAGGTTTTTGATTAAATACACATCCGTTTAAAATTATTTATTCAGCCGGAATAATAAAAGATACCGGTCAAAAACAAACTTACGTCTAATGCAAGGAGGAAATTTTCAAAAGCGATTTGGTTTCAATTGCTGGATGGGTACTGTCGGAGAAACACTTTTGGGGCCAATAATTTTCTGTGGATACCCTACCGCGGAAAGATAGTTCCTGAATAATGGAATAAACGGTTTCACTGAAGATTTGTCACTGGCTAACCAATTTGATATCTATTTTCAAATAAGAGTGAGTGGTGTCAAATTATTTGTAAGATGATCTTGTAGTAAAAGCCAATGAACCACCCCCTTTACACTGAAAAAATAGTGTTCGTAACTTCTAGAAAATCTTTAGAACGACTTTGAGGTCATTCGTCTAAAAATCGTATTTTTCCCTTGTTACTTGATCAAAAATGAAGCGACTTACGGAATCTTCTAGATCAAAAAATGAAAATTGAAATAAAAATTACTTTATTTGTCGAATATTGACAAGTATGGCGTTGTTAAGTTCGGAATGTCATTCTCGATCGAAATAAGCAAAAATATATAGGGTGTCCCATTTACAAACCGCGAGTTTGTGTCGTTTCCGGTCAAGCAGGAAGTACGTCAAAGCAAGTGAATATGTCAAAAGATGTAAATTTATGTATACTAAGTGACATATAAATCCGAACACCCAGTTTAAATGGTTTTATTTTAATAAAATTTTGTACAAGTACTTAATGAAGCATAATAAGTAAATGATATAAATTTCAAAATGATTGCACTGCTTTAAAACCCTTTGACCTTTAATAATGTGTGGATGCACCCTGATGTGCTACGCATTCTCCAACGCGCCTAGGCATGCTTCTGATCAGGTGGTCAATGTCCTCCTGTGGTATCTCTTTCCAGGCAACCACCAAATCCTCTCGAAGTGCTTCTAGAGTCTGAGGAGGACGTTGAAAATTGAGCGATCTCCTACACATCATATCCCACACGTGCTCAACTGGGGATAAGTCGGGAGATGTTGGTGGCCATGGTAACAATGTGACATCATTATGTTGAAAGAAGTCTACTGTGACTCTTGCAACATGTGGTCGGACATTATCTTGTTGGAAAGTTGGATCTGCCAGGGTGTCAAGATAAGGTAAAAGATGGGGTTCTAGAACTTTGTGGATATAACGCTGGGCGTTCATGTTACCTCTGATGAAGATTAAAGGTGACCTGGAACCATAAGCTATAGCACCCCAAACCATAACTCCAACAGTGTGATGAACATGTCCTTCAACAAAAAATTGTGGATTCCTCCTTTCACCACGTCGCCTTCTAACCCTGGCACGACAATCGTGCATGCCTAAACAAAATCGAGACTCGTCACTAAAGACAATACTGTTCCATTCCTGATCCCAGAGTGACCGTTGTCTGCACCACTCAAGGCGATTACGTCGGTGTTCTCGAGTTAAAGGGAGGACCCAGTGTGGCCGGTATGAAAACAAGCCAAAACTTATCATTCATCGGTAAACACTCCGCATGCCAATAGGTCTTCCGTGTTCTGCAAACCATTCATTTGCAATGGACCTGGTAGTGGAGAAACGGTCCCTTAAGGCCAATAATCTTAGGCGGCGATCTTCACGGTCGGTTGTTCTACGGCGCCGTCCAGTGCCCCTTGCTCTTTGCGTACGGCCTTCTCGAAGCCATGCCTGACAACACCTAACCACAGTGTCTACACTTCTTTGCACTCTAACTGCAATTGCCCGAAAAGAAAGTCCAGCTTCCCGAAGTGCATATAATACGCAACCCCCAAATTTAGTTTTTCTACCTGAATAAATTCGTGAAGAAGTTGTTGAGTAAAACGGGTATCAGAAATCTCTCATCTCCACTATCAACGATGTAAAATATTATACGGGGAAATCTATGTGTGACATATGTCTAAAAGGTGCATATAGCTATCACGATTCTTTGCAAAGTTGACATAATAAAATAAATGCTAAAAATCCAGTTCTATCGAAAACTTAATTTATCAAAATGTTCCGTATCTATCACGGCTGCTTTTGTGATTATCATTCCAAACAATTCTTCCTTCTGTGAATACAAGTTCGTGAATTTATTATGGATAAGTACGTTTGCGTAATATTTTACTAAAATGTTATCAATCTACACTGGATATATTCAATGATTTGTGTAATGATAGACGTTTTCTAACGTTATTTATTTATAATAGTGTCTGATGGAATATCGCGCTTTGCTACACTGTATCCATTGAAAATAGATAGTCTTTTTTGCACTTGGTTATCTTCGAATGATTAAAACTAATAATTAATTATTCATTATTAATTATTGTTGTATCCTGACGTACTGATAACGTATTTGAATATACAATATCCCAACTTACCTAACTAGAAAGATAGATATAGATATTTGGATATTAGGATTCTTTTGTAAATGGTGACTTAACTGTTATATCTACACATACAGGGTGACGCATCGGAAACGAAACAGACGTCTTTACTGGCAGCTCAGTTTTTTTTCTGAATCTTATAATCTTTAAATGACCCACCCGTTTCGCCTAATCACCGCTCGCATGCTACAGATGGCAGATACAAAAGTTTTTTAACCATCTCAACTAATCCGGCTTAGATTTTGCCCGTTCCTTCTTCCGATTTCCGATTCTTAACTGTGCAAAGACGTTTCACGTCAAGGGCAGAATCGTGCAAAAGATGCGATACAGTTTTCTGCTTCTTCCGTTCATTTTCCGCTCGGCTTTTTCCTGCGATGCTGATATAACCATTTTAGCGAAAGGACATACCTAGGGATGCCTAGGTTTGTCATATGTATCGAATACCTTCTGAACTGGGGACAACAAAAAACAAAAGTTTGCATCATTTGAGGTTGTTAGAAAACGTGTACTCGTATATCTCATAGCTGCATCTACTATGTGAGTGACAGATTACGTGATGTATTTAAGCTTGAAACATCTTTACAAAAAGAAAAAATGAATACAAAAGAAGCAGCAATGCGAGGTGTTCATGTCCATTTAATTCCATATCCCTGAATATGGAGAAAATGTTCTTTTTCTTTCGTTTGCTTGCATAATTTTTCACGAGCCCTGGCAAGTCATGTAGTCTGTTTTTCTTACTTCTGAGTTCAAACACGTGTTTGGCTTCAATTTTGTCTCTTGTTGTACATAGCCGATGATACAACTCGATCCGCGTACTATAGGAAGATTGTATGACCTTACGAACCGTAAATATCCTGTTTTGAACGACGTCAGCGATTAGAAGTGACAAGGATCGATCTTAGCACTCAACTGGGTTATGTTCAAGTTCATTTCAAGTTTAACAACAACAATATTGATACGCATACTTTAGTAGGATCTAGAATCCAGAAGAACATGTGGATGAACAGTTTCAACTGTATTTTCTTCTAGGATCTTTCATGGTTCGTTCTCAAATGTTTTTACTTTCCACGTCCAATAGCTCAAACTTTGACGTTACACAGGCTCCTGATCACTTTAGGAAAAAAATTGTAGGGGGGAATGATGGTTGTAAGGGGTTTTACTATACATCGGATCTCGGTAGCAACATGAAAATTGAATAATAAATGTCCGATATACAGGGTGGTCGAATGAAAAGCTCGCACCCCTATTTGTGACTCTCCTGGTATATTTTGGAATAAACGCTCGGATACGTCAATTTTTCATCTATAGCCGTACAATATTCAAAAAAAAAATAGGATATTACTTTACACTTTAGATTTTTGAATGGAAACCCAATTTTTTAGTAACTTTTGTACAAGAAAGTTCTAAGTACAAAAACAAGTGAACATGGCGAACAGCGCAGCAGGTTGTCTCAACAATACAATCTGGAGAAACAAATACCTCACAACGGAAACGAAAACTGGGATCTATACATCAACAATAAGACCGTATGACGTACACAGTGGAAACAAGAGCATATACGGCGAAAACACAAATATTATTGGAAACAGCAGAAATGAAGGTTTTACGAAAAATAACAAACCAAACTCTAAGAGACGTAAGAAGTGAGAAAATGCTAGCGAGATGTGGTATGGAAGAAATGAACCTGTGAACCAAAAGAAGAAAGATAGAATAGAATCAACACATAGAAAGAATGACAGAAAATAAAACAGTATGAATAGCAAGAGACAAATCGGTAAATGGAAGAAGATCAGTGGGACGACCGAGGACAAGATGGACAGATAACATCAATTGAGGCTAAAAACCGAAGTAAAACAGGCATGAGCCTATTAATAAAGTAGGAATAAAAAATAGAAGTTTGTTATACCTATCTTCTATCGTTGTGAAGCTATTTGAGTTTATAATAAAATTCGACTAACTTAATACTGATAATAATGGAATGCAAAAAATAATATTCATGGATACCAGCAAGAACATTTAGCATCAGTATCATTGTATGTCATAAAAAAACTTTGTCCTTCATTTCGAATTGTCAAATTACCTACCTAGTTGGTCAATGACTTATTCAATTCAAGAAAAGGTAGAAATAATAAAACTGTATTACCAAAATGAGAGCATTGTTCAATACGTATCCAGACAAAAATATTCACGATAATAAAATTTGAAGAAACTGGATCTGTGTCCAATATTCGCCGTAATTCCATCGAAGAAATCGACCAGCTAGAAATGAAGCCGCAGAAATAGCAGTTCTGGGACAAGTAGCACTTGACAAATAGGGCTGCGACCTTTTCGTTGGGCCACCCTGTATAGTTTGATTTACAAAGGTCGGAAGTTCATCGTACCTCAATCTAGATTCGGTTTTGCTTTTTGAAACGATTTGACTCATCCATCTTCTTCGATACCTTCCACGAAGGAAGTATAGAGTCAATCTACTTGACATCATTTTCCATATCTAGCAGCCATGAGGCAAAGCCTGAATACCCGAGTTAATTTTTAAGAAATCTTTTTCCTACTTTACAATATAATAACCTGCCAGCTACTTTAAAAACTGCCGTTACAACCCTTCAAAATTAGAATCAAGTAGTTTATTTTCAATTGTTTTAAATGATTTCATATAACATTTTGTTTACCTGGTTTTCATTCACATTGTCCAATACGGACGCAGGAAAGTAAACGCATATTAAAACAAGAAAGATTGATATTCAAATCAAGTTGGGTACTTTATTTTGAAGGTTCATTTATACCATTTATGTATGAAAAATAATATCGCTCAAATGTTCACCACGACTGGATTTACAGACGTCCACGCGACATTTTGCGACATGGTCGGTTCTATGGCATTTATCTCGGCAATGATGTTGTTTTTGAGTTCTTGGAGGGTGGCTGGTTTGTTGACGTAGACTTTTCTTTTCAAATATCCCCATAAAAATAAGTCCAAGGGAGTCAAATCGCACGATCTTGGTGGCCATGGCACATTTCCTCTGCGCGAAATCACGCGATCACCGAAGAATGACTGCAATCGATGGATATTGACGTTGATTGTGTGGCATGTTGCACCGTCTTGTTGGAAATAAACATCGTCCATATCCATTCCTTCAAGTTGCGGCAAAAAATAGTCGTCTATCATCACGAGATATCGCTCAGAATTGACGGTAACGGCGTCCCCGGCCGCATTTTCGAAAAAGTAAGGTCCGATGATGCCTTTTGACCACAATGCACACCACACAGTCACTTTTTGAGGATGCGTCGGCTGCTCTTGATACTCACGGGGATTTTCGTTTGCCCAAATGCGGCAGTTTTGCTTGTTTACCGTCCCATTCAAAGTGAAATGCGCTTCGTCGCTGAACATGATTTTTGATGAAAAATTGGCATCAATTTGGCGGTATTCAAGGAGCCAATCTGAGAACGTTCGACGCGAAAAATGGTCGGCCCGACGCAGCTCTTGCGTCAATTGGATCCTGTAGGCGTGTACATTCAAATCCTTGTGGAGAATGCGGAGCAAACTGGTTCTCGAAATGCCCAATTCTTGGGATCGACGCGTTGTTGATTGTTTCGGATCGTCTCTCACACTCTCCTTCACAACAGCAATATTTTCCGGTGTGCGAACGCCCTGGTTGGTACTGAAAAGCAGCTGCTAAGCTAGGTTAATAAGGGCCTTTTATTATTATTAACACGCTGTACGGATCTAGCGGAATCTTTGAGCATAATGTTCACCAATTTCCAGAAGCTTGATTAATTTGAAACTTCGCTCACGTACCAAGGACCTCATCCTTAGTCATAAAATTCTGTAAAAAGCAGATACGTTAATAAAAAGCTACGGATTTCCAATGCCGCTTCACGAATATTGAAACTACAAGCCTCTGTAGCTCACTGACAGAGCGCTGGTCTTGTAAACCAATAAATGAATGAATTGAAGAACGCGAATAGGAAAAACTCCATGCAAAATTGAAACTTTAAATGAAATGATTAGACTACGAAATGAGTGGTAAGACATTTCAATACTATATGTCCACAAAAAAACTAATTGATGAATCGAACTAAAAAACGAAAAATAAATAATAGTTCAAAAAACTAGGGTAGCAGCGGTTTTCTTCCTTCGAAAAAGAGGGATACAGCAATTTGTAACAGTTTCAAAATATTGTAAAGTATAAATAAATAAAATTTATTGCCCCATATTTAAAGGAACCGGTTACATCCTAAGAAAAGATAAATCAAACTAACAAAAATAGGAATCATACAAAAAGCAGGTGACTCTAACAACAAGAAAAAAAGCAATAAATAATAGTTTAAAAGAGGAACTAAAAAACAGGGTTTGATACCTAACAGAGGTAAAAAGTGGGAAATAATTTTTAATTACAAAGAGTTTATATTGCAGTAGTACGAGCCCCTTCCCACTTCAGTTGGCCCACTTCAACTAAACATGACGAATTTACTTCTAAAACAATTTATTTCCATCACTGGTAAAAGCGATTCATTTAAAATTGCCAAATATTTGTTTGTATCCACATTTCCATCGATAAAATGAAGTTTTCCTACTCCTTTTGATGACATACTACCCCAGACCATAATGGATGCTGGAAATTTCACTTTTCTCTTCAGGCAGTCGACATGGAATGCTTCATTTTTTTGCGAATAACTCTACTGCGACTGTCACCAACACAAACTTCGAATCGGGCGTCATCACTCCATTGTATTGTATTAATTATGAATGATTATTAGACCATCTACTATTGTAATGTAAACTCTTCGTAATCTAAAATCATTTTCTACTTTTTGGTTTGGTTAGCTATAAAAGCATGTATTTTTGATTTTTCAAACTATTTATTATTATTAAAAAAGGTATGAAACAGATAAGATTAAAATCATCTTATAAAGAGTAATTTCGATATCATGCGATAATCTTTTTAAGTGCACTTGATAATTTCGTCATGTTCAGCGTATTTTATGCGAGGATTATACTGAATTTCTCGACAAACTTTCTCCATTCTCATCGAAAACCGAGATGATACTGCGAAGGTGAACTTATATATGCCCGTTGCTTTGGAAATTCAATCCAATTAATGGATACCGACGTTGTTCGGCAAGGAATTCGCTAAAAAGCAACGGAATTTAAAGTGAAATCCCCCGGTAAAAAGAAAAAGAGATGGACTTGATCGATACGGAAAGGACGACTGCAAGCGGAAGGGTCCCAAAATTACAGTACCGTTATTAAGGTTTTATTATTCAATTATTTTGCGAAAATCGAACAACTGCGATTGTGTTTCATGAGATCCTTAAGTGATTCTTTGAGATTTAAGGACATCTATGAAACCGAATGAATAATTACAAATTAGGAGGAGTTGGGTGCATATTTGAAATAGTTGGTGTGACAGTTGACTTAAAGAGACAATCTGGCCTTTAGTCCAGCAAGAAAAATATTCTGATTCTGAACACAGTTATGTATAAGATTGGACTTTACATATAAGTTACACATATAAAAAGATATCAGTGAGAAACGAGAGTACAGTGGACCTCCGGTAATCCGACAAGCATTATGCAGGGCAATGTCGGACTATCGAAATTGTCGGATTATAGAGCACTGCCTAACACCCCCTATAGTCCGGAATTTTTTACAAAAGGGTACCTTGTAATCCGACAAATTACATATCCAATGGTAAGATTATATATGTTATGTACGAGACGAGTATGTACTTTGAAGTACAAATCATACATAGTTTATGTATGTCGAATTTAATAAATTAAATAACAATAGAGAGCTTACGTTTTATTATAAAATTAAGCATAAATGCACATACATATGTACCGAAATAATCAAGAATTATTAATCAAAATCATTAATGAATTTATAAAATTATGAAGCTTGGAAATATTCATCAATTTTTTTTATGTTTAAGGTTGTTATAACGCGAGAACAGAGCTTTGTCCGTCAGTCTTCTCAAAAGTAAAAGTTCGTTGTAGGATGTACCATTCTCTTCAGCCCATTGTAAACCTAGCTCAAAGGCATTAATTGCGTCTTGTGCTGTGACTGGTGGAGCAGTTGCAATCACGTCGTCGTTATTTTCCTGATTGTTTGTTGTATAATTAGAAACCTCTTTTATAATCTCTTCGTCAGACATTCCATGAAAAACATTTTCCTCTTTATCTATTCCACGGCACCAGATTTTCAAATCTTGCGGACTTCTCTGTGTTTCAGTAGCGACTTGTTCTATAACTTCCGAAGTAACACTGATTTGTGGAACGTTGCTAGGAGTGGTGATTATATCTGGCCATAACGAGTTAATAGTTGATGACGGTAACGCATTCCACGACTGACAAAGAGCAAAAACCAAGTCTTTCATATTAAAGTCTTTTAAAGTTTTTTCTATTGGTTGTCTTTTGATACGGCTCTCAGAAGTAGGTTTTTCTTATAGTCTTGCTTGACAAACTGAATGATATTCTGGTCCATTGGTTGAATCAGTGCAGTGCAATTTGGCGTAAGAAACATCGCAGTGATGCGTTTATCCTCAGTTGTTAGTTCTTCTTCAGACGGAGGGTCGGGAGCGTTGTCACGAAGCAACAACGCTTTTTGAGGAAAATTATGATCTTTCAACCATTTTCTAACTTCAAGTACGAAGCATTCATCAAACCACTTTTTGAAAAGGTCTTTTGTCATCCATGCACTTTTTTGCCGGTAATAGTGTACAGGTAAATCAATGTTTTTGAATGCCCGTGGTTTATTAGATTTCCCAATGACCATCATCTTAAGCGCGTGTGTGCCCGCAGGCAGTATGGTTACATGCTCTTTACTCCAGGTACCGATTTTTCGTTACAAGAAACGAAAGTTTTGTTAGGCATCACACGCCAAAAAAGCCCTGATTCGTCTGCATTATACATCTGTGACGGGTCAAGATTTAAATCGTTCACCTTTTGCAGAAATCTTAATTTAAAGGGCTCTATGTAGGTGGCATCGTTAGAAAGTTTCTCTCCTGTAATAGTCATTAAACGTATGCCATGACGACTTTTAAAACGTTCTAGCCATCCTTTGCTGGCCACAAAATCATCTTTTTTTGTTATTTCCTTATACAAAAACTTAGCTTTCATGGCCAACATGGGCCCTGAAATTGGTGCATGCCTATTTCTTTCCCGAAGAAACCACATGTACAAAACTTCTTCCACTTCTGGATGTTCAGCTTTCTTGAGTGTCTGTCTCTTGCCTGACCCGCAGTCAGTAGTAGACACGAATTTCTTAATCTTGGTTTCTTTTAACGTCATAAATTGTAGCCATATTCGCTTGCTAAACTAATGAAAGTTTCATTGCGATTTAAGCGGTCTAAAATATCACATTTTTCTTTAATTGTCAATGTTTTGTGCTTTCGCTTCTGAGTTTGTGATGACATTACCAGGTACAATACTTAATACACGATGGATAAATAGTAAACAATGAACGCACGCTAGGCCGTACCGCTATCAGCAGTAGTCAAATTCAAACTAAGTAAAACAATACTTACGCGTCGAGCACGATCGCGGTGGCGCGTACAAGTTGTAACCTGTTCAAACCTGCGTGACCTACATTAGCGAAGATTGTCCAACACGTATGTATGTAATACATATTCAAAGACATGTCGGATTACAGGGGGCGCCGGATTAGACAGTGGCCGGATTATCGGGGTCCACTGTATATTCAGTCGACGAGGAATAACCATTGAAGTGAAGTTAAGCTTGATCTAAGTCGTATAACGTCAAAAAAAAATATCTCGTTTTCAAAAGGTCCCACTATGACAATACTTCCTCGCCATCTATTGCCAGAATTGCAGTTTATGCTTGCTTATTTTAAAAGTTTTAATCTACACATATATTTTTCTGAGTTTTATGATCATTAATCCATCTCGTATAACTTTTAATTTGTGTTACTCCGTCCATGATGGTTCTCCGAATATTTCGGCAAGTGGATTGACTCAGTACGTATGTCGCATTGATATCCGGCAAACAAAGACTGACAAACGGACAAATATGAGATGCAAGGACTTGTAAGTTCGAATATTATCACTAGTAGTATCTTTTTCATCGCGATAATTCTTTCAAGAATGTATCTACACCAAAAAAAGATACGTAACGTACGTAGACACACCTGTATATGTATATTGTTATTTGAAATTGAGATTAGATTTGAAAATAAAATAGGGACAGTGAACGACAAACCATACTTCTAATACGAATGATGACTAGACTATAGCTTTTTATCGTAACCCATCTGATCTATTGCCTTTCATATCGAATTTTACCTAATTCAGTTCCAAAATACACTGATAACAGTGTTCAAATTCAAAGTGCACATACTTGTATCCGTACTTTTTTGCGTGTTATTTACGAATTATTTACATCGGCTTTCGAAACATCCATAATAACGTCGAAAGCAAAGTACGGGTTCCTATCTGTTTACCAGAAGTTAGATTTTTAGATCAATCAAAATCGACTTTTGGCCTTGAATTTTATCTTAATTTTCGGCGATCTTAATATCCCCTAGGTTATGAATGGCACGGCTTTTTTGAATGGAAGAGGTCAAACTCTGGGTCACCGGACAAAAAGCTGATCATTTCTCCAGAATCGGAGGTGGAGGCTCATAAAAAATGTCATGAAAACGTAGTTTGAAAAATTTGAATAAGAACTATTTCTAACATATTGTATGATTTTAAATTTTTGGAAACGTGATATTGTTATATCCAAGCTTCTTTGAAACCTTGACAGTATTGCAATTTTGAAAATCGGTTCAGTTTTGTAGTAATTATAAATTGGAGATTATACGGATTTCATCACACCTACTAATAATGAAGTAATTGCCAAAAAATTTTAAAACGGAATGTTATATTTACTATCTGGAAGTTGCCGATGGGAAAACGCTTCAATATACAGGAGCATCGCTGCATAACAGTTACTTTAAGCACAGAAAATTACTTAAATAATTGTTTTTCAGAAGAACCGATGCGCAAATGTCAAACCTCCATGCAGAAGTGATTTTTTGGTTTCCAAGACACTTGTGATTTTTTTAGCAAAAATTAATAAACCAATTTTGTCCAGTGAAATGCAATAAAACGGTTTTTATTTTTTTTCTCGAAAACGAAGTGAGATACGAATAGAATACAAAAGGCAATGAAGTTGTATTTTTTAGATGCTTAATCAAACAACGAATATTAAAGCTACAAAACGGGCAGTGTCGTACATTTTTTGCCAATAATATTCGCCAAGGTACCCCGGGGCGCCTCTGGACCTAACGATTTCAATCTATTTAAGGCTGAATTAGCAATGCATATACAAAAAATAATATCTCCAAATTTCAACAGAATCTAGCAAATATTTTTTAACATATTGATAATTTTTTATTTATCACCGTGTATCTAGGAAACTGCATTTCTGGGCCCATGTCTATTGAAATTTTTTTTAACAATAAATCACACTCTAAAATATCTCCGCCTATTTTCGAACACCCTGTATAAATAAGCAACAAGCGATCAAACAGATGAAAATTTAATTTTTGCACTGTCACTCACATTTTTGGTCGGGTTGATTTTTTTTATAAATGGGTAATAGCTACAGGGTTGAACTTAGATCATTTTTAAATGTTTATGTATTCTGCTGCAATGTTCTGTTTACCTTAAATGCAAGTTGAAAATGACTTTTTTTTATTTCAGACTGGCATCGATAAGAAGAGCTTTATCGACAGGAGGCCTAGTACGTTCACCGATAGGAGTCAACTCAAGCTAGCTAGAAGGCTAGTCGTTAAACTAGGAAGTGCTGTGATCACAAGAGAAGATGAATACGGTTTAGCTTTAGGTAGATTGGCATCGATTGTAGAACAGGTAGATCATTAACCTCAATGATTTCTAACTTAGTAAATATTATTAAAAATTAATGCAAAAATGCGATTTAGTTTCTGTAAGCGTTTAATGTTTGGAGTTCCAACCCAGTGACACATGAGCAGGATATAATTTTCTGTAAAAGTGTGCCTGCCCGAAAACTGGAAAAACTTGAAGAGCGGGGGTAGCAAGGGAGGGGAGCTACTGAGAATCACTAAAAATTGTACACAAAATCACCTCAGTCGTCTCAAATTGCTGCCCGGTGAGATACTTTTTCAAGTTTGGAAACAAAAGGAAGTAGCACGGGGCCAAGTCTGGATAATACGGTGGACGAGGTAGCAGTTCGTAGCCTAATTCGGCCAATTTGTCCTTGACGACAGCGGAGGACTCTGTCTGTCTCTGTCAGTCTCTATCAGTCTGTCTTTGTCTGTCTCGGTCTGTCTCTGTCTGTCGCTGTCTGTCTCTGTCTGTCTCTGTCTGTCTCTGTCTGTCTCTGTCTGTCTCTGACTGTCTCTGACTGTATCTGACTGTCTCTGTCCGTCTCTGTCTGTCTCTGTCTGTCTCTGTCTGTTTCTGTCTGTCTCTGTCTGTCTCTGTCTGTCTCTGTCTGTCTCTGTCTGTCTCTGTCTGTCTCTGTCTGTCTCTGTCTGTCTCTGTCTGTCTCTGTCTGTCTCTGTCTGTCTCTGTCTGTCTCTGTCTGTCTTTCTCTATCCGTCTCTGTCTGTCTTTCTCTGTCTTTCTCTATCCGTCTCTGTTCGTCTCAGGGGGGGAATCATTTAATTTTTTTTATACATTTTCGTAGTTAACTTTTTTCTCGGAAGGTCTAACTTGTACCAAACATTATCCTTTCCGAACTCTTGACAGCGTAGCGTGGGAAGTGAAAGGTCAACTTACACGGCGCCATTTTTTGATGCAGCGTTTGCTGACCTTTACAGATTCAGCGTAAAAAAAACAAAAATGTTCAATGCATACCAATTGCATATCTCTTCCAAAAAAAAAAGGTAGCTAGCTGGCGCTGTGGAAAAAATAGTTCTAATTAGATCAACTTGCACTTCCGCATAAATGAATAACTGAAAACTGAAAATTCGCTCATTACTATGTCAGCATAGGGCGAAAGTTAAAAGCGATGTACTCGTAATATGCTCATTACAGCACGGTTTTTGGCATATAAGGGAGAGAAAATGGAAAAAGTACAAATGCTTTCGTAATTAGCAAGGGTTTTAGTCAGTGGCGGGTATACAATGAAAACCATATTTATCTGACGGCTTATTAAATGTTGATGGAATTTTCACACAAGGTGACTGCTTTGACGACGGTAATAAAAATCACAGAACATTTTATAACGTTTTAGAGGCTCCTGATCATTATCAGAAACGTTTAAAAATTGGGTGTTGTGGGTTGCTTCCGCTTCGGCGCTGGGGCTCTCGATCTCGGGTTGAAGTCTGTCGCTTATAGAATGGTCGATTTTTTCGAGCTATTGTATGAGCCTGTTTTACTGACTTGATCCATTAACTTCAAAGTTGGATCATTCAAATATCTTAAATTTCAAGTATTTTATTCAATTCGTTCTTTGACGGTCAAACAAAGCGCTTTTGCAGTCATGTAAAATCGTCTCATCTTCAATCTAAAAATACGTGGTACATCTATGTCCACAGAATATTGAGGCACCCTGTATCAAGGGTTCTCTTACATATTTCCACAATACCAAATGTTTGTGAAAGAGCAATCGAACTCGCTTATTGTGATGCGGATTTAGAATGCGTTTTCAAGAACTTCAAAATTTGTAGGCACGCAAAACTACGAATCTACATATGAGTGTGTATTTTTTTATTTTGCAGGTAGCAGAATGTCAGCTGGAAGGCAGAGAGTGTATCATGGTAACCAGCGGTGCCGTGGCTTTCGGCAAACAGAAACTGACTCAAGAACTGCTCATGTCGCTTTCGATGAGAGAAACGCTCTCACCTACAGACCATACCAGAGAGGTAAGCTTCGAAAACTTCAGCGGTACCTACTGTCAAAACTAACCTTATCAGAACAGAATAATGAAAAATCATGAAAGAAATGTTGCTCCAGTGTTTTTACTTTATCTAACAATGACACCAACTAACATATACAAGGTCTCTAAATAAACAGATGAGACTGATTTTTCAATTTTATTATACAAATATGATTACAATTTTGTATTGTATTGTATTATTTATAGAAAAAAACACTTTCAAAATAAACGTTTCCCCATAATCCTTGTGGTCCAAGGATATGCTATTAAATGGACTAATACGAAAAAAATTCTAGATACAAAAACGTTGCATTTCTATTTTCTTAATCCAAAAACACAATAAAAATTGTACAAACATCAGTGGCGTATACGTTTTGTAACAAATATTCGTTCATATCCCGCTCGTGACGCCACTGTACAAAATAAATTGAATCAAGTCAGTGCTAAATTACTTCCTTAATGTTATAAATACCACCGCCAAATTACAACAAACTGAGGTAGAGTTTATTTAGGAAACTTACGAAAAATATTTTTTTTAATTTCAACAACCTGTATCTTGACAATGAAGAATTTTCGGACCCATGTTTATATAAACTTTTGTCTTAAAATTACTCAAAGAATCGTCTGTTTAATTTATGGTGCATAAGCACCCCGTATAGTCACGATCATTAGCAGTCATTTTGTGTTTAGCGTTTTTTCTTGTATACGAAAGAACTCTTCTAAATAAAAGCAGAATTGAGAGTAACTCGTCGATATGGAGTATTTTGAACTGCTGCTAGACAGTCAGCTGTAACTTGCTGTCAGATACTGGTGAAAAAGGCTTTACATGTCAAGAAATGGTAATTTCTTTTCATCAATAGTTTGTGACATTAAAACGGATCCAAGTTTGACATCTTTTTGTATTCTAAAATACTGGTTTATCGCCCAGGCTATATTGATAGCATCATTTTTAACAATTTTTCGGTAACTTTTCGACATACTAGAACCTGACTGTTGGGCTATAAATGGGTAAGAAATTTTATATTTTTCCATTTTAAAGTTGATAAAATTATCAATGGATAGGTGAATTATCTATTTTTAACAACTGGACTTCTGTATCAGACATACAGGTCATAATTATCACTGTTTACATACATGTAGACAAAATCAACAAAATACGTACGTAGCAGGGGTTATCGAAATCGGAAAGGTCGTACATATTTATGTTGCCCGATCTTTTTAATAATTTGATACATGCAGGTTCAGTGCAAAATAATTTATATAATAATAATAGAAGTCTTTATTTCTTTACATCAACATTGATATTTTAATAATAATTATATATTATTCAGAAACTTAAATGTTTCGTAACAAAATATTACAATAAAACTAAAATCAACGTACACCAAAAAGTAGAAAAACAAAATAGATGATTAGGAAAGTAAAAGAATGCATGATCATGTAATCAAGTCATTGAAGTAATGATGATTTCACTTTTTGTCGAAGAGCTGGTGATAGGTATTGTTTATTACAAGTGAAAAATGAGCTTGTTGGTTTCTAGATAAAATCGTCTGGATCACCCATTATCTATTTTGGAGCATTAACAACTTTAAATATAATCCTGTTTTGGAAAATAAAAGAACGAAAATTTTAAAAGAATAGAAATAGATTTATTCCGGTGAAAAGTGCAAATTCCTTGTCGCTTTTGAGGTAAAAGTGTCACTAAGTCATTAGAAAAATGGAACTTGACCGAGAACATTTTCGCGCCATAATCATCATGTAGAAAATCCTGAGTCTTCAAGTTTGAATTTCAAAAATAGAATCACACAAAAATTTTGGGGCTCAAATGACCTGAGTCCGTTCCTGTTACATACGCTTCCAAACAAAAATGTCTAAAATTGTTAATATTTTTAAATCCAGCATAAAAAACTAGAATACAAAAATGTATGTCCTTATCTCAATACGTTTCGGAAATATTAAAGAAAAACCATCTTCAGGGGAACCGCTTTAAAAAACCGTAGCGCCCTTAGGGGACGTTTGTCGACCTATGTTTATATAAACTGTTCTTCCTATTTTGAGCTCTAGAAACCGCTGGTATAATATTGCACACATTTTTCGGGACACCCTGTATAGAAAAATAATAGCTGTCTCAGATTGCTCGATAACAGGCAAATGCCATTCTGAATAACTTCTATGGTCTAGCTATAAGTCACAATATAATTTACTTATCATAATTATAACACCCGAAATGGTGGTATTAATTAAAAATTATAGAATTTAACGTTAATAGCACCATACATTCTACACGTGAGATAGGTTACCGCTTCGCTGGCGAGCTAATATTCCATCCGTAATTCCATTTAGTTTTACATCGGAAGCTTAAAACCCTCTCGTCACTGAAGCCACTCGAAATCGAAAAATTGCCGTCTACTGCAGATTTATCTCGTGGGCATGAACTTATCTGAATGTAAACATCAGAGACGATTTTCCCATAATGACCTAAGAGCAAAATGCATTTTCTCCTCGGCTAATTGGCTGACAAACGCTCCGGCCTCTCCGAGAATTTAAATTTGTTGTCCCTGCCAGGGAGTAATCAGTTTTCCCACTCTGAGTTTCATCGTTAAAACTACCGAAAGCTCTTTCGATTTTCACTTGACGAACAGGCGGTCTGTCCTAGAAGTGGGTCGTTGATAAATGGACAGGAACTTTTCTGCTAAGGGCATAATTTTACAGCTAGGCTTTAAAGTTGCAATGTGGTCGTTGCATACATGATATACAGGGTGAGTTTTTTGTGTGCGACAAGCTGATAGCTCCGTTATAATTAAAGATATTCAAGAAAGTAATTTACAAAAATAATAATATATAATTCAATATGACGTCAACTTTATTTGTTCTTATAGACGCTACATTGGAGTTTTGTACAACAAAAAAAAACAGAACTTCCTAGGTAGGCTTTGAAATTATCATTCGTTTCGCCTACGAGATTTATCCCAAAATCACTTTTATTCTTTCGCGACTACATTTGCACGCTTTCTTTTTTAATGATTCTAGGAAGCCCCAACTTTGGTGGAACCCAGAGCTGCAGCGGCCGTAGGCCAATCAGGACTAATGTCACTATACGACGCCATGTTCTCGCAATATGGCGTCAAAATCGCTCAGGTTTTGGTCACCAAAGCTGACTTTTACAATGAAGAAACAAGGAGGAATCTGATCAGTACATTGTCCGAATTGATCTCCTTGAACATCGTACCTATCATCAACACCAATGACGCTGTATCGCCGCCACCCCAGATCGACGAACCTATTGGAGGTATGTACAGTGTCGCCAAATATTGCTTTGAATTTGCTTTTCGTGAAGTAAAGATAACAAAATTATAGGATGTTTTGCAGTTAAGATTAAATCAAGAAAGATTATGCAGTTTGAATAAGGAATAACTCGGGAGGTTTTTAAATAAAACCAATGATTCAAAAGAAATATCGTATATTGTATCTCTATTTAGCACCAAAATTTCATGAAATTTTACCAACGTATATTTTCATACATTCATAAATAAGTAAGACACATTTCGAGTCTATATTTTTTTACACTTATTCATGATTTCTATTATTCAGTTTCAAATTACTAGTCTATTTTTTGTCAGATTATGTAGATTTTCCTATGAAATGTCAACTTGAAACGTCAAGATGCTTCAGCTATCATGGTTTGAGACCTATCTAGTCAGCAAGTTGATATTCTGTCGTTTTTCGACATTATATAGGTTTTTTACGTAATAACCCTGAGATTCTTACCTCAAAATGGCACTCGTAATAATTGATGATCCAAGAAAATTCTAATGATTGTAATTTATATGTATTGCATTTAGGTAAGGGAGGAAAAAAAGGCATATCGCTAAAGGACAACGACAGCTTGGCAGCCATGTTGGCCGCCGAAGTCCAATCGGACTTGCTGATTCTGATGTCAGACGTCGACGGGATTTACAACAAACCACCGTGGGAACAAGGCGCGAAGTTCTTGCATACATTCACTTCGGATCAAAGGAATACCATCGAGTATGGAAAGAAATCGAAAGTCGGTACGGGAGGCATGGATTCAAAGGTAAAATTTCCATTTTCATGTCTCGTTTTTACAAACTAAAATTTCTCTTCGCACGAAATACAAAACATACAGGTCTGTAAGTTAAGTGATCAGTCGGCAACGTAGCATTCGATCTGGCAGCACTGGAGGCGCCGGACTTGGAGGAGAGAGAGAGAACATCTGCCCCGCCTTTAGTACAGTGTTGCCGGTCAGCGGAATAAGTTCCGAATTGCCGAACTTTTAAGATCGTGGAGGAACTTTTCCGAAACATAAATCTGAAGAACTTTTTGAAAAGAACGGTTTACTTTCGGATTCTTTTAAAAAACTTTCATTTACTGGATGACAATTTTGATGTAGACGTCGATGGAATCTACAACCTCCATGGGAATAAGGCGCGAAATTCTTGCATATATTCACTTCGGATCAAAGGAATACCATTGGGTATGGGAAGCAATCGAAACTCGGTACCGTAGGCATGGATTCAAATGTATAATTTCCATTTTCATGCCTCGTTTTTGCAAACGAATGACTCTTCGTATGAAATACAAAACGTACGAGGTCTGTAAATTAAGTGATGAGAGTGGCAACGTAGCTTTCGATCTGGCAACACTGGAGGCGCCGAGCTTGGAGGGGGGACAGGGGAACATGTGATGCGCCTTCAGTACAGTGTTGTCGATCAGCGGAATAAGTTCCGAGTTGCCGAACTTTTTGGATCATATAGGAACTATTTCGATACATAAATTTTATGAAATTCTTGGAAAGAACGGTTTATTTTCGGTATTTTTTAAAGAAACTTCATTTTCTAATATATACTGGAAGAAATTGCTGATTTCGGTGTAGATGTCGATTGAATTTACAACAAACCTCCATGGGAACAAGGCGCGAAATTCTTGCGTACATTCACTTCGGATCAAAGGAATATCATTGAGTATGGAAATAAATCAAAAGTTGGTACGGGATGCATCGATTCAGAGATAAAACTTTTATTTTCATATCTCGTTTTCACAAACGAATGGCTCTTCGGACAAAATACAAAACTTACAGGTCTGTAAGTTAAGTGACCTGTCGGCAACGTAGCGTTCGATCTGGCAACACTGCAGGCGTTGGGCTTGGAGGAGAGATAGGGCAACTTGTAATCCGCCTTTAGTACAGTGTTGCCAACCAGCGGAATAAGTTCCGATTTGCCGAACTTTTTGGATCGTGTATGAACTTTTTCTAAAACCATATTACAGGAAACTCTTGGACAGCACGGTTTCTTTTCGGAATTATTAAAAAACTTTTTCTAAACATTTTCTAATATTTACTGTAAGAAATTGCTGATTGTGATGTAGACGTCGATGGAATTTACAACAAACCTCCATAGGAACAAGATGCTCAATTCTTGCTTACATTCACTTCGGATCAAAGGAATACCATTGAGTATGGAAAAAGAATCGAAAGTCGGTACAGGTGAAATTTCCATTTTCATGTCTCGTTGTTACAAACGAATGATTCTTTCTATGAAATACAAAACATATGAGGTCCGTAAATTAAGTGATGATAGTGGCAACGTAGCATTCGATCTAGCAACACTGGAGACGCGGAGCTCGGAGCTGGAGAGGGGAACATGTGATCCGCCTTCAGTACAGTGTTGCCGATCAGCGAAATAAGTTCCGAATTGCCGAACTTTTTGGACCGTATAGGAACCTTTTAGAAACCTAAATCTTATGAAATTTTCGGAAAGAACGCTTTATTTTCAGAATTTTTAACAAACTTCACTAAACTTCAGATGCACTTTTCGGAACTTGTTAAATAACTTCATTTTCTTTGACTGAAAGAAATTCCGACAATACCGTAAAGATGCCCCGACAGGAGATACTTTCTATTTGAAACTAAAAATTAAGAATTAAAAAAATGAATGCGATCATTTGCGAATGAAAGTTCGGAACTTTTGGCAACCTCGCACGGAACTTTCGCAACTCTGCTTCAGTACAACTTAATGATATCAGCACTGTAACCAGCCTTGATATTCTGATTAGACTTCAT
Source organism: Acanthoscelides obtectus (assembly GCA_963669975.1). Taxonomy (NCBI): domain Eukaryota; kingdom Metazoa; phylum Arthropoda; class Insecta; order Coleoptera; family Chrysomelidae; genus Acanthoscelides; species Acanthoscelides obtectus. The sequence goes on from CAVLJG010000006.1 coordinate 3,146,834, forward strand.
AACCTTGACTAGGGACTTTTTCTTGGTCTAATTTCTTATGGACTGTCGACTGTGGGTCACCGTCGATTTGTCTATAAATTAAATATGATGTTTTTCTCGCCTTCCAGAACAAAGGATTTCATGGTTCCGAAGCAGTGCTATGATTAGCTTCTGTGAAATAGGAGCATGAAGTTTGCCGATTTGCAAAAATGCTGAATGTGCATACATATAAAGTCAATTCTTAACTGTCTCTTCAGTATGTAGCGAATTTAGGAAAACAAATTGTATAAGATCATTTTATCACTTAGGAGATGGCTCATGTATATATTAATAAGTGAAAACAAACGCAAATGAAATCTCTTGTTACAAAGTTTTAGATTTTTCCCGTACTAACTTTATTTAAATTAGGTAAATATGCATAAAAACTGTAGGATTACTTTTGTGTTTTTAGGGAAATATTCCCCATTACTATGTAGATCAGTGGGTAATATTTGCGTTCAGTTTTTGTTGTTTCAATGTTTGCATACGATATTCAAATTGTGTTTACACTACTGTGTATACACAAATTTCAGTCCATATTCTCTTTGAAATTTAATTATGGCGTATGTATTTTCAGTAGTTTTATGTATTTTTCTATAATATATAATATTTATTACATGATTCATGAATTTTCGTTGGCCTACAGGGTGGATACCATATGTTTATACCAGTAAAGTCGCATGTCTCTTATTTGGTGCCTATAGAGTTGCCTTAAAACGATGTTATTAATCTTGCTTGTCAAAAAGTGCCTTTTTTGTGCAGTCCTTCCATTAAAGTGGAATATTTTCATACAATTTTAGAGCCTTACTGTTATTTGTTAACGAGTTACGATTGAAGTAAAAATTTAACAAAAGAAAACTGATACAGTGTTTTTCGGTCATGAAATAATCAGACGAAAAATATTAAGAATACGACAAACAAATCTTTAGCAACTTGCTTCCTCGAGGATCCCGCGCGTTTCCAACGCGCCTAGGACAGGTGAAAAGGACCCCGCACAAAATATATCGAAAATGGGTTCCACTCGATTTGTCTAAAAATTTTACAACTTTATAACAAGTGATTTCATTAGCGTTTATTTTTACTTATAAAATATGAATACATATGCAGGGAGAATCAAATTTGACAAAATGATAACAGACTTCTTGCTTTTAGAAGCTCTATCTAAATATGCAATAGACTATAGGATATTCTATTCAAGCAAATATATGCTTGCTATGCTACGAAGTTATGGAACACCCTGTATATAATAAGATAATTTTAAAATATGTGCTAGTAACATAACAAGGTTACCACAATAACAGATTTTTTATATAATTTCCAGTTTGCTCATAAAACTTTCTATTTTTGTTGGCACACCCTGTATAATCTGTTGCAAGCTATACTGTTTATGGGTTGTTTACTAGTACTGTACGCATCAATTTTTATAGGTAAATGCAGCTTGTTGGGCATTGGACAGAGGCGTAACTGTGGTAATTTGCAACGGCATGTTGGACAAGGCTATTAAGACGATTTTGGGGGGAAGAAAAGTCGGTACTTTCTTCACCGAATCGACCGCTGGCGGAACTCCCACTGAAGTCATAGCGGAAAATGGTAAGTCAATTGAAATCGTTGAATATATACTGACAGAAGAAAGAACACCCACTAATATTAAATTTATCACAACAATGTTCTGTATCCGATTTTCGGAACAGCGTGTATGTTTAGTAAGCAATAATTTGAGAATAATGAGTGCCGGCGATATTTGAACCCGCGTTTCCTCCATTCCGTGGAGCCGACCTAACCAATTGGTCTACAACACTTTCAGGATCGACTCCTTTCCACGCCACTGTTCCCTTGTCGTTTCAAGCTGCTTGATGCCCCATCTGGCGGCGTTCAAGTGAACAAACCGGATTGGTAAGGTATCCCCGACCACTTTCTGGTTGCACCACGCTGTCTCGTGGGCACTTACCACGGTACCACCGTACGAGGACAGTAACCATAGAATCTCGTGTAACTAAAACGAGATCGTAGATAGATTTGATCACAAAAAGTTTAACCTACACATGATCATTACAATTTGAAGTTTGTGAGATAAAAGCTCTTGCACAGTATGAAATCAGCAAGTTAGTATCTATAACAAGATTGAACCTGGTACTTTCAGATTCAAAATCCAAGTTGAAGAAATTTTTCTCAAAGATACACTAAAGCAAACGAGTTCACTTTTGATTTAAGAAAAAAAAATAGAAACTTAATGAAAAACAAATGTTTATTACAATCAACATATTCATAAATTCCGCGGGTTTTATTTATTAAATACCATTCCATACAAATACACTATCTTGCAGAGTTCCGGAGTGATGTTGTTTATTTCTCGTCGAATGTCGTTTTTAAGCTTCTCCAGTGTTCGCGGATTATTGGAGTACACTTTTGACTTTAGATAACCTCACAAAAAATAATCAGATGGCATGAGGTCGGGTGATCTAGAAGGCCAGTGAGTATCTCCAAACTTCGATATAACTTTTTGAGGAAGAAGTGCTTTTAACGTGTCCATCGATTCTCCGGGAGTATGGGCAGTGGTCCCATCCTGTTGGAACCATGTGTTTCTGTTAAGCCGACGTTCTGGTCTAACAGTAGCAGAAGAAGTGACAATCATGTCCTTGTATCGCTCGGAATTGACCGTCAATGCATTGATCTTCAAAGAAATACGGCCCAATAATACCGTTAGAGGATACGGCGCACCAAACGGTCACCTTTGGACTATGTGGCTGTTGTTGATGTTTCTCTTTTGGGTTCGTTGGTGCTCAGTATCTACAATTTTGCTTGTTCACATAACCTGAAAACAACGTTCTCATTCAACATCCGTTCAGCACAAGATTTCCGTAATACGTAATCACTTTCCTTTAAAGCATGGACCGATTGGATTTTATAAGGACATTTTTTTCAACATTATGCCATGCAGTGGTGACCTAAGGATTCCCAAAGCAACGGAATGCTTTCGCCCAGAATGCCGAGGACTTGCAATGACCGAATCACTTACTCGACGCACATTTTCTCCGGTTGATGCATAGTAAAAGCACGTTGCTCCCCGGTCCAACGTTCCGCAAAGACTATTTTCGTGTTACTATATGTGTTGATGGGACACTTTTTAACCTGTCAAAGTGCACTCGCCAATAAATCTATCCTGTTTTAACGTTGCAATCAGGTCAACTTATCCGATTTCTTTTCCAGCTAGAATCGGCGGTCGTATTCTAGCGACGGCAACACCTGAAGAACGCGCGTCCGCGGTGCACACATTGGCCGACTTGTTGATCTCAAAACAAGCCGAAATTTTGGATGCGAATCAGAAGGATCTGCAAGAAGCCACCAGGTCAGGACTGGCCAAGCCGTTGCTTTCTAGGTTATCTCTGACTCCAGCCAAGTTGAAGAATCTCGCTGTCGGATTGAAACAGATCGCCGATTCTAGTCACAGGAACGTGGGAAGGGTTTTACGAAGAACAAGGTAAAGAAAAAGGGTTCAATTCCAAATTTGGTTAATTTTACCACACATTATATCTAATACATAAATTTAATTAGTAATTTGAGACATTGAGATATCGGAGAATCCAGCGCCAACGAGATCAGGAGTCCGCTTTTAGACAGTTTACTATTTTATATTTTTAGGTTGGCAGATGGTCTGGAACTGAAACAGATCACAGTCCCAATCGGTGTCTTGATGGTGATTTTCGAATCCAGACCTGATTCTCTACCCCAAGTAGCTGCCCTAGCTATCGCTTCTGGAAACGGACTTCTGCTAAAAGGAGGCAAGGAAGCTGCACATAGCAACAAGGCTCTGATGGAGTTGGTTACGGAAGCACTAAGCACCATAGGAGCGAAAAACGCCATTTCTTTGGTAAGCAACATTTTCGTTTGTTATACATTTATCTGTGAACATTACATGATATAGCTATACAGGGTGTTCATTTGAAAACTTTCCACCACGGAGTTATCGGAAGCCACTGACTGAAAGAAAAAAAGGGGGACAACTTTTTAACCAAAAACTACTTAAACCCTTTCACCCTTGGCCCCCCAGGTGCATTCCCTTAAAAATTTTAAGTGACAAGGAGTATCGAGTGATCGCTTGTTTGAAAGGTCTTTTAAAGTTCTCCATTTTGACGTTATTAAGTAGATATGGCGGAAAGGGCCTATAGAATGGCCTTCTAGATCTCCTGATTTGACGCCATTAGACTTTTTTCTATAGAGCCATTTGAAATTAATAAGTGAAGATGTGTTTTCGTTTGACAGATTTCGACAAGGGAAGAAATCGGTGACCTTTTATCGATGGAACAGCATATTGACTTAGTTATTCCAAGAGGATCCAGCGATCTGGTGAGAAATATTCAGGAACAAAGTAAACATATTCCTGTGATGGGACACGCCGAAGGTGAGTTGAGAAATTCATAATTTAAATTGTTAAATTGCCCTTGAAATGACCGTCATTCGATTTCCCAAAACTTTTGTATTCCAATTTGTTTCTAGATCCCTTAGCTTCCGAGATATTTTTGTGTATCCATACTTTTCGGACACGCTGTATAAGGAGTTATAATCAGCTGTCAAACAGTTCCAAAGAAACGGGGCGACCGTGTACGACACGCTCGTTGCTGCAATCTGAGGAACGTTTTTTTTCTTAATGAAAGGCCCAAATCTATCTTCAAGATATTTATACAAAGAATGTCTTCAAGTCGTACCAATATGTCACTAAATCGGGAGTGCCTCAGGGTTCAAATATTGGTCCTTTATTGCTTACCTTATTTATTGATGATATTGTGCAATATCCAATCCAGTCTTTGCGGATGATCTGGAATTATTCAAGATTATTGGGTCTGAAGCTGATTGTGTTGCAGTTTAGCGTGATATAGATGCCTTAGTAGCTTGGTGTGAAATTAAAATGGATTGAAATATTTAAAACGAAAGTTAAAATTACGTCTTGAACCACCTGATGCTGCACAAGATGGTGGGCACGGGATCACAAGTAGGATGAAACATTTGACAGGTGACAGAAGGTTGGTGGTGTCAGTGTCGATGGATGGAACGAAAATTTTTGTAAAGTGTGTGCTCTGTTGCCAAATCATTTCAGATGGCGTTATTTATCGAGATATGTTAAATAAGAACCGGTCAACAGGCCAGAGGTAGTTGAACAAACTATATTGTTGATGAGATGGACAATCGAGTTCAACAAATATTATTTTATTATGAGAAAAACCAATTATTCAAATTTGAATGGAATGGACGTTTTGGAGGGAAGGGTGGAATAGGCCAAAAAATCGATTCCATTTATGGTTGTGAAAAGTCGAAATTTGGAGAGATATGTACGTGCTCCAACTTTTCGCAGCTTAGCAAATATGAGTAAATGTCTTCTTATTCATACAGTTGTCATTCATGGAAATGTGGTACATTTTCTTTATCAAGAACTTGATACTTGTATACTTCATAGAGTGTCCTATCACTAGGTGTTTCCCTCAACCAAAACGTTAATAACATTTAGCAACAATCTCACATACGACTGTAAGTTAATTTATAATCATTTTGCACAATAGTTGCTGTTTCTTCTCAATGTTATTGCAGCTCCTGATGAAGATGGCGAAGTCCATTAAAAGCTAGAGATTAATAAAGTATAAAGAGTCCTCTTTGCTTGAATTTTGTCGAGGTACCCAACAAAAGGCGGAAGCTTTATTTTTCCACCTAACTAGTCTAAACGACAATGACCACGTCTCAAGCTATATACAATATATATACTTTGAAGTTGAGTCATTAATTTTCAGATAATGATTGTACATTAACAAAGGCACGAGGGGTTGGTTGCACTCGATTAAATAAGAATCATGTCCACAAGTTCACAAGTTCAGCATTTTCGTAAACATGTGCCATTTTTTATTTCGTTTGAGCCACGCAACAAACACCACTATTCACTCACGCGTTACCGACTGAAACATTGACTGACATCGTGATAAACGTTTCAGATTTTTTCGCTTTTTTGTTTCCGATGCGATGAACCGATAAGGCGGAGTATATCCGTTGTCGCCAAACACGAGCACATAATATTATTATTGAGACAGGGCGGTACTCAAACTTCTAAAGGGCTATAACTTTGTTACTTTAATTTTACCACAAAAATGTTAAAGGAAAAAAACATTTCTTTTGATCAGATCTACTCACTGTTAAAATAAACGACTCAACTTCGAAGTCACCCTGTATATATATACAGGGTGACTTCGAAGTTGAGTCATTAATTTTCAGATAATGATTGTAGAAGGAAGATAAACCAAAATATGTGTGTAAAAATAAAAAAAAAATTAAAAAAATTTTTTACCTTGTTTTATAAAGTATCCTCCCGACAAGTATTTCAGTGCGGACCTGTATTTGATCGTGAGGTCCCCTGTGAGGTCTTAAGTCACCTGATTCACGAGCCCGTTGTACTACATTAACAAAGGCACGAGGGGTTGGTTGCACTCGATTGGGAAACCGATCCGCATAAACATGTGCCATTTTTTATTTCGTTTGAGCCATGCAACACAACAACTATTCACACGCGACTGAAACTGACTGTATGTATAACTGAACTGAATTGTAATCGTAAAAACATCGTTCCAAATTCTTTCGCTTTTTTGTTTCCGATGCGATGAACCGTTGTTGCCAAACACGAACACATGATATTATAGAGACAGGGCGGTACTCAAACTTCCAAAGGGCTATAACTTTGTTACTTTAATTTTACCAGAAAAATGGTAAAGGAAAAAAACATTTCTTTTGATCAGATCTACACACTGTTAAAATAAATGACTCAACTTCGAAGTCACCCTGTATATATATATATATTTAATAGTTCTGAAAAGAACTACGTCTTTTCGCACTACGTGTAAAATTATACTAGAAGTTGTTTCCGAGGCACAGAGAGAGTCAATCTATTTGACGCCATTTTGCTTTTTGCAGGTATTTGCCACGTGTACGTAGACAAAGACGCCGATCTCCAGAAATCCTTGAAAATCGTCAGGGACTCGAAATGTGATTACCCGGCAGCGTGCAACGCGATGGAAACCCTGCTCATCCACCAAGATCTCATGGAGGGCGATTTCTTCTCGGAAGTATGCAATATGTTGAAGAAAGAAAGCGTTAAAATATACTCTGGTCCAAGATTGAATGAAATGTTGACGTTTGGTAAGCCCCAACAGTCCGAAGGTGCATATTTAAAATTCAAAATTTCACTAACCCGGTGTGTTGCTTAAGTGCTTCGCAACTACAAGAATTGGCTTACGAATTTATTTTGCTTTGTATAAATAGCACGTTCATTGATTGTTCCGAGCAATTTAGCCTTGAATATTTGAGATACTGTGTCCAAAGTGAAGGTTCAAAGTAGAACAATAGAGGAAAGTAAGAAGCATGAAAATTATGATGAATGATTGGCGCTTAATATTTCGGTGTGTCAGATGCATAAACTACTATTTACGCTTGGCAATTAACGAGACTCAGATCCAATGAGGCCAGAGGTTCGCTTTTTAATTCTACTGAAAATATTCAAGGCCGAATTGTATTAATGATTAATGGAAATAAACCCGAGAGCATAACTATAGCACCACCAACAACTTTCAGTTGAAAATGATTTTTTCGATAAAGTTATATCCTAGTCTTTCATTTTAAAATAAGAAATGAAATATTTGCGATATGCGCTAAAGTATAGTCATCGTTTTTGTTTTTTTTAGCTCGGTTCGATCGTAAATTAATAGAACCCACAGGGATGGTAAAATAAACAAAAATACTTAACCTTGTAGCGTTTTTCTGGGTTCTTTTGGGTGTGGATTAAAACACTCGATTCCACAAAAAGAAATGCACTAATTCATTTAACTTGATAGAACATTTATGTACACCACTGTTTATGTCTGACTAATTCTTACGTCGGCACTGACTGCACTATACTCCACTCCGCTCTGCTACTCTACCGTATTCAGTACTCTGCTTCCATCTCCCGGCCGCCGAGTTATATATAGTCCCAATTGCTGCTTCGAGAAAGGTCTGGTGAACCACAAAGCGGCATCTAGAATATTGGAGGTCACTTCGCGTCGATCTAGAGCGTGAGTCACTGCCACGGTCCTCACAGACGCCGCCAAGCGGTTTGTGCGGTCGTGATTCGCGTAAAAGCAGAGATCGGCCGTGAAGCTCTGGCTAGTAGGAGACTCGCCAAACAGATGGCGCAAACACTACTATTTTTCACAATATGGAGCTTATTATTCCAGTTGACTTAACAAGAAATTCATCCCTGAGCTATAAAGTTACATTTAAACCGACTAGAGAAAAAACAACAATTGTTGGCTATAGTTTTATGCTCTCCAGAATGCAGAGGATCCCAGAAGTCGACGTGTACTTTTCAAATTATAGGCTTTAAAAAATCGAATCGAATCACGTCGACTTCTGGGACGCCCTGTATATCGATGTAAATAACTACTAGGACGAGCTGTACTAACTACCTAAGCAGGATTTAATAAATCTAACTGTTTAAATCGAAGTGTATTAAGAGCAATGTATTTTAGGTCCACCCCCTGCAAAAACAATGAAATACGAATATGGAGCCCTGGAATGTTGTATTGAAGTCGTCAAGAGTATGGACGAGGCTGTGAACCACATTCACACTTTTGGAAGTGGACATACAGATGTTATTTGCACGGAGAACAGTAAGTATAATACAAACACAGCATTCTACTGTCGAAAGTTTAGTGTATGAAGATTTAACACTTGATCGGAGACACCAAAATAAACTAGATGAAGAAGGCTTCTCTTGATAATGGATAGAAGTTTAAAAATGATGTGGGCTCGTAAAACAATTTGAATTTTCAAAATTTCTCGCAAAAGTGCGGCCAAAGGTTTGTTTTCCATCTCAAACGTATCATCACGTATTTTTAAACTCAAAATATGTCAAGTTTGATTTGAATGAAATTTTTAACACATATGTTTTGCTAGATGTTCTGATATTTTACTGTTACGAAAAACTCTCAGAGAACCGACAAGCGTGTGAAAACTACTCCCACTCCTACACAAATTATAGCAGAATTTTTTGCCATGATTTACTTTTTTACTTCTTTTTTATCTCCTATAAAAACAGGCCATCTCGCATAGTTTTCGAGAAAAAAAAAATGAGTTGCATCAAGAAGTTCCCAAGCGTCTTATTACAATTTTATTCAATACAAGCAACAGCGCGAATCTTTCTTAAAATGCGTTCAATTTTTATTTTTTAATATAAAGGGTGTAAACTTTACGGTAGTCATTGTTGAAATGGGTAATAGGGGGGGGTGCATATCATTTTATTCAAAAAAATAATAGATTTGGGCGTCTAGGGGCTTTGACAGCCGACATTGACTTGACTGAACGTTATTAACGAGACTCTTGATTTTGCAGGAGACGCAGCCAAGGCGTTCCAAGCGAAGGTCGACAGCGCATGCGTCTTCCACAATGCCAGTTCCCGATTTGCGGACGGTTTCCGTTTCGGTCTGGGAGCGGAAGTAGGCATCAGTACCGCCAGGATTCACGCCAGAGGTCCTGTTGGAGTCGAGGGTCTTCTCACCACCAAATGGGTGCTCGATGGAATCGACCATGCTGCATCTGACTTTTCAGAGACTGGCGGAAGACAGTGGTTGCACGAAACGCTGCCTCTTGACCAATAGGAGAGTAAAAATGTGCTCAAATTGTTGAATTATTTAATAAGGAATCGTCTACATACCTTCTTATTGGTCTATAAGGTGTTCCATATAACTTAGGCTCACATGAATGGTCTTGAAATGTAAACGCAGGCCCTCAAGTGGAGATTGAAGATGTGCGTTTCAGATTTCATAGTAGGCACGTCTGTTCAAAATTTTCAGTTTCCAGCATTTTCAGAATATTCATAAACTTGACAATTTTAACAAAAATTTCAGTACATCTAAATACTCGACACTTTCAAAACTGTTGAAACATTCAGAATCCTCAAAATGTTTGGTTTTTTAAGGTTAAAAAAAATTTACGAAATCTTCTTTGAAGTATTCAAACATTTCTTGAATATTCAGTATTTTGAAATTTGTCAACTTCAGATTTTCAGTTTCCAACACTTTCAGAATGTTATTAACGATTTTCCAAATTTGTCAGTACATTGAGAACTTCGAAATTCTTGGCATTTTCAAAACTTTTTATATATTCAGAATCCTCAAAATTTCATATTTTATTGAGGTTACCAAAAATTTAGGAATTCTAGAAATATTTGAAAGTATTCCAAATTTATTGAAAATTTTAGAAAATCCTGAAAAATGGAAATATTCAGAATTTTGAAAATTGACGAGAATTTCATATTTTCAGGTTCCAACGATTTTCAAAATTCTCAGAACATTGAGAATTCGGAACCCTCGACATTTTCCAAATTTTTGAAACGTTCAGAATCCTCAAAATGTTCGATCGTTTGAAAGTTTTTACAAATCCTCGAAATATTCTATGAAGAGCTCAAAATTTTGTGAAATTTTGGATATCTAAAAAGGTTAGAAAACATTGAACACTTAAAAAAACTTTGTAATATTGATTCTAAAAAATTCCAAAAACCTATAGTAAGTCTACTTTGAAGTTTCTCCTCCTTAAATGTAGGCCTTAATATGTATAGCCTAGATAATAAAGGCTATTAAAAAAAACCTAACTTATCAACACGGAAGAACAATTTTGGAGCAATATCTACATAATTGGCACTTTATTTAGTAAAATTAAAATACGATTTAAACGTTTTTCATTTCCATGTATATGAATATGTCTTATATTTCATAAATGACTGAATTGGATTTCTTATTCACACCAAATATATTCCAAAACTGATAAATAATTAATTTATTCTGATCAAAGGCAGATAACAAATTATTAAATCTATTTCAATTTTTATCATATATTAATTGCGACAAAATTGTTTGAATTGGGACCACTACACCAGCAAAGTTAACTAGAAATATAAAAATTAATTGTAAAACTATTTTAGTAGGAATTATGTTATGTTTTTTATATGTAAATATATGATGTGTTAAATTTTAAATATATTTTTATATAATGAATCTTTTATTTTATTATCTGAAAAAACTCCTACAATTTGACACCTAAACGTTTAGCAACCCTGGCTAAATGTAGTTGAACAGTTGCTTGACTGAAAATTGTTGCAAATCCTTGAAAACAAAAATTGTCATATAACAGTAAATTTGGGCATCTGCTCAGAATGGAATTCTCTTCAAACTCCAAAAGGCAGCACTGAGATGCTAGACAGTTATAGAAAAATCTGAACATTATAACTTTTCCTGCTCGATATATTTACCATTGCTTGATGGTTGCAAGAATTTACACAAATTTCGGCAAATGAATAAATTCACGAATATGATGCGAGGTACAAGGACAACTTGTACCTCAGTACTGGTTAAGCTTGACTCAAAGAAGCAACATGAACATGTCTATGAAACTGTTTAATTACCGCAGCAATTAGGAGAGATTACAAAGGATACATTCAAAAATCATGTGAAAAACCTTTTATTGAAGCTGTTGTGTGTTAATGAATACCTACCAGAACACACACATGTTATTTTTAATGTATTATGATTGTGTAATTGTGCGAGTGCTTCAGACAACATTACAGGACACTTATAATGTATTTATCTTGTGTATGTGTTTTATTATGATGTAATTTACACTTGACGTATTTTTTTTTGTCAAATTCATGAATGCCTCTCCACCTGTAATTTGTATCTCTCGTTTTTTTCCTCTTTAACTGACAAAATACGTTTTCTTTTATATTTATGCAAATAAAGAAAGTAAAAACTTTTGGTTGACACTATAAAAAAATTCTATTCAGATTATTTTACTTGGCCTAATTTTGTCCAAAAATATCGCATCCGTAACTTACAGTTACTTATGATACTAAATATCATCTTCACATTTCAAATAAAACATCTTGTTATCTCTGTAATTACTTATTTATTGAAAACCGAGTTTTTACACCATTTACAATGTGCTGGTAAGGATTTTGTAATTCACTGTCAGTCTTTGGTATCCTAAAGAACCTCCTCACTGGTGGTGAAAGCAACAGCATGTTTTGCACCAGTCCATAAGCACTGGATGTCGTCCAATATAGAACCAAGCACTGAAATGTTTTATTTTATTAGGAAATTACGAAATTTAAATGAAAGCTGGATATTACCGAAGGCACAGACGCTGCAATAGGAATCATGAAGATACTGAACCCTCTGAAAACATTTGTTAAGAACTTCTGAATTTTGGTGGGCGAATTTGTCTTGGAGAGGAGTTGCAGCTGAAAAAAATTATATAAATTCTAAGATAAATAGATAACCTTTATAGTCTGATGAATACAATCATTCAATAACTGAGGTACCCCTGCCTTTATATTTGATTACTTTAAAATATGTACAATATCTTGACATTGACACAAGGTCTAGGTTTGATCAGACTTCTATCTGATGTGCACCTTTTAGCACAGTTTCGGACAAAAATGTGAAAAAGTAGGTTGACTTTGGTTACAGGTACAGTTTTGAAATTAAAAAAGGTTCTTACCTCAATTATGGCCAAATTTATTATCCCGAAACTCACAGGGAGTATAAATGAAGCATCTACTTCAATAAGGTTTGGTATAAATCCAAATCCGCCAACTGTAAGTTCTGTGAATGTTAGTTTGGCATCCAAATCAGCGTTTGGTAGCATGTAGACTAAATTCCTTATAGCCACAGATAAGGAAACCCACATTGGAATTTGAAACCATAGAAGAAGACTAGCTTTGAAGGGGTGGCAATTTTCTCTTACTATGAGATTGTTCCACTGCTTTCTTAACTATAAAAAGATATCAGATATTATATAAATGTATCATTCTAGGGTTTAATTAGGATTTTCAGGCTTGTTTTTGTCTCCAAGAGACAGTGTTGTAATTGTTCATGCGGTATTTTAATTTATTTTAGAAAGATGAGAGATATTGAAGATATTTCCAACTATGGCACAGGAGACTCTTCTTCTACTTAAACTTTCCACTAATATTTCTTCAGGAATCTATAATAAGCATGTAGCGAGTGATTCAAATCACAAGACTCCTAATTTTCAAAAATAGAAAACATGAATTTAAAAGCATAAGTATAAAAGGTACCATCTACCCTGAAATGTTCCATAGAAGCTAAAAACATTTGTGCAAGCTAGATGTGTCTGTCCAATGACTAAAATTAAATCTATTATTAGCAGAATTCCCAACATTACAAATATTTAATAATTTTATAGTGTACATGTCCTGTGGATTTACCTACAGATCTATTATAAGTACCCCTAGCTGTCTTTTCATCCCAGTGATACATCTTCACAGCCATGTTAGTTTCTTTCTTCAACTCTTCCACTATCAGTGACATTTCACCTTTTAGGTTTTCTATTTTTGCTAATATGTAGTACTGGTACGCGGCCAATGGTAGGGTCACAGAAGTCCTTAGTAAGATAGTGGTGCACACAATTGTAGCCCACCATGGTAAGCCTGTGGTATCATGAAATGTTAGCAGGAACTTTTGGACATATTCTACAGGAGTGCTTTCGGATAATGTTTTGAATAGTCCTGTTTGGGTCCTTGCGAGAGACTCCACTGACGATTGGAGGGAATATTGCCTGTTGTGAGTAGCTGTGCAGGTTCTACTGTTGTTCTCCAATAATGGTTGGAAATTATACAGTTTGTTAGAAGACACGGCATGCCTGCTATACCTCACAAAATTAAAAGTGTGTAAAACGCAGCGCCTAGATAACATACTTGACAAAAAACAGTTTCAGCTAAACATATTCTTTTAAAAAGTAAAGGATTCAAATATACTTGAATCTCAAATAAACGAGGTTAGATCTTTGACAGAGTTGTCAAGATGACATAACTCCCGAAACTCGATGCACACACGAAGTATATGTTAATAAAGCTGAGCAACGTTGCCAAGCGAATTAAATTTTCTTGATGTTGGTGTATTCTAGATATCCTTTCACGTTCCTTATTCCAAGAACATGATATTATAATATAACTTCTTTTGAAAGAATCATTCGAGGTAATTATTGGATCATTTTTATTTGTTCCTCATAATCACTTTTTTTGAGTTCAACAGGAACCCTGACGTTAAGTTAAAACACTGACTACTATTATGGTTCAAGGCATGGATTGCTTATGATACCGACTTGAGCAAAAAATGCGCAATGAAGACAGATATCCAGAGATCCAGAGTATAATCGACGACTGTTTGGGTCCTTGCAAAAGACTCCACTGAATATTGGAGGGAATATTGCCTGTTGTGAGTAGCTGTGGAGGTTCTACTATTATTGTTCTCCAATAATGGTTGGAAATCATTCAGTTTGTTATGCCTCACAAAATTAAAAGTGTGTAGATAGATAACATGCTTGACAAAAAACAGTTTCAGCTAAACAGAAATATTCTTTTTAAAAATTAAATGATCCAAATATCGGTGAATCTCAAACGGGGTTAGCCTTTGACGGAGTTGTCAAGATGACATGACATAGTTTACCGCTAGGGATGATCGATACGATTCGATATTTAGAAGTATCGATACTTTTGCTTCCGATACCCGATATTTTGGATCGATATTTTTATATACGATAATTGGGTGTATACGATACATTTCACCAGTATCGCTATATTTCGATTCGGACTGTGTGAGTAACTTCAATTTACTTTTCTTCTTTGTTTCCTTTCGCTGGTGCTACTCACTTCACGGCCTTACATAATTTATTTTAGATTTCCCGGTTTCCATATTAGGGGGTTCTGCTCAAAAATTAGAGGATTTTAATTTCAATGGAGAATATTTTGGGGTATTTCTTTTGGGGAAACATGTTTTACTTGGGGGGGTATGATTATGTAATATTTTATTACATTACATAATGTACTTGTCATGTATTTGTTTGTCTTTCGATTCTGAAAAAATAGTTTTACCTTTTGAGGTGTTTAGCGACATACAAAAAATATGCCGCTCAAAAAATATTTCAAAATCAAAGAATATCTAACAAATCGTGAACCTAAGGCAACAAAAAATTAATGGTATTTTTTGGGGAATTATTTTTGAAAAGTCCTGAATTTAGGGGGTACATTTTGACTGGGGAAACTGAGGTAAACAACCTGGCAACCCTTTTGAATTGGGTTTCGAGGAATTACACACATAGCACACAGTGTTTTTAGTTTTGTTTGATTAAACATTCATAGTTTGAAACAAAACATTATTGTGATAGTAAGATTGTAAGAAGTATTTTTGTGGAGCTATTTTGTAAAATCGAGTTTAGGTGGGAGATCTGAGATATGCAATTGTGAGTTTTTTACTTATTTTTATTAGTGACAATCTAGTCATGCAGTTGTAAAACGAAAACATTACTTTGAGGGTTGTAGAAAAAACAACTTCGATTTTCGGCAGTGTATGTTCCGTATCGAAAGGATCCGATACTTGAGGTATCGATATTTTTATTCCGATATTTTCAAGTATCGACATTTCCTAAGACGATATGAATCGATACTTTTTGTGGATCAGAACATCCCTACTTCCAAGAGACTCGTCAAAAAGACTCACCCTAAACTCTTGAAATTCGATGCATACACGACGTACTGATTACTTCGAGAAATAAAGCTACGCAACGTTGCCTAACCAGCTAAATTTTTTTAATATTGATGTATTCTAGATATCGGGAGGGACTTGATATACCAAGAACAACTTCTTTCGAAAGCATCATTTGAGGTAATTATTAGATCATTTTTATTAGTTTCTCATGATCACTTTTTGAGTTCAACAGTAACCCTGAGGTCAGGTAGTCAAAAGTTAAAATATTATGGGTCGATGCATGGATTGGCTTGGACGAATAATGCGCAATGAAGACAGATTTCCAGGGTATCATCGACAACTGTACGGTTGAAGAGACAAGAAGATATCTTGGCTGAAAGAAGGGGAAGAAAGGAAAATGGGAGTATTTTGAAAATCTAGACGCACTTTGCAAGTTAAGTAAGAATTACCCTGTTTTGAAAATGTCACAACACTTATCAAAATAACACTAAATATAAGTATTTAATGACAGAACCGTTAAAAAATTGACTTAGGTCAAGTGCACTTTGATCCCCAGTAGAGACTATTATGACAATAAGACAAATCCATGGCTGTCTCCGAATTCGTTGGTAAAGACGAAATAGTTGACAAAGCTTATTTTGAACTTACCAATTCTCTATAGAAGATCCTCAATGCGTGTTAACGATTTCAGGGATTTATTGATTGAAATAATAGTCGAGAGCAGTATTTAATAAATTTATTTGTAATAGACATATTTTGTAATATAGATACAGCTTAAAGCATTTATTAGAATCTTAGACACGTTTAGAACATAAAATGAGACATGGCACAAAATTCTTGTGTTCAGATGGAATATTATATCATCTACTTGCATAAGAACATGAAAGTTGTTTAAATGATGATGATTATTTGGTAATATTTTTAAGTACACATCCAGTACAATCCATTAATGAATAATCAGGGCAACTAAATATTTAGTACAAAACATACAATAATAAATATCACAAAATCACAAGAGAGAATAACTTAAAAACTAAACGTACAAAATGCAAGACAGTTAGTAAATTAAAGTTACGGCAGTATTATAAAAACAAAGGGTAAAATCTGTAAACATTTACATAATCATAGACTTCTTCTGAAGTTCCTTCACTAACTTGTTCATTTTCTTCAGATTGCTTTTCATTTTTTCCATGTCTTTCTCCATGTCCATGATACGAGTTTTGAGTACTTTCACCTCGTCATACTGCGGGATAGAAGCATTTGTGAATACTTCTCCCTCTCCTAGATGTCTTCTGTTTCTTCTGGCGTTCAATCTGCTGATCGTATTCAGCTGTCCCGAATATCTGAAAAAAAAACATACTCATGTGTGACGCTAGCACACCAGTGAACATAGTGACGTCAAATGTCAACATTTTTAGGTCATGACAGACCTATGTCGACCAACAAAAATGACGTCATTATGAAGGTCTAATGTCACAACCAATTGACGTCATCATATTGTGACGAATTATACTGTTGGCGCCATCTGTTGGGCGAGTCTCCTACTCGAGCTTCATGGCCGATCTCTGCTTTTACGCGAATCACGACCGCACCAGCCACCTGGCGGCGGATCGCCATCTAGATCGACGCGAAGCAACCTCGACTATTCTGGAAGGCCGCTATGTGGCTCCCGATTCTTCTAGACTCAACACTACTCTACAATATGTTAGCTACTTCTGGTATAACGTTCCGCCAATATGATTTTCGTAATTGTCTAACGTCTGCTTTCCGAGTTACCTACCTGCAATCGGTGCAGCACTCCGACCAAAACTTCAATTCGACCTTCGGTATTTCTTCGCAGCTGACAAATCCGCCTTGCAGTTCCGGCAGTTTGAAGACGTCCCTGTTGATGCGAGTGATGTTATCTCCGTTATCGCACAGCACCCTGGCAAAGCTGTACTGTTTGATTTGGACTAGTTGCTCGGGCTTGAAGACCGAAGGGTGCTCGTAGTAGAAACGATCGCCGTCTCTGAGTCGCTGGAATTGCTCGATCAGGAGACAGCGGAATAGCGGGCCTATTTTTGCTCCGTCCACTTGGTCTTCTAAGATGCCTGAGAATAAATGATGAGTCAAATTTCTGTCGGTATCCCCGCCCCCTCCCCGTTTTTCCGTTCCCACAAGATCACAAGGACATTTGCTTCCCCTTATCCTTACCCCCACCTTTTCAAGGAATTATATATTATATATATATATATATATATATATATCGATAAATTAAGCAAAGTGTACCCTTCTGACTTACAAATACTCAAGCTTTCGACATGCTATGCTGTCATCTTCAGGAGCTAAAAATAAAATTGAAAATAGTCAATAGCAAACCATGCTCAATTGATTATAATTTAATTACTTACTTCTTCAATGAGATGGGTGATAGTGTTTGATGTATTAAATTGTATTTGTAACACATGGCTAGATGATAAAAAACTGGATTTACGCGGATCCTTTTTTAACAACGGTTGAGAACAATTATTTTTTAATGATAAAATATGTATGCATTGGGACAAATATTCTTGATTGATTAAAATTCCTCAAAAACCACACAGCATCAAGATCCTTGACAAAGAAGAACATCCTTCCAAACGTTTGTTATTAGAAATGTCACACATTATAACAATATAGTAAGCGCGGTAGAATAATTGTATTATGAACTATTTTTTTTTTATTATGAGAAGCCCTATAAAAGTAATTTGTTTTTTAATTGGCAATTTTTGAAATAATGTATAGGGATCCTCAAACTTTAGTTTACCATCAATATATATACCTAAATATTTAATTGATCCAACATTTGCAATAATGAAAATTTTTGAAAGATTAAGAACCTTTACGAGTAATTCAAGATAATAAACATTCTTCACACAACAAAACAGTTGGTCGAAAATGTACCTACCACCAACGAAAACGTCGATATTCCCCGGATGCCCATACAATTCTTGCAGCTTCCTCCTAACCTCACCGTCCGTTATTTCGCCTCTCAGATCATCGAAACTGTCCACCGGCGTCATATTGCAAAACTTTCTGAACTCGATGTACCCCGGAATGCCATGATCTCTGGACCTGTGGATATTCATCGCAGCCAAGTCCAGCGCAACCGCGTGCGCGGTTTGGAACAGGTGTTCTGTGAGTTCCGTGTTCAGGTTTTCCGTCGGTTTCTTGATCTTCGCGGCGACCGTGAAGAGACCTCGCAGCAACGGGTCGATGCCCCCTTCTTCGACGATGCGCCACGGCGAAAAGAAGGCTTTGGACAGAGGCAGGTGGCCTTCTCTGATCGGCGTGAAGTCCCAGTTCAGCCTGAAATGATGAGTAATATCCTTGCATCACTTTTCGAACGGTTTGGAAGCGTTTGAACGCGAGGCGCAGTGGTGAAGAGATGTGCAAGCAAAGGAATATTTTTAATGAAGTTTCAGATATGTTAGACAGAGACAAACATAATTTTATTGTCTAAACAAACTATAGTCAAAATCAAGAAAGATGACTATTACGTCATACCCTAAATTTTTCAGAAGTAATCAATGGACGCACGTCGATGATAAAATCACGATGTCAGGAACATAATGACAATAAATTTATATTATGATTTTGCGAAGTTAGGTTATTTCACTGATTATTTTTATTTTCATTTTACTTCATGGTTTTGTGTGGGTACCTTAATAATAATTTCAGTGGCGAGTTTTTGTTTTGAAAAAAACAGTTATGACTAGAATACCTTAAGACAGGAACACCAAAGACCAAAATATTATTCGAAAACAACATAACCTAATTATTCATCTTTCAAATATGATCGATCAAGCAACATGAAAACATCGTCTATCTTTTTCGAATACATGCAAATTAGCAATACAGTTTGTTTAGATAATAAAATTCTGTTTGTCTCTATCTAACATATCAGAAACTTCATTAAATATATTCACAAATCGCTGTCGTTTGCTTTACTACAGACTAAAATAATGACGTAATCGACCCAAACCAAAACAACTAAGCGTAAGGCACAAAATTAAAAGGTACTACTCCATAAACTGGTGCTTGGGGCGTTAATATCCCAAAATCTGGAAGTTGACGAAAAAAAAACGCCCGCACACGACCAAAATCACAGCGGAAAAAGTTGAATAAGTGGCCCTGAAAAAGGCACGTTTGACAGAACATCAAAAGGAACAGCCGGTAAAGAAGGTATCTTGATAGTAAGGCAAATTTTGACAGAATGTATCTTGATAGGAAGGTAAACATTCATATACGGCTAGTACGTGTAAAAATCACAAGATGGCGCGCTGGTTGCCTATGGACAGACTGTAGGCAGAAACAAAGGTGTCTACGAGGGACCAACAATATTTTATGAGGAAATTTCTCAGATAGAAGAAAGTTTTCTATACAATACTGAGTCGCTGAGAATGACAGACATAATACGTGAGCAATTTTAATATCAATAAACTTAATTAATGAAGAGAAATTTAAATTACTCATAAGTGATCAAAACAGTTAAAAGAAAGATTACATGATTTTAGCACGTGACAGACTACAATTGAATTAATTGTTTATGGAAATAAAGATATATTGTATTTATTGCATTATGCAAAGAATCACTAAAGATCTACAATTTTTATTTGATACCTAAATAATTACTCTCCCCCTATAGCCCCACGGTACCTACGGATCTTCAGGCCTTACCCCTTCGCAGACTTTCAAGAATATAAAAAAAAATCCTTACCTCTGCAAAACCGGATTGATCATGGTATGCCCGAACCTCAACGCAGCCGTAGCAAACACATTCGATATGCTCGGGTTCAAATTCGGATTGTACCCCGCGTACTTTCCGAACATCTCCATCCCCTTCTTGCCGAGTACGTTCGGCAGCCACTGTTGAAAAGTAATATGCTGGACAGCGGCTCCGACAATCTTTCTAGCCTCGAAGTACAGGGTGTCCGCGTCCCACTGCGGGTTCAGGTGCTTCAGTTCCTTGGCTAGACGGTTGTGTTCGCGCATCCACACGGTGTGCATCGCCACCAGGCCCACTTGCTCGTTGGCGCGGATGTCGCCGGCCAAGAAGCAGTTCAGGGTGCTCTCCGAGAGGTTCCGGCGACAGTCCATCACCGCGGACGAGGAATACGGTAGCAGCGGTTTTCTTCCTGCGAAAAAGAGGGATACAACACTTCTCGAAAGTTATGGATTGTATGGAGAACTGTATGAGAGACGCACGAATTAAGAAAGTGGTATATCAAAGGAAACGGCCAACACTCTGGTTTTCACAAATATTTCTAAACTCTGAATTGTTTATGATCACTCAAACTGAGGAAGATTGGATACAATATAAGAAATCGAGAAACAAGTGTTTAACAACTCTTAGGAACGAAAAGAAAAAATATTACGAAAACAAAATCGATAGCAATAAAAATAACAGTAAAATGATGTGGAAGACACTAAAAAAGATTGTAGGAAGAATGAATTATCAAGAATGTGCTTCGAAGATGGTAAAGTAACACAAAAATATTGATTGCAGAAGGAATGAACGCTTATTTTATAGAAAGTATAAATGAGATAGTGGAATCAATCGAAGATGGGGATTCAAATCTACGTCACTTGTAATTCTTCTATGAGACAATTCCAAACAATAAATATCAGCCATATTTCAGAAGCTATTACAAGATTGAAATCGAATAGAAATCCTAGTGAACATCTTCCAAAAGTAGTTATGAAGGAGTGTTACGACATTATTGGAGAGAAGTTATTATTGTTAACTTAAAATATTGTACAATTACTCCTGCTCCAAAAGTGAAAAATTCTGAGTTATATACAAACATGCGGCCAATTAATGTACTCCCAGATCTCGAGAAGCTCTTAGAAGGAATCATATATGAACAAATCATTGAATATATTGAAGAAAATAAAATATTGACAAAATTTCAAGCAGGATTCAGAAAAAAGTATTCCACTGAAACAGCAATTCGAGTGGTAGTAGAAGAATGGAAGCGAAATATGGATGAAAAAACATTACAGTAACATTGTTCTTAGATCTCAAGAGAGCATTTGAGACTATTGACAGTTGTTAATAAAATTGCATTGCTATGGATTTCAAGGTTCGGTATTCAACTTATTACAAAATTATTTAATCAATAGAAGTAAAAGAACTAAAATTGGCAATACATTATCAAACATTAAAAACATTTCGGTAGGTGCACTACAGGGTAGCAAATTAGATCCATTACTATTTATTTTATATATTAACGATATTCCTGATATTTTCCAACACTGCAAAATTCAACTATTTGCTGATGATACTGTTAGGGATATTTGGGCTGGCTTTATTTTAAGGCGAGTCTGAGTTGTCGCTTGCCTACCCCGCGCGCGTGCGCTGCTAGGACAATAAAAAGAAGAGAGATACTAGCTAACAGAGAGACCACGCAGATACGCCGCAACCCGCATATCGTGGGAACATATGTACGCCGCAACCGCATATAGTGAGACCACGTGTCTACGCAGCAACCGCATATAGTCAGAAACCGCATATACGCAGCAATCGTATAGAGTCAGATAAATTCTTTTATAGATCGTCTGTAGGGAGTAAGAGAGATAGAGCTAGCGCGCGATCTGCGCAAGCGTGCAATTTCGGACTTACACTTTGTCGGTTACGAGATTTTCCAAACTTTCTCGGACACATGTGATTTTTGAAAACACAATGTATATCCAAGTGCGCACCATTTTCCGTCGAATCCACGTAGACGTATAACAAAAAAACCTACCGGGAAATATAGCGCCTTCCTTCAATCTTCCTCCGTCGCTATTCAAATCCCTCAATTCTCTAGCTAGTTCCTCCGAAAAGCCGTACACTTGCGACGCGTCAATGTACGACGTCAACTGATTGATCTGCTCTCTTGGTTGCAAGCTGTCAAAGAACACGGACGTCATGCCTGAACCACATATGGCCGAGGACCTGACGAAGTCGATGCACCTGTAGAAGTACGTTTCAAAATTTAATAGCGCATTCTTCAAGAACATTGTAAATGTAAGTGAAATAACTAAAAATATATGTACTACTCGGCTCTTAGAAACTGCTTTCGTCACAAAAACTAAGTGATAACATTTTAACAAAGGTAAACGAAAGCAAAGATAAAACGTTGACATTGTTGACACAGCAAGTTTTAAATATAGTCATTGAAAAAAAAAGTTGAAGACATTATTTTTTCTGGATGTAACACTTCTAATGTCACTGAGTATATCTGCATATAGCTCCCCCTTGGACCAGCTCTTTCACAAAATTACTTCTCAGCTATTTAATTGACAAGTGAAAAAAACAAAATTGGATCTACGTTATCAAGATCAAAAAATATTTTTGTTGGTATACCACAGGGTAGTGAACTAGGTCCACTACAATTTATTTTATACATTAATGACATTTGTAATATTTTAGTTTATTGTAAACTTCAGATATTTGCAGATGATACATGAATATACATATCAGATGAAAATATAGACACTGCTTTAAAAATGCTAAATTCTGACTTGTCAAAAATTGTAAATTGGTTAAATGTAAATAAACTAAATTTGAATACTTCTAAAACAAAATGTATGCTAATAGGGAAATGCCTAATTGAAAATAGTTAGGATAAATGGAGAAATAATTGAAAATGTTGAATCAATTAAATATTTAGGTAGTTACTAAAGTTTGAGGATCACTATCAATACATTATTTCAAAAATTGCCAAAAAAAACAAATTACTTTTATAGAGATTCTCATAGCCTTGGTACATATTCCAAGAAAATACGAGTATCATATTACAATTATTCTAAGGCATTTATTATATTGTTCAACTATTTTGTACACTAGCAATGAAGCTGTATTCTCAAAATTACCAGTCTTGCAAAATGAAGCTATGAGAATAATATTGAATATAAATAAGTACACTAAAATAAAATCTTGCAATGGTTAAATATAAAAAAATTCATATCATATTTGGTTCTTATTTTTATATTTAAAATAAAAAATCATCTTTTGCCAGAACATTTAGAACACTACATACAGGAACTTCGAAGTTGAGTCATTTATTTTAACAGTGAGTAGATCTGATCAAAAGAAATGTTTTTTCCTTTACCATTTTTCTGGTAAAATTAAAGTAACAAAGTTATAGCCCTTTGGAAGTTTGAGTACCGCCCTGTCTCAACAATAATATTATGTGCTCGTCTTTGGCGACAACGGATATAATCCGCCTTATCGGTTCATCGCATCGGAAACAAAAAAGCGAAAGAATTTGGAACGATGTTTTTACAATTATTTCATTCAGTTGTATACAGTCAGTGTCAGTCGGTAGTGAATAGTGGTGTAACTGCTGCGTGGCTCAAACGAAATAAAAAATGGCACATGTTTATGCGGATCGGTTTCCCAATCGAGTGCAACCAACCCCTCGTGCCTTTGTTAATGTAGTACAACGGGTTCGTGAATCAGGTGACTTAAGACCTCACATATGGACGGCATGCCGGTGCTCCAAGACCTCACGATCAAATACAGGTCCGCACTGAAATACTTGTCGGGATGATACTTTATAAAACAAGGTAACATTTTTTTTTTATTTTTTTTTTATTTTTACACACATATTTTGGTTTATCTTCCTTCTACAATCATTATCTGAAAATTAATGACTCAACTTCAAAGTATAATCGAATAATCATTACCACAATTATTGTAAAAGAGAAAATATAGATTTTCATTTACAAAATTGCAATAGTAATTTAACCAGCAAATCAATATTTCAGAAAGGATTACTTTAATTTAATAAACTAAATAATGATATAAAGTCTACTTGTAATTTAAAGATATTTAAAAGACAATTAAAGGAATATTTCATGGACAATGAAAATTCTTAGAGATGCAAATTTTGTTTTTTTATGAATATCTGTATGTTATGTAATTGTTTAGTTTTTTAAGAGAATGTAATTGTAGCAATCATGCTAAATAAATCTGAAACGAACAAACAAAAGCTGACACGTCCTGTCCATAAATTACCTCTCTGCCAAAATTCACGTTCATAGATAAGTTTCTATAAACCTGAAAAGTGATGAGGTAGAAATATTCAACACCTGCTACCCCAAATTGAAGATATATTTATATGGAACGAAACGTCGTCCTTTGATATTTTGAATGATAGGTTCTGTTTTACACACCTTCTGTTGGTCACCCTGGGGTCCCCTGGGGGCACGTCCATCGGGTAGCAGGGGGCCGCGTAATCGCAGGACTTTTTGCAATCGATCCCGTCCCAACTTTCCGAACTGACGGATGGCGTGGCGTGGTCCAGGTCGTGATCCAGGAATTGACCCCATTGCATCACCTAGGGGGAAAATGTGGCATCTGAAGATCATTTTCATAAAACATACGGAAATAACCAACAGTTAAGTTAATCAATGCATTTTAAAAATCACGATAAATCAGGAATCTAGTAGAGGATCCGGAAAGTAAGGCTAACATCTTTCAAAATTGGGTAGTATTAAGTAGGTTACAACGACATATTCATTAAATATTTATTCAATATTTAGTAATATTTTTATTTTACTTAAATATTTGTTATCTTAAACATATATATAATATTTAGGTATAAAATATTTTTTCAAATATTTCAAATACAATATTTCTTTAATAATATTATTTTAATTAATGGAAAATATTAAATCATTCTAGATATAATGGCTTAATTTGCTAGAAAAATATTATTAAAAGAACACTCTAAGCCTAAGTTCGCTCCTCTGAAAAAAAGACTTACTAATTATGAAGTATTATTGAATACATAAGATGCTTTCCAGTGTATTTATGGGAATATAAAATTATTATTTTAAAATAGTTACAGCTGACCTGTCCCCTACTACGACAAAAATAGTAATAATAATCGAGATATTTAAAAAAAGCATTTTTGATGTATATCGATCAAGTTGTGATTATATGACTTTTCATTGGGATGTTATGAATATAGTTTTCGTATCCATTCTCAGATAAATCCACCAATAGCAAATAACTGTTACACTTCAAGGCTAGCTATTTATGATCTTGTAAATATCTTTCTACTCAACTGGCACAAATACGTTTAATAGTCAGATAAATTAAGCTATGTAATTATCGAAAAACTTATCCTTTTCCACAAAAATACAGCCGAATAATGTACCACTTGGAGGTACACAGGAAGCACGCTATAATAGTGAAACTCACAGGCAAAATGGATGCCGGCAAACGGGTCGCCTCAGGCCGGCTTGCTATTATCACATTGGTCTCACGCACATGCGCCGTATTCGAAAATATTTCAAAAATATTTTCTAAATATTGAAGATTTAATATTTTCCATGGATTGAAAAGTGAATATTTAATGAATATTATAATAGAAATATTGTATTTAAAATATTTAGAAGATATTGAATGAATATTTAATCAAAATATTATATTACAAATTTTTATTAAATATTTGTTCAAGAAAATAAGTATTTAAGTAAGATAAAAATATTGTTAAATATTGAATGAATATTTAATGGATATTTCGTGCTATCGGGGGTCCTTTAAACACAATTTGAGAATGTTTTTGATCGATCTGTGTTTTTATACTGTTTCTTCCCTCGCATTTTTTACGTTTTGTTTCTATAAAGTTTATTTTATCGTCATGCCATTTTTACTATTATTTGTTCCTAGTTTTAATTTTTTATTAACCATTCCTATATGTTTGATAACGCCCACAACAAAATAAAAAAAAATTGAATTTGTAAGGCCAATACTTACCATATGAGTAGACTCCGGATCATATGAAATCTTCTTCGTACTGATCAACGTGGTCGATACCAGCCTCGACGAAGGTTTTGGATAACCGTAATACTTTCTACCTTAAATAAAAAAATATATTAAGTATCAATCAAATTCCTGAAACAATTATACCTTTATCCCAACCGACAGGCTTAGCAAACCCGTCTTCATAAATGGGTTTCAACACTCTCCTGAAGCTTGTTAGGGACGCGCCCCACGTTGGATGCTGCAAGTTGTTGCAAGTGCCGTCGATGCTTCGGTATTTAGAGTGGAAACACATGTCTGTACAGTTGCGGCTCAGTCTGTGAGTCATACAACCTGAAAAAAAAATAAGATGGTTCTCAGTACGGCTTAATAGTCTATGTATTTGACTTAGGTAGTGAAAATTGTCAAGGGCTTTAAAGGATAAGTAAAATTATTTAGTAAATAGAAGTCAAAAAACTAAAGTTGGAAATATTATGTCAAGCGTTCAAAATATATCCGTACGGGTGCCACAGGGGAGTAAATTAGGGGCGTTACTATTTATTATTTATATAAATAATATCTCTGCCATTAGAGAACACTGCAAAATTCAAATATTTGCGGACGGTACATTGATATATATATATAGGGCAAAAAATACAATTAATTGTTAATTAGGAAATTGGCAAACTTTTTTAGGCTTTAGTTAACTCTTTTGACGATAGTATCAAGCTTTCGGCAATTCTCTATGGAGCCTTCATCAGGATCTGAATACACAATTATGATGCTAGCAACCAATACACGAACGACTTAGATTGTCAAACAACTTACTCGACTTCGAGGTTGCAGATAAATGGTGTTACAAAACGAACGCGGAGACGAGAGCACTCGTTACAAATATAAAACCAATCTGATGGACACATTGAGCTTATTGATTTGATATTTGTAACAAGTGCTCTCATCTCCGCGTTCGTTTTGTAACACCATTTGGCTGCAACCTCAACGACGAGTAAGTTGTTTGACAATTTAAGTCGTTCCTGTATTGGTTGCGAGCATCCATAATTGTGTTTTCAGATCCTGATGAAGGCTCCATAGAGAATTGCCGAAAGCTCGATGCTATCGTCAAAAGAGTTAACTAAACCCTAAAAAAGTGATCATGCGGCGAAAGGTATAACACAAAAATAGGAAAATAATGGGCAAAATACGCAAAAAGAAGGAAAGTGGATTCGAGCAGAAAATAGGATAGGTAACCCGAGCGATAAGTATTTCTGCTGGTTGGCTTCATCAGGCCCGAAATGGATGCACATATGTAACTACAAAAGTAGATACACATGCCCATACATCCGGATACGGATGTAACCTGAGGAAACGAAGATGTAGAGGGAAAATATCGCACACAAAGTTCTCAACAAGAGCCAACCTACATATTGTAGTATCAAATAGAAGCTGAGGGATGGAAGAGATTTTTCACAAAAAAATGAATTTAAGATTTTTTGCGTTGATTTCTAATAAGCTCTGTTGAAAATTGACTTAATCATTGCTAAAATTAACCATTTCGTAGGTGGTAGATGGTCTCTGACTGTCGAACGCGGAGGTACCACCCGGCGGTTCTCGTAGGCGGAGCCATAATGTGTGCATGTTGCATGCACACGTGTTCCCTCGCCAGAGTCCGTGTGGCGTCCCCCCTTTCCCATGTATCCCCCATAGCCCCACGGTACCCAATGGGTGCTTAGGCCTTAGGCCTTCGTGGTAGTTGGAGTATAAAAAAAAAAAAAAAATTTAGCTAAGAAAAAAATCACTGCCCTCAACCTAATGGTTTAGTTGTAATTGCGATTGAAAGTTCACTATCCCGTTATTTTTTTTTGGAAATTTCACAAAATTGCAAATATCTCCTGAACTATAAAATTTCGGACCACGCTACTAATTTTACATCCTGTATATGAGCAGTAGTCATCGCCATTGTCAACGACCAGCTGGGCAAAAAGATACAATTATATTGTTTATCGGGAATTGGCAAAACTAAAAGCTTAGTTAACGCTTTTGATGGTAATCTCGACCTTTCGACAAACTATGTCGTCATCTACAGGAGCTAAAACACAAATATGAAAGTAACTACAATTTAGGACAGATTTAAATTTTCAAATCACTTAGACAGAGAAAAAAGTTATGATTTCCCCATTTTTTATATTGTTCAACTATTTTATTTACAGCAAGTAAAAACATATTTTCAAAATTACGAATTCTAGAAAAAGAAGCTATGAGAATCATTTTAAATAAAGACAAATATGCTAAGATTAAGTCTCTGTTAGAAGAACTGCAGTGATTAAATGTTAAAAATGTCAGATGTTATTTAGTTCTCATTTTCATATTCAAATTAAAAAAAAACGTCTATTACCATCACATTTAAAACCTCACAAAATTGAAAAGTCATTATCATAACTACGGATCTAGGAGGGTGTATAGGGAATTTAATAAATTGAATAATGCAATTAAGCAGTGTTTGAACTTACAAATGTGTAATTTTAATAGACAAGAATGCAAAATTATAGACAATTGGTTTAAAATGTGTAAAAGAATATTCAAAATTGACATTGTAGCATTAATGCTAAGAAAATCTTCAATAAACAAGGAAATAAATAATTACAAATATTATTTTATGTTAGTAAAGAATATATCTTGATATAACCTCACCTGATAATCTAGCAATAAGTTCTAAATGTTCAGGAGAAAGCACCTCTTTGTAATCAAAATCCTTGGTAGAGTTGACCATCATTCGACCTTTCTCTACTTGTTTTCTTATATTGACCAAAGTTCTTTCGTATACCTCAGCTGCTCTTGCCAATTCTCTAGCCGGGGCATCTGGATATCTAATATATAAAATAGTCAATAATTCTCAACGAAAAAAAAATGCTGCCAAGCTGATTGAGGAAGCAACTCCAATCAGCCATTCATCTCAATACTCCTTTTCTCAGTTTTCAACCACCAACAAACCAGTATTATATTTTCCTGCCTATATAAAGTGAGTCAAAAAAGTAATAACACACTAAAAAAAAAGTGCTATCAAAATTTATTAAGATACACCTAGTACTTTCCAATCCTACCACTTTAATTTAATTAATTTAATTAAGTTAATTAATTTAATTAATTTAATTAATTTAATTAATTTAATTAATTTAATTAATATGATTGATTTAATTAATTTAATTAATTTAATTAATTTAATTAATCTAATTAATTTAATTAATTTAATCAATTTAATTAATTTAATTAATTTAATTAATTTAATTAATGTAATTAATTTAATTAATATAATTAATTTAATTAATTTAATTAATGTATTTAATTTAATTAATTTAATTAATTTAATTTATTTAATTAAGTTAATTAATTTAATTGATTTAATTAATTTAATTAATTTAATTAATTTAATTAATTTAATTAATTTAATTAATTTAATTAATTTAATTAATTTAATTAATTTAATTAATTTAATTAATTTAATTAATTCAATTAATTTAATTAATTTAATTAATTTAATCAACTATTTGCCTGTTAATTTTCAAATAAATTCAGTATAAAAAGACTAATCGTTTTGTCATTCAGATTCCAGAAACAAATGGGATATGCCAATATAGTTTTAACCCACCAAAGCTGTCGAATTACAGCTCATGAATAATTACAAAAAAATTGTCGTACCTGATGATTCTGAACAATTCAGCAGGATTATGTGTTCCCTCGTTGTGAATTATATTATCGATAGTTTTGTTGATAGCTCTATCGACTTCTTCAGAAGCTTCAGCGAAGGCGATTTTGATGAATTGGCTGTCAATGCTGTTCGTAATGCTGCCTGTTCCTGTAGTTGTAGGGTCTTGCAGGTTTTTGATGGTCAGATATCCAGAGGCCGTGTCTCTTCCATGATCGTTTATTGCGGTGCATTCATACCTGAAATGTCCAACACCATAAATATCATCAAATAATTTTTAAGCAGAAAAATTGGAAATACATATAAATAACTTGTAGTTTAAAAACTTAGAAAGCACGCTTTAATGGCAAATCGAACTAAAAAGTTGAAAATAATTTGCAAGTATAGGAGAGATTGTCAAACTGCAATAATAAGTCCAACAATCAAGTATGACTAATTAATTTGTAATAAAATCGATATAAAACTTAAGATATTAACAAAAAACTCAGTTATAGTAAAAAACCGTGAGGTGCTTGATACTAAATGTTGGAATTTCTTAGTTGCTATTTACAAAATTGGAATTATTATGAAAATATAACTAATACGCTTTTTTCTATAATTGATTTTTTTTAATATATCAATTTTTATATTTATCTTATTCCCAATTAATTAGTCGTTGATTGTTGGACTCCATTGTAGTGACAAAAATTCTATTATATCTGAAAATTATTTTCTACTTATCTTATTATATATTATCTCATTTTTTTTAAAGATTACCAAATCTTGAAATTATTTTCCAAATTTCCGATTTTACAACTATTGTCCTGATTTTAAAATCCATTTTTTCCAAATTTCAAAATTAACATTTCTAAAAGAAATATGTCTTCCTCAACAAGAACAATAAATCCAAATTTGCTTCCAAAGTTTTTGAAATTTCGAAATTTCAAATGTTTTTTGAAAATCTCACAATTAACATTTCTTAAAAAATGTGTCTTCCTCAATAAATAACAATAAATCTAAATTTACTTCCAAAGTTTTTGAAATTTCGTAAATTCAATTTTTTTTGAAAATCTCCAAATTTTTTTAGAAATTACCAAATCTTGAAATTATTTTCCTGATGTCCGAATTTTCCAATCATTGTCCAGATTTTGAAATCAAATTTTTTTCCAAATTTCAACTTTAACATTTTAAAAAAAATTCTGTCTTCCTCAACAATAACAATAAATCTAAATTTACTTCCAATGTTTTTCAAATTTCGAAATTTCAAAAATTACCAAATCCTGAAATTATTTTCCAAATTTCCGAATTTTCCAATTATTTTTCTAATTTTCAAATTCAATTTTTTTCCAAACTTCAAAATTCAAAATTTTTAAAATTCTGTTCCAAGGCTTACTATTTTTGACAAGACATTAAGATTTATCTAACATGCCAAAAGTCTACAGAAAACTTATCTTAGGATACTTTTCTTTTAATTTCCTAATCATTTTTTCCTGCTTTTTGGTGTCCTTGCTTTATTATAATAATTCGTTACTAAAAATTTAAATTTTTTAGTGAATAATATTCTATTATTATTAACATCTGCTAGTAACTTTTATGGTTACATGTAAGGGTAGTAAACGCTAAATTTTGTCATTTAAGTCTCACCTTACCTGAATTATTATGTTGTTGTAAATAAATAATTATTAATTAAATTAAATATTATCATTAATTATCCCAAAATAATTCTCAGTAGCTAAGGGAAATCCTAAGCCCCTATTTTTTCCAACTTTTCTTTAAAAAAAAGCCTGAAATCCTCACCTGCCTTGATCCTCAGGTGCAACCTTATAAATATAAAGATTCCCGCTCAAAGAAATCTTGAACCTCCCCGTTCTCTGCATAGTAGCGCCATCTTTCTGCCATGTGATTCCGGGTCTGGGATCCCCCGTAGCCTTGCAAGGCATTTCGATGGTACTTCCTACGATCGCTTCGATATTGTAAGGTTTATAGACAAGCTTGGCAGGTTTGAACGACAGGTTTTTCACTGTTACCGAAGCACTCACTTCTCGCATCCCCATCTCGTTCCTGGCTTCGCAAACGTACGTGCCTGAATCGGATTCCTTCGCGTCCCGTATCTCGAGAAGGTTGCCGTCTGGAGCTATGTATATCCTACCTAAGGGTGAAATGTTTTCAATATAACAAATAATAGGCATATCACAATAAACTGGAATGATTGTTGGTTAGCATTTTATGAATAAATATTTACTATTATTAACTTCAGGATCAGCCTGCACCGTCCCTGTGGGAATCTATTTCAAAAATTTTCAGACTTATAAAGGGTGTTGATCTAGATAACAAAGCTGGTAACTTTCCAAGAACAAATAAATGTACTCACCCCCATTTCTAACTGGTACTTCATTCCTGAACCAAGTGATTTCAGGAGGCGGTGTTCCAGCTGCCACACATTCTAATTTTACGGTACCACCTATCTGAGTATTCGCGTTGTCTGGTTGAATGGTGAAAACTGGAGCAGCTGCATCACAAAAGAGACAAGATTCTTATTTTTCGTAAATAATCCCATGCTGAGAGAGAAATTTCATTTTCCTTAAAAAAAAGTGTTAATTCTTAAACAAGTCACTAAACCTTCCAAGGAAAGATCGTCCCTCATCCTCTCTCGTAATTAATGATAGGAATTCGTTTTTCCGGAATTCCCCAACAACGGAAAGCATTGAAATCTTGACAATAACCTTGAAGGTCATTTCAAGTCCAAATTGATTTTCTCAGATGAGACCCTATAAATTTGCCCCCGGAAAGTGAAAGTTTGGATATGTCCTTGAGTATGGCCTTGACTTTGAAGGTCATTTCAAAGTCAAACTAATTTTCTTTTATCATATTCACGTTATCATCGATTTTGACTATCAAAAATCATACATTCCTTAGGGTACTTCTAAAGAGTGGTCCTAACGTACATCGCCATTTTCACGTGGAACATCGAATTGGGAGTCAGAGGTT
Source organism: Acanthoscelides obtectus (assembly GCA_963669975.1). Lineage (NCBI taxonomy): Eukaryota > Metazoa > Arthropoda > Insecta > Coleoptera > Chrysomelidae > Acanthoscelides > Acanthoscelides obtectus. The sequence continues at coordinate 3,179,847 of CAVLJG010000006.1, forward strand.
GCAAATTTCCGAATCATAAGGTCAACGTCTTGGCTGAGATGAAAAGTATAGGCTTCCATTCAAGTAAATTGGATTAACCTTGGAATAACATACAAGGTCACTATCAACGACATATCTAACCTTAAAATGTTCGTCTCTTTTCCCATTTCCAGGATCGCAAGTATGGGGTCATATTCAAGAAAATAGGGTTGACCGTCAACTTATCTTCAAGGTCATAGTCAGGGTCATCCAAACTTGAAATTTCCTATTTCCTTTTCTAGTGTACAAGTTAAGGTTCCCCTTTGGGGAAATTACTTTGACCTTAAGTTACCTACGAGGTCAAGGTTATATCCAAACTTTAGGGGTCAAAAGTGGAGGGTGCCATTAAAGAAAATCGCTCTGACTTTAATATGATCCCAAAGTTAAGGTCTCGGAATTTCTCAACAAAGGAAATGAAATCCATAATCTGCAACAACAGTCGAGGTCAAATATATTTTCTTAAATGGGCATCCGCAAATGATAGAGGGGACAATTCGGGTATGTCCTTGACCATGGCCTTGGCTTTGAAGGTCATCTCAAGGTCAAGTTGATTTTCTTTCATCATTTTCTCGTTTCTCCTGAAAAATCGATAGCCAGGTGTTCTCGGGTCATAGAACCCGAATCGAGAGTCAGAGATTCCGAATCCCAAATCAATATATACGTCAATTTGATGTTCAAAGTCGTATTTATATTGAACAATGTTACATCTTCTGATTTCTGGGATGGAAAGTATAGGCTTCCATTCAAGTAATTTAGATTTACCCTGGAATAACCTACAAGGTCACTGTTGAGGTCAAGGCATATCCAAATTTAAACTTTTTGGGTCCTATATAAGAAAATAAGGTTGACCTTCAACTTATCTTCAAGGTCATAGTACAAGTCATCCAAACCATAAATTTTCTCCAAGGTCCAAGTGATAGGTTCCCGTTTGAGGAAATTACTTTTACCTTAAATTACCTACGAGGTCAAGGTTATATCCTAACTTAGAATGTGCCCTTGTTCCTATTTTTGGAGTTCCGGGGTCAAAAGTAGGGCGTGCCATTAAAGAAAATTGCTTTGACTTTAATATGACCAAAAGTTAAGGACTCGGAATTTTTCACCAACGGAAAGGATATCCATAACCTGCGACAACAGTCCGGGAAGAGACAAGAGTTGTAGAATTTTACTTGAGCAATCTAATAGTAATCTTGAGGATAATCTTGAAGGCCATGTCAAAGTCAAATTTATTTTCTTGAATGGGCATCCGGAAATTGATGGAGGGGACAATTCTAAGTTCGGATATGTCCTTGCCGATGGGCTTGACTTTGAAGGTCATCTCAAGGTCAAGTTGATTTTCTTTCATAATTTTCTCGTTTCACCTGAAAAATCAATACTCGGGGGTTTTCGGGTCGTAGAACCCGAATCGGGAGTCAGAGGCTGCAAATTTCCGAATCCCAAGTCAATATATACGTCACTTTGATGGTCAAAGTCGTATTTATATTGAAAAATGTTTCATCTTCTGATTTACGAGATGGAAAGTATAGGCTTCCATTCAAGTAAATCGGATTTACTTTGGAATAACCTACAAGGTCACTGCTGAGGTCAAGGATATATCCAAATTTAAACTTTTGGGGTCCTATTTAAGAAAATAGGGTTGAACTTCAACTTATCTTCAAGGTCATAGTCCAAGTCATCCAAACTTGAAACTTTCTCTTATTTCCTCTTCTAAGGTCCAAGTTATAGGTTCTCCTTTGAGGAAATTACTTTGACCTTTAATGATCTACAAGTTCAAGGTCATATCCAAACTTAGAATGAGCCCTTGTTCCTATTTTCGGAGTTTCGGGGTCAAAAGTAGAGGGTGCCATTAAAGATAATCGCTTTGAGTTTAATATGACCCCAAAGTCAAGGTCAAGGCATAGGGTACCATTTAGGAAAATCAATTTGACCTTGAAATGATTTTTTTTTAAAATCCTACAACATTTTTTCTCCGGTCAGATGATATTTTTGATCACCATGTGTAGTGGCTGTGTGGCTGTCAAAACCGCTTTTGGTGCGAAAATAAGTCAAAAATGGTTTTTACTAATGTTTTTAGTCAAAAATAGTTTAGACTTATTTTTGCAGTGAAAAAAAAAATCAGGAAAAAATAAAAGTGATTTTGGGATAAATCTGGTATTGGAAACAAGTGCTACAAAGAATACCTAGGATATTCTGTTTTTTTTTTAATAATTAAAGTTTGGAAACGTCAATGTTGTATTACAGTTTTGAATCGCCACAGATCGATATAGATGTGGTTTTCCGTTTTTTGCAATTTTCCAGGCAAGAGGTCATTATCCTTCACCTTTGATGATGATATTAGCGTCAGCAGAAACCCTCCCATTAGCATTTACAGCTTCGCACAAGTAACTTCCCGAGTCTCCAGCGTCGATGTCTCTGATGGTAAGCGACCCATCAGATTCGTAATGGTGCTTGTAACTTGACGGTAGTTCGATACCGTTTTTAGCCCATTTTATAGCAGGTTGTGGAACGCCCAGAGCTTGACATCGCAACGTCACTTGTCTTTCTCCCGGCGCCACTGAAATGCTGGATGGGACTGACACCAGTCTTGGAGCTCCTAAAAATAAAGGGAATTGTCCACGTTTTCATAGTTTTCCCTATCCTTCAGAAAAGCAGTGGTATTTCTAGATCTCTACTGTTCCGTGTCAGTGCTCTATTTTGAGGTTATGCTTTATAAGAATATTGTTTTCGAAACTTCTAAAAGATTCAACAAGAAAACATAACCTCACAATAGGAGAGCGCTGACGCTGACACGAAACAGCAGAAATCTAGAAATACTCCAGCGTTTTTGAAGGAGAGAAAATATTATGAAAATCAAAGAGGCCCAAAATTGTTGAAACAACTGAAGATTCAGTTTATTTCATGAACCAGACCATGAAGGAACTTCTGATTAATAGTGTTCTTGTTGGTTCAGATTGTAGTGGTAGTTTAGCGCGTGGACAGATAAAAAATAAAAAGCTTTGATGTGTCAGGATGCGGACAGACTTGCAAGATAAAATTTGGAAATGAACACTCTGATGATTTTAAAAAAATTGCTACACATGTCTGAAGTTCAGTTTGATGGTATTCCGCATTAATTTTGATAAAAATGTACGAATATAATATTTTTCTGAAACAATCTAGTATAGTTTACCAATGTTTAGCTGGTATTGAGATAACTAGAATTAAGTAAAAAGCTCAAAGATAACAGAACGTCGTTTTCACTATGAAACATTTCAAACAAACGAAGATATTTGCTATATTTCGTCCACCCAAATGCTTACCATAACCCTGCGTACTATATTCTTGACCAAGTACGATCATCCTAGCAGGTCTAGATTTGACTTCCTCATCTGAACTCTTCGCCATACATTCGTAATATCCGTCATCAGTTTCGATTGTGTTCTGTATCATCAACGTGCCGTTCTCCATAAGTTTGTACTTCTTGTTATCAGGTTTCAACATTTTTTCGTCTTTCATCCAGAATATGGCTGCCGAGGGATCCCTGACTTTGCAGGTGAAGACTGCCGTACCGCCCCACGAGATTTGGACATCTCTGGGTCCCTCCGCGATCTCTAGAGAACCTGTGAAAACAGCGACAATGCACAGATTCGTGCAGCACCGTTTGTCATCGTACAGGGCGTTCAAAACGTTGTCGATCTCACCCTGTAGCTCAGAAAATATTCTTCCAATGAAAAGCGAATTTTAACCTTCTTTAAACTATCAGAATACCACAAGGAATCTTTTTGTTATGCCCTAAAATCGTCAGGATCTGCAAAAGGCGAAATATTGACTGATTTTAAAAAATATCAACTCGCCTATTCTTACCTTAACCTTAAGGTCATTTAAAAGTCAACCGGAAAATTTTAAAGGCAGTCCTATCTTTTTGACCATGAGCTGGGTCATGACTTTGATCATGACCTTGACCACGACCTTGACAATGACCTTGATCATGACCACAAAGAAATTTAGATGTCAACCATTTCCAAGGTGAGGGTCACATAAAGACAAACTTTTTCGTCATTTCCCACTGTTCACGGACCATTTGAAATTTCCAAGTTGACCAATAAATGACCTTCAATATTAATTTTCAGTGTCATTTCAATTTCATATTTTATATTTTCATTCAAGAAATTTTTATTCAACATATTTTACCCGTTTTGAAATATAGAATCCACTATTTAAGACCTTCTTAAAAAAACTGTCAACACGCCTATCCTTACCGTAATCTCAAGGTCATTTAGAAGTCAACCGGAAAATTTTAGATGCAACCATATCTTTTTGATCTCAACTTGACCATCACATTGACCATGCATTTGCTCATGACCTTAGCCACGACCTTGACATCGACCACGACCTTGATCATGAAGTCAAAGAAATTTAGATGTCTCGGTCACATAGACAAACTTTATCGTCCTTTCCCACTGAAGTCCATAAAATACGGTACCATTTGAAATTTGCAAGTTGACCTCTTAATAACCTTCAATATTAATTTTCAAGGTCATTTACCTGTTTTATTTTCTATTTTCATTCAAGAAAAGGAGTAAATAAAAAGTAATAGGATAGGAGTAATACATGGTATTATAAATTATTTTAACGAAGCTCAGCTTTTTATTTGATACATTGACAAATTTATCAATAATTTGAAAATTGAATTCGATAGTATATTCTTTCAAATTTCTTATTTTAAAATGATGTATCCAAATCAGCAATAAATTGTAATAGATACTTTATATTTAATAAAATGCATGTTTACGTCGCCGCAAACTTATGAGTCATCCTGTAGAAATAGAAATATTTGTCAAGCAACGAGCATAATGTTCACTACAACTTTTGTAATTAGCTTTTTTAGATAGCATGGGTATATCTATATATAATATAAAATTTTCGAGAAAACGTCCACGCTGTACAGAATGATAAAAAAAACTGAAAAAATTAATTCATTTTTCAAATAAAAAATTCCTTGTGCCTGAAAAAGATGCGGACATACTATTTTTGAAACGAACCTCGTACAAGGGGATGTCAGAACGTTTATGAACACCCTGCAAGTAAATTAGTTGCGTTGACGTACTGCAATGGAAATCCTTAGGGCCCATTCCGACGATGGATTTTCCGTACATTTCCGATGGATATTTGCAATTGGCCGAGCCGCGGATGGTGTTATCCGTCAACATCTTGGCGAACCAAACGATTTCGCAATCGCATACCAACGCGTTGTGATCCACCCTGAGACGCGTCAGCTTTGGAAGATTTTCGAAGGAGCCTTTCGAGATGTGCTTGATACGATTGTTGAACAGGTGGCTGGAATCATTGTAAAATATCTATCACAAAGCAAACATCGTACAGGTTCAAGTAACATTAGAGAAGCCCAGGAGTATATTCGTATAACTCCCATGCTTCTCTGGTCAATGAAATCCTTTTTTGATACGAATCTTAAATACATGTGGTTGGTTTCAATGGCCCGACAAACATGAGGTTACATAGGATTATACGTGTGTCCCAGAAGTCAACGTCAAGCCGGAAACGGGGATAGGACAAGTCATAATATACTAAGTGACATATAAATCCGAACACCCAGTTTAAATGGTTTTATTTTCATAAAATTTTGTATAAGTACTTAATGAAGCATAATAAGTAAATGATAAAAATTTCAAAATGATTGCACTGCTTTAAAGCCCTTTGACCTTTAATAATGTGTGGATGCACCCTGATGTGCTACGCATCCTCCAACGCGCCTAGGCATGCTTCTGATCAGGTGGTCAATGTCCTCCTGTGGTATCTCATTCCAGGCAACCACCAACTCCTCTCGAAGTGCTTCTAGAGTCTGAGGAGGACGTTGCAAATTGAGCAATCTCCTACCCATCATATCCCACACGTGCTCAATTGGGGATAAGTCGGGAGATCTTGGTGGCCATGGTAACAATGTGAAATCATTATGTTGAAAGAAGTCTATTGTGACTCTTGCAACATGAGGTCGGGCATTATCTTGTTGGAAAGTTGGATCTGCCAGGGTGTCAAGATATGGTAAATGATGGGGTTCTAGAACTTCGTGGATATAACGCTGCGCGTTCATGTTACCTCTGATGAAGATTAAAGGTGACCTGGAACCATAAGCTATAGCACCCCAAACCATAACTCCAACAGTGTGATGAACATGTCTTTCAACAAAAAACTGTGGATTCCTCCTTTCACCACGTCGCCTTCTAGCCCTGGCACGACCATCGTGCATGCCTAAACAAAATCGAGACTCGTCACTAAAGACAAGACTGTTCCATTCCTGATCCCAGAGTGACCGTTGTCTGCACCACTCAAGGCGATTACGTCGGTGTTCTCGAGTTAAAGGGAGGACCCAGTGTGGCCGGTATGAAAACAAGCCAACACTTCTCATTCGTCAGTAAACACTTCGCATGCCAATAGGTCTTCCGTGTTCTGCAAACCATTCATTTGCAATGGACCTGGTAGTGGAGAAACAATAACGTTAGCCGGCGATCTTCACGGTCTGTTGTTCTATGGCGGCGTCCAGTGCCCCTTGCTCTTTGCGTACGGCCTTCTCGAAGCCATGCCTGACAACACCTAACCACAGTGTCTACACTTCTTTGCACTCTAACTGCAATTGCCCGAAAAGAAAGTCCAGCTTCCCGAAGTCCCACTATACGGCCCCTATCAAACTCACTAAGTTGACGGAATCGTACAGGTCTCCGTACTTTAGGCATCGTAACCGATCGTAAAGGATGTCAAGAACCAAAATCCGCCAACGTTGATTCTTTACTGCGGCTGAAATATTCATTTTTAGAGCGTTAGTAAATTAAAAAAAAAGCAGTATAAAAACCGGAATGTCCAACTGATAAGGCTGAAAATTTTTTCACTTGTTATTTACAGTAAGATAAATACATTCACCAACTTTTATTAAAATAAAACCATTTAAGCTGGGTGTTCGGATTTATATGTCACTTAGTATAGATCAGAAAAATATAAAAATTTCTAAATCGTAAGAATCGTAAAAACCGTGAAAATCATAAAAATTGTAAAGATCGTCAAAACGTAAAACTCGTAAAAATCGTAAAAATTTTAAAACCCGAAAATATTTTAAAAATCGTAAACATATTAAAAATCGTAGAAATCGTAAAAATCGTAAAAATTGTAAAAATCGTAAAATCGTAAAAATCGTAAAAATCGTAAAAATCGTAAAAATCGTAAAAATCGTAAAAATCGTAAAAATCGTAAAAATCGTAAAAATCGTAAAAATCGTAAAAATCGTAAAAATCGTAAAAATCGTAAAAATCGTAAAAATCGTAAAAATCGTAAAAATCGTAAAAATCGTAAAAATCGTAAAAATCGTAAAAATCGTGAAAATCGTAAAAATCGTAAAAATCGTAAAAATCGTAAAAATCGTAAAAATCGTAAAAATCGTAAAAAACGTAAAAATCGTAAAAACCATAAAAATCGTATAAATCCTAAAAATCTTAAAAGTCGTAAAAACCATAAAAATCGTAAAAACCATAAAAATCGTAAAAACCGAACAAATTGTAAAAATTGTAAAAATTGTAAATCTTGGCTTTAGCTCGAAAACTATGATTTGAGTGTTTATTTCATTTTCCAGGACAATTTCCTGCAAAGGAACTTGCCACAGTACATACAAGCATTAACCATATTTTCTGTGACACTCTGTATATAAATATATATTCAATTCAAAATATCTTATTCTAGATCTTACAGTCTGTCCAGCGATGGCAAATTAGAAAACGTCTCAGGCTCGATGTGTTCCAGCTCATTATTATGCAGATATCTAGAAATAAAACGAACACGTTACAAGTGACTTTTAATCAAGCTAACTTGTTTTGAAAGGCAATAAATTATAATAATTAGCATAAGACCGTATAAGCCACTCATACTGAATAATTGGCCTTAAAGATATTCATACTATATGGCATTTGTTTGAAACTGATGCCGAATTTCTCAAAGAACTTTCGTAAAATCTCGATAAAACATATTTTTTACGGTTTACTTGGTTTCAGTGGTAAAATTGGAGGCAATTTTGGTGAATCGTTACCATGTGCGTACGTAGAAATATCTCCAAGGGGAAGCTAGGTAGATATTGGTAATACGAAACTTTCTGTGTGTTGTGATATTGTACAAGAAACCTTGGCAAATCTGCACATTTTAGATGTCAAGTTCTGTCTACAGATCACAGCTTCACCATTTTTTTTAAAGTCTTCTACAAAACAGCTTGAAGTCAGCTACGAAGCTGGAGGAATGCAAATGGTGTTTTCTCTCAGTGCCTTCCTACGCTGAAGAGGTTAAAATCCCAAATAAATGGAGGGGGTAGCACCCAAACCAAAACAACTGAACGTAAGGGAGATACAAGAAAGGGTGCTACCCAATAAGCTGGTGATTGAGGCCAAATATACCAAAACCTGAAAATCAATGCTTCAACCTGAAATGATCACCCACACAAATTTCAAGAAAAGTTCCGCAGCCAAACCTACACAAAGAACATCACTGGTTGCCTATGGGTACACCTCAGAACCGTATTATTTTCCAAAATAATGTTGGGGGTAAAAGAGTCTACGAGGGACCAATGAAGGAGAAGTTTCTGAGATAATTATGGCATTAGTAACCAAAAGACTTCAACACAATACTCAATCACTAAGAAAGAAAGATATAATATGTTTGAATTCATACTTTCAGGATTAGGTAGTTTTGAGGTCAATAGATCAACAAATTATAAAATTTGCCGAAAAGGGTGTGGCCTTGGAATCGGTATTCTATCTTTAATAAAGAAATATTTAAATTACTGGTAAGTTATCAAAATAGTAAAAAGAAGCATTACGGGATTTTGGCACGTTCGACACCTGCAACCAGAGTTCTTGCAGAATGTCTGAATCAATATTGTTAATTTGGAATACAAACTCGTAAAGCGATCCTTCACAATCCTGTGATGCTAAAATTAACTGCATGGCAACTTGAAAATGTACACAGACGACAGCAAACCTAAATATTTTTAATTGGGCCAGCTGAAGAACATCGGTTTGCTTTCAAAGTCACTGGCCGTTTATTTGCAAACTGAAGCGAAGTTTGTTTTTTCTGATTGATCCGTCATTCGCACTGTTCCATTACCATTGGAGTGGCATACTGGAAAAAATGAAGTATAGATATCTTCTCAGCATTTGGAGCAGATTATGTATGTTAACTTCTGTACAGGGTATTCAAAAAGTTCCCACATAACAAAAAATGCTGACCGGACAAAGAAATGATCAAAGAAAAGGTTGTTGGATTTCATTTTAATTAAAGCTATCCAATCGCGACCTTGATAAGGTCATTTGAAGTTCAAATGGTTTTTCCTAAATGGCACCCTTTACTTTTAACCCAGGTAATCGAAAAAACTGAAAATTCCAAGTATGGATATGCCTTGACATTGGGAAGTCATATCAAGGTGAAATCGATTCTTCAATGGCACCCTACACTTTTGACCTCAAAAATCGAAAAAGGGACATTTTCAGGTTTGGAAATGACCTTGACCTTAAATGTAATTCAAGGTTAAAGCGACTTCCTCTAATGGAAACCTATACTGTAGGCGCTATAAAGTAAAAGAAATCATTTTAAATGCCGATGTCCTTGACTATGACGTTGAAGGTCATTTCTGGGTCAAACCAATTTTCTTAAAGAAACAGGCCTCGCAAATCGAAACAGGCGAAAATTTTAAGTTTGGCTATGTCCTTCAGCAAGACCTTGACGATGACCTTAAATGTTATTCTAAAGTCAATCCGTTTTACTTGAACGGAAGGTCATAGCTTGAGCTTTAATAACACGCACTTCGGAAATCAGAAGAAGGAAAATTCTCAAGTCCGACTATGACATTGACCAAGGTCATTCAATATACCTAAGGCCCTATAAGATGGAAGATGAGAACATTTTGAGTTTGGATGGCCTTGAACATGACTGGTGGTGACCTTTAAGGTCATTTCTGGAACAACCCGATTTTCTTAAATACGACCCCATATTTTCGACCTCGGAAACATGCGAAAATTTTAAGTTTCGATATGTCCTTGACCAAGACCTTGACGATGAGCTTAAAGGTTATTCTAAGGTCAATTCGATTCACTTGAATGGGCCTATAATTTGAACACTTCTTATTATTTGTTTATTTTGGCCTTTTTTCTTCGCCGCCACTGCACTAATTTTCAAAAACTACAAAGCTTTTTGCCCTTGGCATAATAGTAGCACTGTGTGGAAATTTTAACGGAAACTGAGCGGTACTTTTCAAATTATAGGCGGTCCAAATTTATTAGCGGATAGACCAACAGACATCCAAAAAACATAATATCTCATTTTCGTAAAAAATGATATTATTATTAAGAAGGCAAAGCCTGGTAAACGGAGGTACCGGGATTGTGATAAGGCATGGGAGTCCTTGAAGTGTACGACTTTTAATGAATTGAAAATCCGACTAAAATTCACAGCTCAGGGAGGTGTTTGTACTTTTACCTTATCTTTATCTTTACATTATCTGCCCCTTAACCTTATTTTGTCCCGAGCACGCCTATGCGTCGAACGAATACTTACAGCTTCTCCAACCGTTTGAGTCCGCGAAAAACATTCGCGTCCAAATGTTTGATCCTATTTTTGTAGAGGAAGAGATTCTGGAGATGCGCGAGCCCGTCGAAAGTGCCGTCTTTCAGTGTCGTCAGCAGATTGTTGTTCAGGAGCAGCGATATCAAGCTTCGGTGGTTCTTGAATGTGCCTGGTTGGATTTCTCGAATTTTGTTGAAGCGGAGATCTCTGAAAAAATTACGTCAAAATGTTAAATACGTGGATTTCCCATAAAGCAGACAAGGAATTTTTCTAAGAATTTTTTCGAACTGAAAAGTGTCATAGAAGCAAATTTGAAATTCATGAGAAACTTTAGGTGCTAAACTGGAAGTAAGAATTTCAAACCAATATTTGGGCAACTTTGCATTTTTCATTTTCGATTTTTTTTCTCCAAAATATAGCCTAAGGTCTGTTTGAAATACATCAGAAGTTTTGAAATTGTATGCGCATTAGTGAATTAATGAGGTACGTATTTTTACAGGTATGTACATACACGTCGTCCTGGCGCTTGTTACTAATGGTTTGCAAGAAATTACATAAATAGGCTATTAGTATCTTTCAGTTCTAATGATTATTTTAAATATATTTTAGCATAAAATTATAGTTAATTTTTACATTTTTCTTAAATATTGAAATTTGAAAAAATAGGGTGCAAAACGGTATACCAAAACGTCAAAAAACAACAACAAATTTTTTAGCCTTTGCTCTATCGCCCTGTATAAATTTTCAAAACATATGATGAATATTTCCAAGCTTCATAATTTGATAAATTCATTAATGATTTTTATTAATAATACTTGATTATTTTGGTACATATGTATGTGCATTTATGCTTAATTTTATAATAAAACGTAAGCTCTCTATTGTTATTCAATTTACTAAATTCGACATACATGAACTATGTATTATTTGTACTTGAAAGTACATACATATACATATTTTTTCAAAAAGTAAAGGTCTGTCCTTGATGGCTGAGTGACGCGCCACCACTGAATTTTTGCAATTCCAAAATTCCAACGCTTCCGCACCTCAATGCGTGAAAGTGTAAATAGTCTCATCAACGTTGCGATGTTAATTATAACCAAAACAGAATACAAGTATGCCGCCTCTTCAAAAAGAAAATAGACATATGTTCATCTGAACCTCCCAAAAGCTATTAAGTATACTTTGGATAATATATGACTCCTAAAAATAGAATACATTGGTTTTAGCAGTCTTTAGTAACGAAACAAGATCATCTCCAATACCTAAAGCTTCTCACCATCATCCATCAAATATGACGTAATCGTCCGATCATTCGCGTTTAATTACAAAAAAACGGTTATCTAAAAATATTTATAGACGAAAGGTCATTAATTCCGTTTATTACACTGTACCAAATTTAACGGCAGATCCATGGCTTTTAAATTGAAAGGAATTGGGTCTAAATTCGCTGATGACGGTGTTTATTTAAGGTTTATGAAAGAATCATTTTGCAAGCAATGACGGGGTACGGCGTCTTTATGGCGAAATTTGGCATTTGACTCTCAAAATATGAAACGGACTCATTTGTTTCTCCGATACTATTAAATTGAAATAAAAAAATGACGTCAAGTAGATTGACTCTATACATCCTACGCCATCGTTGGAGGTATCAAAGATAAGGGATGAGTGACCTCCTACAACCCCCAACCCCCAAGCTTCAACCCCTATAACAATTTTTCCAAAATCAGGAGTCTTTGAAACATCAACAAATGAAGCTTAACCGATTTTTATTCTGTTCATGTTTTTACTAAGTACTAGCTCGGCCACTATTACACTGCAAAGTGTTTTCATCCATAATGAATTAGATGTGAGATCATAACCCAAACCGTGCTGCCACTGGACTTTGGAATATTATTGATGATGACATGAAACGAACGGACCACTGGCCAAGAAATATTTTATGGGCTATTTTCGGACGGCTTTGTCTGAAATTAAGCTCTGTCAAGCGAAAAGATGAGCATAATAGTTTTATAATTCCCAACTTGTTACTCTCAAAGATCCGATATTCCGGTCGATATAACATCTAAGGCCAATTTCCTTTGATGCGAACAGCTTTTGAACTTTAAAAATGTCGGATATTGTATAAAAGTCAACGGCAGATATATGAAATTTCTCTCCAAAATTCTATGTTACGTACCTAATATATCTTGTATTTCAGAATCGTTTTTTATATTCTACAGATTTGAATTGAGACATGAATACGATAACAATTACTTTTGAATCTATGCACATCAAGAAAATAAGGTAGTATCGTTTGTGCGGTATTTTTCAGGCGTATCTATCGCGGTAGGACAACAGCTGATTTATCTAATAATATTTCAAAACTCCCCTTATCGGTTGCGTCAATTTATAATTTATATTAAACAAAATAATAGAGACTTAAATTTATTAGATTTAAGGTATTCATAATATTGATGTCTAATGCATTATAATATTTAGCTGCGTTATATGACTAAGAGCGCTGAAACAAAAAAACAAATTTTTGCCACATAGAATAGGCAAAGATCCTAGATGAGAAGAGGATCAACCGTCATTCCCCCACCAAGGCAAATGTACCATCGAAGCATGGTGCTTTCGTCGAAATAATTCAGCACAAAGCGCTATTTATTACCAGAATGCTATGCTTTCATTCGTTGTTGCTGATGAGTTACCAAAAAAAACGAAACAGTTACCCATGGTTGGCTATCTGAAGTCGTACTGACACAGCATGTTCAGTTGTACGAGTATAATTGTGAGTAGTCCACATCTACTATACCGCCAGAATCGTCAGCCTTCAGTTGTGACTAGGCTATCAAACGAGAGGTGAAACATTTACAGTTCCAACCGGTATCTGCTCACTCACACCATGATTTGTTACGATTTATTACGATTTATTACGATTTATTACGATTTATTACGATTTATTACGATTTATTACGATTTATCACGATTTATTACGATTTATTACGATTTATTATGATTTATTACGATTTATTACTATTTATTACGATTTATTACGATGTATTACGATTTATTACGAATTATAACGATTTATCACGATTTATTACGAATTATAACGATTTATTACGATTCATTACGATTTATTATGATTTATTACGATTTATTACGATTCATTACGATTTATTACGATTTATTACGATTTATTACGATGTATTACTATTTATTACGATTTATTACGATTTATTACGATTTATTACGATTTATTACGATTTATTACGATTTATTACGATTTATTACGATTTATTACGATTTATTACGATTTATTACGAATTATAACGATTTATTACGATTTATTACGATTTATTACGATTTATTACGATTTATTACGATTTATTACGAATTATAACGATTTATTACGATTCATTACGATTTATTACGATTTATTACTATTTATTACGATTTATTACGATTTATTACGATTTATTACGATTTATTACGATTTATTACGATATATTACGATTTATTACGATTTTATTTACGTTGGTAGTTTTAGTATTGGTCTGTTGTAGTTACCTCTTGGTTCATTGGCCCACAATTTCTCAGACGAGCAAATGCATTTCTCGAGAAACCGCGTCCAAGGAGGAAAATGTCTGTCGCGTCGTCAACTCGATTTATTACGATTTATCACGATTTATTACGATTTATTACGATTTATTATGATTTATTACGATTTATTACTATTTATTACGATTTATTACGATTTATTACGATTTATTACGGTTTATTACGATTTATTACGATATATTACGATTTATTACGATTTATTACGATTTATTACGATTTACTCGTATTACGATTTATTACGATTTGTTACGATTTATTACGATTTATTACGATTTATTACGATTTATTACGATTTATTACGATTTATTACGATTTATTACGATTTATTACGATTTATTACGATTTATTACGATTTATTACGATTTATTACGATTTATTACGGTTTATTACGATATATTACGATTTATTACGATTTTGTTTGCGTTGGTAGTTTTAGTATTGGTCTGTAGTTACCTCCTGGTTCATTGGCCCACAATTTCTCAGACGAGCAAATGCATTTCTCGAGAAACCGCGTCCAAGGAGGAAAATGTCTGTCGCGTCGTCAACTCGATTTATTACGATTTATCACGATTTATTACGATTTATTACGATTTATTATGATTTATTACGATTTATTACTATTTATTACGATTTATTACGATTTATTACGATTTATTACGATTTATTAAGATTTATTACGATTTATTACGATTTATTACGATTTATTACGATATATTACGATTCATTACGATTTATTACTATTTATTACGATTTATTACGATTTATTACGATTTATTACGATTTACTCGTATTACGATTTATTACGATTTGTTACGATTTATTACGATTTATTACGATTTATTACGATTTATTACGATTTATTACGATTTATTACGATTTATTACGATTTATTACGATTTATTACGATTTACTCGTATTACGATTTATTACGATTTGTTACGATTTATTACGATTTATTACGATTTATTACGATTTATTACGATTTATTACGATTTATTACGATTTATTACGATATATTACGATTCATTACGATTTATTACTATTTATTACGATTTATTACGATTTATTACGATTTATTACGATTTACTCGTATTACGATTTATTACGATTTGTTACGATTTATTACGATTTATTACGATTTATTACGATTTATTACGATTTATTACGATTTATTACGATTTATTACGATTTATTACGATTTATTACGATTTATTACGATTTATTAAGATTTATTACGATTTATTACGATTTATTACGATTTATTACGATTTATTACGATTTATTACGATTTATTACGATTTATTACGATTTATTACGGTTTATTACGATATATTACGATTTTGTTTGCGTTGGTAGTTTTAGTATTGGTCTGTAGTTACCTCTTGGTTCATTGGCCCACAATTTCTCAGACGAGCAAATGCATTTCTCGAGAAACCGCGTCCAAGGAGGAAAATGTCTGCCGCGTCGTCAACTCGATTTATCGTGGTTTCGTTGAAGTTTACATAGCTTCGAAGTTGGATATGGGCGCCGCCAGCACCGCTAGCGTTGATAAAGGCGACGCTTTGGCAGTTTGCGGGACTGCTTTGCATAAACAATTAATTCCAGACGCAATAATCAAGTCACGGATAAGTTTGATTGCCAGTTTAGAGCGAATATACGACGAACTTAGCATGAAGAGTTCTGCCTTGAATATTGAAAGTTTATCGCCTACAACAGCTGGCAAATTTCATAATAGACGTTTAGCTTTGGGTACCCGCCTAACCAATTTGTAGATACTTTTTCTTATTTCTAATTTATACATCTTAAAGCGAAAACTTCAAAATAAATACATGTCAACTGACAATAAAGGAAGTAAACAAACGTTTGTTTCCAAAGGCAACTTGACATTATTTTGCGTTATGTTGCACATCGTTGGGCGATATTAATCAATAGCTCTACTAATGAGTAATTTTATAACAAGTTAATTTTCTACGGAATTTCACCACCAAACGTGCTAATAACTGAAAATGTAGATTTCCGGAATGACTAATGAAAACCATCATGTATCATGCGACCCAGATGCTTTTGCTGGTTCGCAGTAACTATCGTGGCTGTTCGCAGCTTTTTCGCTTTGCATATACTCGCACAGACATACTGGTATCTTTGTCTTCGAACATGGTAGGTCAAGGCGAAGCTCGTGTGTGTGAATAATCTCACCAGACGCCGTCAAGAAGACGGTGATCCGATCGAGCAGTGAAACGAAACTGGATATATCTAGAGAGTTTAAAGTCAATCAGCAGAGTTAATACCTAAAAAGATCTATATAATGTAACCAAACGACTTGCTGACTAGGTAGCTTCTAGTGTGCAAATAGTACTGTAACCCATATCGACATCTATGGAGGAATAACTCAACCACATGCTCAACGACAACGCTGCAAGTTAGTTCGTCAGCATGCTTTGTTGGTTGCAGAATGCCGAGATAGTCTGTAGAGTATATCTCTGAGACGGTGTAACAGAAAGAAAACGGTTGAGTAGCAGAGTAGCAAGATCGCATTTGTATGATTGTATAAAAAATCAGTGATATTTGCTTTGTGAGAAAATTTCTACTGAATGTGTACGGTCCAACTTTCAAATAAACCAGTCGTTTATCTTTTCTCGTATTTATCTTCCTCGTCATGAACGCTGTAAAGTTCAAAAGGCTTTACACTGGCCTTTATCTGTATTGAGCGAACATATGTGTACATTCATCCAGATTAGTTGATAATATTTAGATCCAGGAAGAGTACACTCAAAGGCGAAATACTGCTTTTAAATATTATGTCTGCTCTGGTCCGCTTAGTTTTAATCGTAATGGATGTCGCTCCTAATCTCATGAGGTTATACTGTTTTTACTTAAATAACCGTAAAGAGAATCGATAGAGGATCGGGAAAATTTCCGTCAAATGGCTTGTTCTATATCCTTCGCAATGTTTGTTTATCACTTGGGGAAAATTTAGGAAAAACCAAAGTTGCTAGACACATGTTCAAAATGACAAACTACGGAGACGCAGGAAACAATCCGTTTAGATGGAAAATTGGTTCTGGAAGCCTAACGTTATCGTAAATATCGCCCCTAGTGTAAATGTACAACTCATAATTTACAATTTCACAGACTTGCTATGATGCTAAACCTCCAGCGAACCTAAAATCTGCCATAACCGACTGACTTAATCATTACAGTCGTTTAGCTTCATCTACTAAAAATGTGCGGCATTCTAACCGAACGGATTTGCAATTCAAATTGCATACTGAATCCCGAACAAGAAAGAGCTGATTTGAATAAAATTACATCTTCCGTTCGGACCATTCGTGATACAATTATGATAATCTATACAAATTCTGCCAGTGTTTTCATTATCAATTTTAACTTCCAGTCAAGGTATACTTAAGACGGACTGTAAATTAAGGATGGGACTTGGTACTCCTTTGTTAGCTTGGTAGCAATTAGTTAATTTTAACATGTCTACTGTTTAGCATAGAAAATACTCCATAGATGCCAGATCGTGTGATCTTGCAGACCAATTCTAGGTGCCCTTAGAAGAAATACACTGCGATCATGGAATGTTTCCTGATGTAACTACAAATACAGCCCTTTAGCTATCCCTTTATTCTACTTCAAATTTCCAATACTGTATTAATAATAAGACGTGAAAGCTATGTCCTATTTCTGTGAGAGACGTTTCCATGAAATTATTTTGTTACAATGCAGACTTTATCTCTGCATTGGATCAAATAGCATAATAAAACGTGTCTGTACGTGCGTCTGCACGTCTATTATAATACCTGTGAATAGATTCGTCTACCACAGGGTATACAGATTACATGAAGATGTATCTCTTCTTCATGTCGCAGTGTCAACGCGGGTGTCCCCCAGGATCCGCATCTCGATCAGATCAAATGTGAACAGGTACGATGCTGATCAGTGCTCAATCCTGGCGCTCGCCGAGTTTGTGAACAAAACCTTTACTCATCGGTTCTAAAAAAATGGCTCACCCTTATAGCAATAGCGGAATTGTCAATATTATTTTAATATACGGTGAGTGTCTTCGAAATGCTACCGAGGCTTTCCGAGTGCATACAGATCATTTTTTTAGATCCTTCGTGATTTATTGTTTGATGGGACGTTAGAACAAAGAAAATACTCATTGATTGCTCACCTTTCCGGTAATCAAAACACTGTAATTAAGTACATAACGCGCACTACTTGATTTTAGAAGCGATCGTTATACCCATTTGCGTATAAGTGACGCCAGAAAAAAGCTTAGCATGGGAACAAGTGCCCAGAGGAATGGACTATATAAACAAAAGAGGCCTAAGGGCGGTCGTATTGAGTGACATTCAAAATGTGTTTGAAATATTTCGGATGTTCACATGCATAACCTTGGCGTACACTCAACTACCTCTTTATCTGCGTTGCGGGTGAAAAGAAGGATATGACAAGAAACTATTTTGATCCCTCAGTGTTCTTACTCTTAGTATTCTGTACACTTTGCGCTACCACCGAGTCTCTATTAATACGCCTCACGTATGCATTGGTTCACACATTGTGAATCAGCGGGTGGTGGTATTTTTGAAACGAACCGTCATTTTCCAGGCGATTGCTCTCGTTGTAATCGACAATCGCCTTGCCACACCCTCCAGCCTGTTTATTATATCTTACTTGCGCGACAAAATTAGATTTAGATGAGCCGTTTGTCGCTAGAGATGTGAAGTTACGGCTTACGCTAACAGAGATAGTTACGGTACGAGGCTTGATTGTACCTTTGTTCCCACAGAATACTCTATGAACATTTTGGTATATATACAGGGTGGCCAAACACGTGACGTCATAAAAAAAAATTAGATTCCCCACATCGAGAGGAACCCAAATCACCCCCATATATATGGTCCGATTTTGTTTAGTTTAGGAGTTATGATTTTTTTTCGGATTTTTCGAGAATTTTTGAGTTCTGTGTTTATTTTTACCATAACTTCGTTAATAATTGTGATAAATGCCTGCTTTTTTCACGATTATGTAGCTAAGACCTAAGGCTTAACTATCATATAATCATTCAAGTCATGTAACTAATACTACTTTTTAATTTTTTTCAAAATCTTCGAACATAACAAAAAAGTAAAAAAGTGCAACAACTTTGAACGTTTATAAAAAATTGAAAAAACATGTTCTTACTATTCGTAAGTATCAGCTATTTACCGTAAAAATTTCATCAACCTAGCTTTACTACATGCTACCGTAATTGTGGCTCAAATAGAACCGAACCCAAAATTGGATAACCCTCTGCTCAATAGAAATTGTTAGTTTCGGAAAAAAAATTTGCAAAAACCACAAAAACACGTTTGATTTTTACTGAACAGCAGATTATTATTCATTTATGTTATTTACAAGAGGTTTTCAAATTGTCTGCCTCTAACAGAAATGCACAGTGTACACCTACGTATGAAATTTTGTTTTAAATCTCTAAATGCTTGTGTGTTGTTTTTCAACACATGTGTCGCTTCTTGAATTTTGTTCCTCAATGAATTTTCATTTGCACATTCTTGGGCGAATGTTATGTCTTTAAAATATCCCCAAACAAAAAATCAATGGGGTTGAGGTCAGGGGAGCGTGGAGGCCATCGTATCGGTCCGTTTCGTCCGATCCATCTGTCTGGGAACCTTTCGTTTAAGTAGTTTCGCACGATCGTTGCGTTGTGGCATGGTGCACCATCATTCTGGAACACCATGTTCCGTCTGGCTTCCAGGCTTGAATCTTCCAGCAATAATGGTAGGCTATTTTCAAGAAAGCTTTTGTAGGCTACCGAATCCAACCTTGACGGCAGGTCAAATGGACCGATAAATTCCATATTGAATATTCCTGACCACATGTTCACACTAAAACGGTGTTGAAATGTCGACGGCCTTGACTGGTGGGGGTTTTCAACAGCCCAAGTATGTAAATTATGGATATTGAATATCCCTGTTCTTTCAAAACGTGACTCGTCAGTCCATAAAATTTTATCAAAAAAATCGGGATCCTCTCGTTGTCTTCGCAGCATTGTCTCGCAGAAATCCACTCTTAACTGGTAATCTGAAGGCATCAACGCTTGAACTCTTTGAACATGATAGGCATGATAACCTTCTTCATGAAGAATATTTTGTATCGATGTTCGTGGTATTCTAAGGTTTTGTGCCATAGATCTCGTACTCGTTGAGGGATTCCGGCTAATTTCTCTGCTTTGCATACTGATTTGGACTTTGTTTGCTAAGAAGTTTGTGATGCATTATACGTTGCGTGAATATGCAGAAATGCATTATTATTATGGCGTTGCTCAAGGCAACGGCGCTTTAGCAGCTCAGCTGTACCGGGAACAACTTATACGCCGAGGCGGACCACAACCTGAGCATTACCCAGACCACCGTGTTTTTATTAACACACATAACACTTTCATGGCAGGCCGCATTCCAGGACGAGGAAGCAATGAAGGATATCCTACAGCTGATCCGGATCGCAGAGAAGTAGTACTTGAAGAAATTAGCCGGAATCCCTCAACAAGTACGAGATCTATGGCACAAAACCTTAGAATACCACGAACATCGATACAAAATATTCTTCATGAAGAAGGTTATCATGCCTATCATGTTCAAAGAGTTCAAGCGTTGATGCCTTCAGATTACCAGTTAAGAGTGGATTTCTGCGAGACAATGCTGCGAAGACAACGAGAGGATCCCGATTTTTTTGATAAAATTTTATGGACTGACGAGTCACGTTTTGAAAGAACAGGGATATTCAATATCCATAATTTACATACTTGGGCTGTTGAAAACCCCCACCAGTCAAGGCCGTCAACATTTCAACACCGTTTTAGTGTGAACATGTGGTCAGGAATATTCAATATGGAATTTATCGGTCCATTTGAACAGCCGTCAAGGTTGGATTCGGTAGCCTACAAAAGCTTCCTTGAAAATAGCCTACCATTATTGCTGGAAGATTCAAGCCTGGAAGCCAGACGGAACATGGTGTTCCAGAATGATGGTGCACCATGCCACAACGCAACGATCGTGCGAAACTACTTAAACGAAAGGTTCCCAGACAGATGGATCGGACGAAACGGACCGATACGATGGCCTCCACGCTCCCCTGACCTCAACCCCATTGATTTTTTTGTTTGGGGATATTTTAAAGACATAACATTCGCCCAAGAATGTGCAAATGAAAATTCATTGAGGAACAAAATTCAAGAAGCGACACATGTGTTGAAAAACAACACACAAGCATTTAGAGATTTAAAACAAAATTTCATACGTAGGTGTACACTGTGCATTTCTGTTAGAGGCAGACATTTTGAAAACCTCTTGTAAATAACATAAATGAATAATAATCTGCTGTTCAGTAAAAATCAAACGTGTTTTTGTGGTTTTTGCAAATTTTTTTTCCGAAACTAACAATTTCTATTGAGCAGAGGGTTATCCAATTTTGGGTTCGGTTCTATTTGAGCCACAATTACGGTAGCATGTAGTAAAGCTAGGTTGATGAAATTTTTACGGTAAATAGCTGATACCGTAAGGAAGTTTTTAAGATACTTACGAATAGTAAGAACATGTTTTTTCAATTTTTTATAAACGTTCAAAGTTGTTGCACTTTTTTACTTTTTTGTTATGTTCGAAGATTTTGAAAAAAATTAAAAAGTAGTATTAGTTACATGACTTGAATGATTATATGATAGTTAAGCCTTAGGTCTTAGCTACATAGTCGTGAAAAAAGCAGGCATTTATCACAATTATTAACGAAGTTATGGTAAAAATAAGCACAGAACTCAAAAATTCTCGAAAAATCCGAGAAAAAATCATAACTCCTAAACTAAACAAAATCGGACCATATATATGGGGGTGATTTGGGTTCCTCTCGATGTGGGGAATCTAATTTTTTTTATGACGTCACGTGTTTGGCCACCCTGTATATGGGTATATTCACTGAATCAAAGCAGTTACGTCACAACGTCAAATAATGACAGTGACGCACACGGTTGCCACATTACTCAAAACTACTAGATCCTAGGAAGTAACTGACAAGTTTTGCGATAATGTCACAACATAGAAAACGGTTAAACAATGTACCCAGGAAATTCAAACTATACGTACCAATTTAGGATCTACTTTCCATTAAGGTTGGCATTCATGTTTACTGAATATGATGATATGCTTTGTTTCAGTGAAAGGAATATACAGTTTGACAAGAAATCACATTAGCACGTGCAGCCCCCTAAGCGGGGGAGACACCACTCCCAAATCTTAAATGGAAAGGGGGGTCGAGTGATACCTTATTTTATTTTTGCGTAATGTGGTGGAGCACCATCATTCTGATTTTCAATTATGGCTGTTAATGCAAGATCTATGGCAGCTTCGAGTAATTCCAAATACATTTCACCGGTCAAATTTCCAGGTAAGAGAAAAGGACCAACCAAATGATCGCCAAAAATACCAGCCCAAACATTTTCAACAACAAAATGAAGAACAAACCATGGGCGTAGTGAAGAAAAGCATTTACTTATTAAGTAAATTCTTTTACTCAATTTTCTTCTGAAAGTAGTACAAACTAATCCGATGTACCTATTAAAGTCTACTTTAAGCTTTAAATCAATAAATCTTCAAAACTACTGAACTGAAGCTCATGTATTTTACATCATTATAACCGGAATTGAAAGACTTTTAAAATAAGGTATCACTCGACTCCCCTTTCCATTTAAGATTTTATGGTTGGTGTCACCCCCGCCCAGGGGGCTGCACGTGTTAACGTGATTTTTTGCCAAACTTGTGTCCCCCTCGAAAACAAAATCGACGGGTCCGAGCGTTTAAAACTGAGCTGCCAGTAAATGCGTCTGTTTCGTTTTCGATGAGTCACCCTGTATAATGACAAGGATCGAAACGCCATATTGAAATTCTAGGATGACAGATATATTTCTTCCAGTACGAAGATAGGAGTAAGTATGCTGCAGTGGTGCCAGGTGAAAAAAATAAAATCCAGCAGAAAGTGGAATTAAAAATCGATAGATTTAAGAAAAATAACTCGGAATTTTGAAAGTTAATTTTTTAAGCCGTACTACTAGTTGTAAGCGCATTGTGTTTTTTACTGCCACAATCCGTCAATAAAATCTTCATTGCAAACTTTACATTTACAAAATAAGTATTACCTTGAATACTTCTCCGAATCGAATGCTTAAAATTATTATGTTGTTCTCAAGATAAATTGTATTGGTGAGCATAGCATTTTTTTCTGTGGATGCTCTACTTGTATGGGATTATTTGAGTGATTTGATCCATATAACTCCTTTGCTATACATGATCGTTTTTGTAACCTAAGTGCCCATCTATCTCTTATCGTTACCGAGATCCGAATATCGAGAATCGAATTTGGAACACCCGGTATATCGGCCACCCATACTTTTTACTTTGCAGCTAAGGTGACAGCCCGTTATATTGAATACGAAAATTTTCTCATCTGCTGTTACACGTTTGCAAAGATAATTGACGTTTAACATGAAGAGATATAAATAGCGCCAAGCTTTATATCATTGCCATTGGCACTTTCGCAGCATTTATGGTTTAGTAGTTTCGCAAAGGTTAGGCGTATCATACCTTCAGCATAGGTCAAGCATGCAATATGGCTGTAGTTTTCCCTAGGGTCTCGCCGTATACGACTGAAGGCAAATGGCGAACGTTGATATATTAGAGAATGTATCAGCTATTTATTCATTCTTTCGTTTTCTGAGGTTAATATAATCTTCTACACCTGCTAATATGCTATCCTAATGGTGCTTGAAATAGCATTTACATTTATATATATATATATATATATATATAGGTGAAAAATTAAAGCTTCCGCCTTTTGTTGGGTACTTCGACAAAATTTAAGCAAGCTTTATACTTTTTTTAATTCTCTCTAGCTTTCAATGGACTTTGCCATCATCATCAGGAGCTGCAATTACAATGATAACAGTAGCAACAAAAGTGTAAAATGAATTTAAATTAAATGTGTTAACAGGAGATGCTAGAGCGCATCTTTCAGAATGAAGCCTAGCACCACAACAGGGCATTCTATGAATTACACAAGTATCAAAGTTCTTGATAAAGAAAAACACCTTTCCAAACGTTTATTCCTGGAAATGTCCCACATTTTCATGAATAACAACTGTATCAACAAAAAGACAGATATTAAACAACTGAGTGTCATTTACTCATATTTGCTAAACTGCGAAAAATTGGAGAACTTACATATCTCCCCAAATTTCGACTTTTCACAACCATAAATATAATCTGTGTTTTGGCCGATTCCACCAACAAATTTCATTCCACTCAAAATCTAATAATTCTCTTCTCACGATTTATTAATAATTGTTAATTTAAAATTCCCATTAATTAAAATATAGTTTATTCAACTGCCTCTGGTCGGTTTAACAATTTCTTACATAACATTCTGAAAATCACATCATCTGAAGTGATTTGGCCACGTTTTGGCACACGCCCACAATTCGTTCCATCTTTCAACACAGACATTGACAACCTTCGGCCTTCTGTCAAAGGTTCATCTCACTCATTATTCAATGACCACCATTTTGTGCAATCATCAAGTGGCTTCACGACGTAATGCTCTAATGTTTTCTAAATAATTTTTAATCTGTCTTTAACTTGTCTTGTCATATTTTATATAATTTTAACCATTGTACCATGTATCCAGCTCTCACCATGTTACTGGACGTTTCCCTCATCCTATACGAAAACAACAATTAGCAACATCCTCACATAATACTGTAAGTTGATTCTATTTAAATTCATTTTACACTTTTGTTGCTACTGTTATCATTGTAATTGCAGCTCCTGATGATGATGGCAAAGTCCATTGAAAGCTAGAGAGAATTAAAAAAGTATAAAGAGTCCTCTTTGCTTAAATTTTGTCGAAGTACCCAACAAAAGGCGGAAGCTTTAATTTTTCACCTATATATATATATAAAAGAATTGACAGATTTTGATGTTTTTTTTAACAGAACATTCAAAATTCGATCACACATTCTTGTCGAGTTGCTTCAAAACAAACACGTAGTAGCTTACTACAAAAGAATCGAATAGACCAAACCAGAATTCCTGTATAAATTACCTTCACACCTACACGAACCTATTTCCCATATTTCCGAGACACCAAAGGAGGCAATTTGAATATCTAACAAAAAGCCTATCAGCATATATCAAAACGGAAATCTCACACTAAATGGTAGCTCATAAAAACTTTACATAACGTATAACGGTTTGCTGGATTTGTTAATTGATAAAACCCCTCATTATTTCCGATAATAACGTCATAAAGTTTGAGCTAGATATCATTTAATGAACATACGCATATATTTTATCCCGGATAAGATCGCTGCTTAATATACATGTGCATTCAGACGTAGTCATGCGCGCTTATACTAATTGACAAGAAAATACCAGAAAATTAGCGGCTTTATGTATATTTATGCTGTCTAGAGCGATTAAAATTTCCGCTAATACTGGTCAGGATTTACTATCAAGTCCGCATGTATGCCAGAAAAAGAAATACTGTTCTTCCCATTCCGAATAGAAATGGTATATCTTCATCTTCTTACTACTGCTCATAATGTTTTTAGTTGCAAGCCAACTCTAACCCAACCGCTGGACTTTGTGCTGATCAGTTGTAAACCGCGCCTTGCATATTTACTCCGTTCAAAGTAACCGAGATCGTTCTCGCACAGATCGCTCGACACAGTGTTGCCGGTGTTTGCGTTTATTATGAGAATTTACAAAATTTACGGAAGCTTCTATGATTTTTACACCTTTTCAAAACACCAAAATTGCCTTTCTGAATAGATGGGTAGGGCGTAATGGACACATTTCTTGGCCCGCACGCTCCTCGGATTTAACGCCTTGCTATTTTTTTCTGTGGGGCTATTTGAAAGAGTTGGTATATCATGATGGAGCAGTACATTTTCTGGAAGAACTTCACCAGCGCACTGAAAATGCTTGTGATTTATTTCGTAGATACCAGGATTTTATTTTCAAAGCTTGTAAAGAGTCGTTAATTCACCGAGCAAGATTTTGCGGTAATCGAACAAATGGCGACAATTTTGAACAGTTTTTATAAAAACCGTTTCGTTTAAATTGATAATGATTTTTTTAAATAATTTTTAATAATGTAAACGCCGGTATTATGCAACTTTTATATAGGTGATTTTTGGTCTATCAACGTTTATTGCTGTTAAAATAAATGACTCAACTTTGAAAACACGCTGTATATACGATTTTATTTCGTTTCATTCAATTTAAAACTCAAATATATAAGACATTATTTAAATTTGTTGGTTTTCTGTGAGATCCAGTTCATACGTGAATCAGTATACACATTTTTATTGTTATTTCCTTTTAGATTCGCATGGACTATTCAGAATTGGCAGCGAGTGTACATAAAGTGGAAACATGTGGGCGGAAGAAAGTGCAAGTTTCGCAACAAATGCGTCTTTTAGTATCAAAATAAAAATCAAGTGACATGTGATGTCAAATATTATTTTAATGGCCCATTCACATTATAACTTTCAGTAGAAATGGGTCGTAACTATACGAATAATATGTACGATAAGTGGAACATATAGTATTAATCTCTATTAATACCTCAATAGTCAGCATTATTTGAAATTCGAGATTTTTTGAGGAAAAATCATAGCAGATGGTCATTTCTGCGCATAGCATTGACTGGAGCGCCTGCCTCTTCGAATGTATGTTTAATTGCTATTATTCTGTGCGCTCAACATATTTGGCTAGAATGTTCAGCAAAACAGTCGTTCGAAAATAAATTTGATATGGTTAAAAGTTGGAAAATTTTAACTTTTCCACCAAATAAAGTAGAGAAATATGATATATAAGGACAGTCAATATAGCTCGAATACGGAGACAGTTGATTCTTTGCAGAAAACTTTTCAATAGTTTTATAGTAAAAAATTGTATTTTGTGTTGGCCAAGCCTCTGTACGCGATTTTCAATCTAATGCTGTCAACATATACATATCCCTCGACCTGGAAAATGGCGAAGGTCCGATTTTCAAAAATGGTGATGTCAGCGATATCTGTAACTCACTGATCAACAGCCAAAAAATATCCTAAATAAAATCAACAAAATATTACTATTTTTAATGTGCTAAAACCGGAATGAAACTTATTTTTTCAATATTAGTCCAAGTTTTAGAGATACGGTAATTATATGTGTTCCTGCTGTGACAGTGTTAATATACTGTAATTCACAATGATGCACGTGCTACATTTTTATATTCGGCAAGGAAATATGATGTAATCGGCATGATTGTGTTACGTTATACATACGTGTACATTATATTGTTTTATATTAGCCATTTTTTCCTCAGTTGGCTGACAGCGTTCATGCAAGATGTCTCGAAAGTGTGTAAACAATCCAGATCAGTTTTGTTACGTGTGTGGTGATGTGACTTTTGCGTCTCAGAGACGGTCTATTACTCCACTAATAACAAAGGCATATCAGCTTTATTTCGGTTGTAAACTAGGTGATCAAGACAAACAGTGGGCACCCCACATCTGCTGTAATACATGTGCTTCAAGTCTGAGGAGCTGGTTAAATGGCAAAAAACGGTCTATGCGCTTTGCTGTCCCAATGGTTTGGAGAGAGCCTACAAATCATATTAATGATTGTTACTTTTGCATGGTACCTTGTGTTGGACAAGCCACAGGTATGTCCAAGAAAAAAAATCGGTTATTAACTACCCAAACATACCATCTGCGATGAGACCTGTGCCTCACAGTGACGAAAATCCTATTCCAAAACCCCCAGAATCCTACACTTGCGAATCAGAAAACGAATCAGATCATGGCGATCGAGTGATTCGTCAGGAAGAAGATATGCCATCAACGTCAAGAGATCCTGATTTTATACCGAGCACGTCATGCCACCAACCCCACAAAATAACACAGTCAGAATTAAATGATCTTGTAAGAAATTTAGAACTTCCAAAATGTAAGGCAGAGTTACTTGGATCAAGACTGCAGCAGTGGAACTTGTTAGAAGACGATGTTTCGGTATATGTTTTTCGTAAACGCCACAAAGACTTAGAACCATTTTTCAATATGAAGAATAACTTGGTTTTTTGCAGTAACATTAACGGCTTACTGGCGGCTTTAAATATAAACTATAACCCAGAAGAATAGAGATTGTTTATAGACAGTTCAACATTGAGTTTAAAGGCAGTGTTATTGCATATTGGAAATATTTTACCATCTCTTCCTGTAGGGTATGCAGTTTACATGAAAGAATCATATGACAATATGAAGTACCTATTGACATGCATAAAATACGATGAGCACCAATGGCATATTTGTGGCGATTTGAAAGTTGTTGCACCTTTACTTGGGCTGCAGCTAGGCTACACAAAGTTTTGCTGTTTTTTGTGTGAATGGGACAGTCGGGCAAAGGCACTTACTTCATTACACCAGACAAAACTGGCCTGTTCGTCAATTCCTAGAGCCAGGTCAAAAAAATTTACAGCATATGCCATTAGTAGATTCGACAAAAATTTTATTACCACCACTGCATATCAAGTTGGGCCTAATGAAAAACTTTGTCAAGGCATTAGATAGAGATGGGTCAGCTTTTCAATATCTGCGTCAGAAATTTCCAAGACTAAGTGAGGCAAAGGTTAAAGAAGGTATTTTTGTTGGGCCACAGATTCGAAATATTTTGAACGATACACAGTTTGAAAACACTTTAACAGGTATTGAAAAAACTGCTTGGAATGATTTCCGTCTGGTGGTCACTAATTTCTTGGGAAATAGAAAAGCTGACAACTATAAAACCCTTGTCAAAAATATGCTCATCGTGTCAAAAGATGGGCTGTAATATGTCTCTTAAGATACATTTCCTACACTCACACCTAGACTTTTTTCCTGACAATTGCGGAGCCGTAAGTGATGAGCACGGCGAACGTTTTCATCAGGATATTTCAACAATGGAAAAAAGGTACCAGGGAAAGTGGAATCCTTCCATGCTGGCAGACTACTGTTGGACTCTTGGTAGAGATGCTCCAGAAACGATCCATAAAAGAACAGCAAAAAGACAGCGCATATAGTGATTCTTATAAGTATATGAATCTTGTTACTTTTTTAATATATCCTTAAAAATAAAAAGTTTTTTTTCTAAACCACAACTAATTTTTTTATTTCATTGTCATTTTTGGATTCAGCGCCCCAAAATTAACAAATAACTGCACTTTTCCCACAAGATACAATTAAAAGACTAAAATTTGTTGTCCAGTGATAGGCAAATAGTAATACTTTATAACTTTAGCAAAATTTTCGTCTTGTAAGGTTTTGTGAGAGAGAGCGTCTATTTGTGACAAAGAATTAGTGTCATTATTTTTCCAAATAAAAATAGTATGGCACTGTTATTTTTTCGAAACCCGCGATTTTACGAATTTTACCTTCAACTTGCTACAAATAATTACTCATGTGCTTTTATCTTGAGTGCACTGTTTTCGTAAAAATGAAAATAAAACAAATTAGATCCATGACGAGCCGAGATTCAATTAGTTTCAAAATAAAAATTAAAAAATTATTTCGTAGTTTTATATGCACTGGAGCAACGAGTTGAGACACGCTTGGAAGCAAAGCAAGGTTAACAGCGTCGATAATTGTTTCGTATATTTTCTTCGCTTTTATCACAATTGGTTGCAACATGGATATAGACAGTTTGAAACATTCATCAAGCTCGCTTTGTGGGACCAAAAAGACAGAAAGCGCCATAACAGATTTGTTCTATACAAATTATTAAACTCTCCAAACTGGTATCTGGGTATTTCTGGATGTGCAGGGAATGTTCGCTTTATAAATGTCCTTTTTAAAATATAGTAGTAGTAAAAATGCAGTTAGGTGGGATCTATGTACAGTACTTTAATTTTCAAAAAGCAGATATCATCGCTACTGTCGAAGCTTTTGCGAACTGTTGCGTTTGTTTTGTCGCTCATCTTATCGCCGGTCTTATCGTTTATCGAAAGTTTTACATCCTTACCGTCGGCAAAATGTGCAATGTCTGCAACCCGCGCGACGAAGTGCAACGGCGAAATTTTTGAGAGTAGTTATTGCACTTGCGTAACCAAAATGCAGATTTTATTGATTTGGTTTTGTCGTCAGATGAATTCGCTTATAGTTATATCAGCCGTTCGTCGAATCCTACCGGCTGCGCCAGTTATAAGATCGATACCTCGAGATCGCTTTTTAAAAAGTTTATTATCGAAAATACAAAACTCAAAAATGTATTTACAAAATTATAACAACGTTGTGGTGTTAAAAATAGAAAGGCTTAAATCTGACTATAAAAAGTAGACTCTAGGTCTTCTAGGAAATCAGTAGTATCGTCGGCAGTATTCCTGGCATATCAGCACGTTTCGAAAACAAAAAACTGGAGTACTATTTTTATTTGGAAATATAATGCCACTAATCCCCTGTATCTCCGCCACTGGTACAGGTTAATTTTGAATGTGGACAATACTTAGGTAAATCCACATATCAAATTTCAGTCTATTTAATTTAATGGTTTTGAAGATATTAACAGAAATTGATTTTTATTTTCTAGCTTCAACACCCTGGATCCTCTAAATGAAACCCTCGAGGTAAAATTGTTACATAGAAGACCCCCCTTAAAATGCAGTCCTGTGTATGATGTTCCATTTTTGGTCACGACTTGTGAATCACGGCAGGCGCTACATTTCCTGTTGAATTCAACCCTGTCATTATGACTTAAATATTGTTTGAATGCAAGGTCGCGCTTTTTAATTTACCAAAATGATCTCGTTTGGGCAAAACAGCTCGCGCCCAATACCTATACAATTACCCAATCAGCCGAAACGTTAAATTGCATAGTGACGATGCGATGATATAATCTTCAACACAATGTTGTTTGCGATCAACACAGACGAAAGCTTGTTCGGAATATAATTCGCTCCCTGTGTGGAACATCGTCGCCGTAATAAATAATGGTAGTATTGAACAGTGAACAATCTTTTGGCAAGCCTATCATTATGTAGTTGAACCGTAGTAGCCGTATAATGATCTCTAACGATTTTCATTCCGATTGAACATGGCTTTTATTCTCGAGAAGGTAAGATATCGATATCGGAGTTCGATTTCTGTGAAACTAAAGTGAACGGCAGGCATTATAACTGAGAAACTACTTCCTATGGAAATGAGAGACATGGTTTTTCGTGATGTACACGTCATATAACATCCAAAAAAAATACATAATTTTTCATATTTTTCGCGATTACAATACTTCCCCGCCAGCTTTGGCAATGATTTTTTGTAGATGAAAAATTATGGTGTATAACCCTTAAAATGCGATTGACGGAACGATACAGGGTTATTCTTTTTCATTTCTGAAAATCCAAAACATTCAGTTTTTACGGATATAATATGCCAAATCTCAGGCACTATTGAACCGACAAAGTTACTTAGTAGTAATGCAAAACTAGACATTAAGGTTAAGAAATCCAGTGCCGGGCTCGATTTTTTCACTTTCTTGTTTTTTTATCAAAATCAATACCATTTAGTCTGAATATTGGAACGTTTAAATATATACAAAAATTACAATAAATGATTAGCAAGATATATTTGTTGCGCCTCCTTTGGTTTTTCAATGAACAGTTTTATTTATTCAAATAACTTATCTTTATCAGTCCATATAACTCAATGTTTCAAGGGTTATCACCTTGGTTTCTTCAATATTTTACAAAATAATGCTTATAATTGAATCAAAGATGTTTTGGTAACTCAAAACTCCAGGTCGGATTTTTTTATTCGCTTATTTTATTAAGTTATATTCTGAATTTATTATTATTTATTATATGAATAAAAAGAAAAATTAAAGTTTATTTTTTTCTGTGATTGTTTAAATATTTAATTCTACTAACTCACATGAGTCCTCAAGATTATCCCCCATGTTTGTCTAGCCAATGGAAGCACATGTATTTAAAATCATTCTTTAATGTATAAGCGTTTAAATCACAAAGGCGATCTTCATCAGAATTTAGAGGAGAAAAGTGACTCTTTTATTCTTTATTTCTCAAACTGGATAGATTTTAATGGATTCTAGGAGACTAGCAAAAACTGTGATTATTTTGAAAGATTGATTTATGGGTCAGCGTTTCATTAATAATTCATATCCTACTTAATCACTACCTATTAACAAATTTATGATTCCTATCAGTATACGAAACATGTAATTGAGAACAGGATTATCATATATTTCAACGCTTTGTCGTCTCGGAATTTATACAATATTCAGGGTCATTCCAAAATAGAGCATAGCAAATAATACTTCCAAAAGAAGTTCGAGGCGATGCATTTATCTATTCTGAAGACGTAATTTAAATTAAAAAGTCCAACCCCTGTTTTCCGATAAGGGGTACTTTAAGAATTGTGCTATTTCTTAAAATTCGATGCATTTATCTATTCTGAAGATATAATTTTGAAATCAAAAGTCCAACCCCCTGTCTTCCGATAAGGGGTACTTAGCGACTCATGGTTGAATATGCTATTTATTTTTGGTCCATAGAAATAATGCCTCTGTTTAATTTCTAAAATGACTGTCGGAAAAGATTTTTTCGAAAAAATCGGTAAGTCTGTCACTTAAGCCTTTTTAGCAGATATGTAATGTTTATTGTTCGATGAAACTTCCTATCTTTACAATACTATCGTATTAAGTATCCCTGAAATGTATAAAACGTATGTGTGCATTTTTTATTTGTACTGAAAGCTACTACAAAGTTAAATATAGCCCATGTACTCTTGTGGGTGTCCTTGAAAACATATGTCTTCTCAAAATAGCTGGATATTTAGGGTACATGCTGATAACTATAAAAGTATGAGTTTCAATATTACTATTATAAGGTGTCCGACATTGATGTAGATATATCGTTGTCATATTATTTGATAAAAAGAGGCATTTTTCAATTTTGTCAACGTAAAAGAATGATAACGTTATCTAGGTACCTCATAGATCATTAAATTGAAATAAGTAATTAATAATCTTACGTATAAACAAGTATTATTTCTACATGGTTAATATGAAATTTCGATAGTGTTGTTAAAATTGATTAATACCAATACTGTCGCAAATATCTTTGTCTATGTTTTGTGATGTCTGATGTATGTTATGAATAATTGCAGCGTTAAGTTTGGATGGTAATTAATCACTATTCCCATATTTTTAGTCATTAATGCTCTTGAGTCATAAGTAAGTGTTCAATTTCTGAAAAGATGCCAAGTGCACGGTCACGCTTGTTACAGGAATTTTGAACCTCTTCAATTAACATAAACATTTTGTGTCTGAAACTACACCAGTTGCGTAGAAATTGGAAGGTTCTGACTGCTACAGAAGAAAACAATTATTTTCTAGATCACTTGAGACATCTATTGCGTTTTCGAACAAACTTCAACCCGTATTATTCGTATAATACGTTACTGTAGTGTATTAGGAGCGTAATCCTACGTCATCACAGCGTTATTTGAACTCTAGTCATGTTTCGTCTTTATTTAGCCTCATCAGTAGCGGATAGACTTACAACACATTTCCTACTTGGTAATGAAACACTTAAGGGACTATATTTATATGGGTTTTTTGTTTCTGAAACGCCCTGTATAAGACAACTGCTGTCTATTTGGTAAACTGGATGAATAGGCTACTTGACTCATATCTAATTTCATAGAATAAATGGGTATTTCGTGAGGTATTTGCCTCATGAAAAGGAAATGCCATATATCGATTTCATTTTTTAAAAGCGCAAGATGAACATATGTCCAATTTAAAAAACATATTCTTTATTTTTAATAAAAAATGGTGAAGATATTTGGATTATCGGCCATGATACAACATGTAAACAAGGAAACGTCATCCGTATGTCACTCGTGGACTAACGTTGTCTTCTTTAATTATCTCTAAAATATTCTTAATCAAAGTAAAAAGTTATCGTTTTCTCGTTTTATTGAAAAAACGATCACAGCTTTCCTGTGGTCTTTATCGATAAGTTTTTACATTCTCGGACGATACAATAACTATAATTACTATATTTTTCATATAAACTAGTAGAAATTATGTTTATATGTTTAAAAGTTTGAGAGGTTATGCTCCTGTCAGATGGTGTTTACAAATGGTATGACGTCAAAGCACATTAATATGGGCCAAACATGGAGGGCATCGTTTTAGTCTTTCTAAGAAAAATATATTTTCAAATTAACGCTTGACAGTCTCTAAGGTAAAAGTATAGTAATAATTTTTTTGGTCTAATAGGACAAGGTCTATTTAAAAAACAGTGTCACTAGCCTATTGAAAGCCCTTATGAGTGATCAAACGCCCCACGTCCTTGAAATGCCAGTTATACATAGGTATAGGTTTGACTATACACATTTCAGTTATTTTTTGACAAAAATAAACTTCGCAGCAAATTACAATTACAGAAAAGGTATATCCTTAATTCTTCGCTGGCATGAAAATACTAACGGTTTATGTTTAACTTATACTTAGATTTTCAACGTCACATCAACGTTAATGCATTTGGCAAACGTATGTGGCTGGAACCACCCATTTCAGTGCAATGTTTATTTTGTTTTGCCAATTTCTATCAATTTGTTACACACAAAACATTTCACTCCGTTCAACAAAATTAAGTAGCACGTGCAGCGAAGGTTTGGTTTGATAGTTTTCATTATATTGGAGTTGTCTCTAACTCTAAATCTTATAGCAAAATTAAGGATATGTTTCGAACCGCCTATTCAAGTTTCTCTTCAGAGGACTAATTTTCGGCATATTTTCATATATTTTTTCCATACGCCCACGATTCATATTCTCGCTTACGCGATGATTGATGTACAGGTAGAGATCTCTGACAGAAGATAAGATGATGTCTTTCACAACCACTGTGCATAAATGTATAAGCTAATATGCACTTGCATAATCTTGTTTACAATGGCTTTCACGGATTCCTTATCTCGAAGACAAATACAGATTTAGACGATGCTTTACAAGTTTGGCTAGGCAATTATCTTCATAAGTCATACGTACGCCTTATTGTTCCTTAACCATTTGTACACGTGCAAGAATTATGTTTCTGTTAGGACCAAATATACTGAAACAAATTAGAATTAGAAGATTTGTTCCATAGAAAATTATTCATCTAACGACCGCTTTGGACAACTATTGATGAGATTACTGGGAAAACAAAAGTTAAAGAGTGTGTCACTGAGTTAAATACAACATCGGGAACAGTATTAAAAAATACTCAACAGATATGCGATGAATTTGTACAATTCTTTACTGACATAGGCGAAAATTTAGCAAGTAATATACAAGCAAATGTACAAAATACTCAGCCTTCAAAAAGAACTTTGAACTCATTTATTTCGGATAAAGTCGAGCAATGTGAAGTATACACCACTGTTATGTCCTTAAAAAATCGGAAAAGTCCTGGGTTCGATGGTATTAAAAGCGAGCATTTGAAAATTATAGCCGAGGACATAACAGAACCACTCACTTACCTAATCAACAAATGCTTTGAATCTGGCATATATCCCTCAATTTTAAAAAAAGGTAATATAATACCGATACATAAATCAGGAACAAAAACAAATGTTAACAACTATAGACCAATATCAATAATATCCAGTGTAGCAAAGGTTTTTGAAAAAGTTTTATCTACTAGAATGATTCGATACCTCACAACATTCAAAATTTTAAGTGAAAATCAATATGGATTTACAGAAGGGAAGGCTACATCGGACGCAATAACTAAAATTGTAAATCAAATACATTAAAATATTGATAACAGAATCCCTTCAATCTGCATTTTTGTTGATTTAAAGAAAGCTTTCGACACAGTTAATCACAAATTATTATTAGAAGCATTGGAGAGAATTGGTTTCAGAGGAAACGTGTACTCACTGATCGAAAGTTATTTGTCAAATCGCCCACAATCTGTGCAGATATCAGGATCATTTAGTAAAGAAATGTATATTGAGTGTGGTGTCCCACAAGGAACTGTCTTAGGTCCGCTGTTATTCAATATATATACGTATTTAAATGATATTTTCCAAATTAATTGTGTTGGCAAAATAACTAGTTTTGCAGATGATACTGCAATATTATATGAAGGCACTGACTGGTCTGATCTGAAAAATGTAATTGAAAATGATTTTATCAAAATTATTCGGTGGTTTAACAGTAGAAAATTAAGCATTAACTACTCTAAAACACATTTTTTACCATTTGGATCTTATGCTAGACATCTGCCAAATTACACAAATTTCTCCTTCAATATTAATGATCAAAAAATGCAAATTAATAGAGTGCCCAACATAAAATACCTTGGAGTGGTCTTGGATCCTCACTTACGATGGGACATCCATGTCAACTATATTTTAAAGAAAGTTAGATTTGTATCCTACAAAATTAAATACCTTGGGAATATATTGACAGAAAAATATCTTCGAACATTATACCATGCACTGATTGAGCCTCATCTCACATATGATATATTAGCATGGGGAGCTGCATGTTCCTCACATATCTATAATTTAGATGTTTTTCAAAAAAGTATTCTAAAAATGATATTTAAAAAACCGAAACTTTATCCCACTGAAAAATTATAGGCAGATGTTCAAATGTATGATATAAGACAGCTTTATTTCTTACACAGTATCACTCACTACCATAAATTTGTAAACACCGACCAAAAAAGTAAACATAATCATTATCCCAGGTATAAAATTCGTGGCACAGTAGTTCCTCAACCGCATAAATCTATAATGCAGCGATCATATCTCTATCTAGCGCCTAAATTTTATGAAATTATACCTAAAGACTTAAAAGATTTACGTTTCGGAAATTGTTTCAAAAGAAATTTAAAAAAGTGGCTACATTCTATATCTAGGACTGAAATTCATAAACTCATAAATACGAACATTAACTACATACATAATCTACTGTAGCTAATTTTTGTCCTTTTTTGTCATTTGCATTCTACAGTTTCAACTTAAATTTATTGGTCCATGTACAGGCAATGCCTTCTATTGGGCCTGTTTTGATTTTATATTTATTTACTCATATTGTTTGTTATCTTTGTACATTGAGTGAATAAATATTATTATTATTATTATATAAATTTCTTGCAATTCATTGGAATTTGGGGTCAAAAAAGGTTGTGTACGTTTCGGAAGAATGTGTTTCCTTCTTCAAGGCTCTAAGACAATGTTGAAAACACTAACTTTATGTACACATTAATGCACAACTTGAATAATAAAATCCAAATACGAGATACCTATTTTGTATTTAAGACACTATA
The DNA here is from genome assembly GCA_963669975.1 of Acanthoscelides obtectus. Taxonomy (NCBI): domain Eukaryota; kingdom Metazoa; phylum Arthropoda; class Insecta; order Coleoptera; family Chrysomelidae; genus Acanthoscelides; species Acanthoscelides obtectus. Next base: position 3,217,464 of record CAVLJG010000006.1, read on the forward strand.
TAAAATGAGCTATTCAAACTCATTCCCAGATTTCATTATCAATATAGCTTTTCACGACAAATACACACACAAAAAATAAAATTGCGATGTTCAGCTAGACAGATGGTAAAAGGTATTTCCAAATAGTAAAAATCTGAGATATTGTTTGTTATACTCGTATTTGATGTTCTGCCTTTTGTTGATAACTATTATGAGCTAGCGGTTATTTTATCTTCATGAAACTAACTATAATACTTAAATCTGCTATGTCTGGTGTCCTGTTTAATGCATTATTGTGCTTTTTGGTTCCCATCATTTCATGAAAAATCATTTTTTATGATTTCCATTTCATTTTATATTTTGTCTTAACCAACATAAGTATCGTTAACTCCGATTTTATTATTTAAGTTGTCAGTTGATATATGAAAATGCTTTATTTAGGAGTCTAGCTACTTAAAAAATATTACAAAATCCTTAACATAAAAGTATTCCCAAGCTTTCTAATTTTTTGTGTTATAAGTAGTTTTCAATATTAACTATATATAGGTTCCGTTTGTATCGCACTTAAATGATTCAAATGACACAGTCAACTGAGTGTCGTCTGAGCAACTTTGAATATCGCAGTGTTAAAGTTAAGCATGTAAATCAAATGTATAAACTAAATAAAGTAACGGTCCTAACGCGGAGCCTTGAGGTATACCCAATGTTTCAAAGGCCTTGGAGAAGTCTATCAGTTTTCAACTGATCATCCACATGCTCGATGATATGTTTTTAATAAGGCAGTGACTATGTGCTATGACCAGATTGATGCTGAGGAAGCATTTTTTGCGCAAAATACTGGACCACTTGAATGAAGACAATTTTCTCTAGGACCTTTTACAAAAAGCACAACATGTATAAATATACTTGTGAATCCAAAATTTTCAAAAATATAAATAAATTAAAAACAAAACTGTCAAATCATTTCGAAGTTCGGTTTTTGTTTATTTTCGAATTATCTGATATTTTGGACGAAATAGAAAAATTTATTTTTTACCTTTTTTTTCAAATATTTTATCATTTTAGGGAGCTGTCCCAAGAAAATGTAAAGGGCCGAAGTATCGAAGGTACTCTTTTGTAATTACTTACATAGTGGTGGTGGCATGTGAGGACCTAGGAACCTCTTCCAACTCCAGATTCATACATCGTACGGTTCTCCTGAAGCAATAGCACTTCGCCGGACATGGAAAGCCGGAAAAGTTCCGCCTTTGACTACCCGCGTACCCCAAGACAACCAAGAATAACAAGACGCGACCCCACATGTTCCCAAAATATGTTCAATAAGACATGGTTTCGTGTTCGCGCCGCGTTTGAAAAGAAAGCCGGTGGTCTGAGTGAACCGCGCTGAGCCGATCTCGGCTTCCTGCTGACAGAAAGCGCGACTGAAAGCTGGACTGGAACTGAGTTGGTGGGTAGCCGCGCGGCGTCCCGCGTGGATTTACACTCGCGGCTCTGTGCTTTGGATACGATACGGCTTGTCTAGAAGGACGAGGTTATGCCTTACAGAAGCTATGTTATATATATTCTATTGGAACTTAATTTAGTCCATGTTACGAGCTTCAGATCCACGCGATCTCGTTGTCCTGCAAAGCAAAAATGCCTAGTCAATCAGCAACTGAATAGAAGCAGCAACATTTCGTTTTTGTTTTGACACGGCATACACGAGGTTTATAGGCTTTTCACCAAACGTGTCGACAAGCTTTCTTACCGTGCCTTTTCAACAAGCTATTTGTTGAACTCTCTCGGCAAGCTTTTCTTGCCAGGTTTCTTGAAGGCTTTCCCACCGGGATTTTCTGCCAAGCTTTCTCGTCAAGCTCTCATGTCCTTTCCTTATGTACAATCTTTCACGAAGATATTTTCTCCGAAATCCCCCGCCAAGCTTTCTCGTCAAGCTCCCATGCCCTTCCATTCTGGACAAGATCTTCTCGCCAAGCTTTTTCGACAGCCTTTCAAGTCGAGCTTCTTGCTTAGCTGTCTCGCTAACTTTTCTCACCGAGCTTTCGTACCGAGCTCTTTCTGGTAGAGCTTTCTGGGCAAATTTTCTCGCCGAATTACTCCACCAAGCTTTCTCGCCAAGCTCTAATGTCTGGACAAGCTTTCTCGGTAAGCTTTCTCGCCAAGCTCTAATGTCTGGACAAGCTTTCTCGGCAAGCTTTGTCGCCAAGCTTTTTTGACACTCTTTCACGTCAATGTTCCCGCTCAGCTTTTCAGTCAAGCTTTCTCATCGAGCTTTCCCGACGAATTTTAACGCCGGCTTCGCCGTTAAGCTTTCTCGTCAAGCTCTCATGTCCTTCCTTTCTGGGCAAGATCTTCTCGCCAAGCTTTTTCGACAGCCTTTCAAGTCGAGCTTCTTGCTTAGCTTTCTCGCTAACTTTTCCCACCGAGCTTTCGTGCCGAGCTCTTTCTGGTAGAGCTTTCTGGGCAAATTTTCTCGCCGAATTACTCCACCAAGCTTTCTCGCCAAGTTCTAATGTCTGGACAAGCTTTCTCGGCAAGCTTTCTCGCCAAGCTCTAATGTCTGGACAAGCTTTGTCGCCAAGCTTTTTTGACAATGTTTCACGTCAATGTTCCCGCTCAGCTTTTCAGTCAAGCTTTCTCATCGAGCTTTCCCGACGAATTCTAAAGCCGGCTTCGCCGTTAAGCTTTCTCGTCAAGCTCTCATGTCCTTCCTTTCTGGACAAGATCTTCTCGCCAAGCTTTTTCGACAGCCTTTCAAGTCGAGCTTCTTGCTTAGCTTTCTCGCTAACTTTTCTCACCGAGCTTTCGTGCCGAGCTCTTTCTGGTAGAGCTTTCTGGGCCAATTTTCTCGCCGAATTACTCCACCAAGCTTTCTCGCCAAGCTCTAATGTCTGGACAAGCTTTCTCGGCAAGCTTTCTCGCCAAGCTCTAGAGTCTGGACCAGCTTTCTTGACAAGCTTTCTCGCCAAGCTCTAATGTCTGGACCAGCTTTCTCGGCAAGCTTTCCCGCCAAGCTCTAATCTCTGGACAAGCTTTCTCGCCAAGCTCTAATGTCTGGACCAGCTTTCTCAGCAAGCTTTCTCGCCAAGCTCTAATGTCTGGACCAGCTTTCTCAGCAAGCTTTCTCGCCAAGCTCTAATGTCTGGACCAGCTTTCTCGGCAAGCTTTCCCGCCAAGCTCTAATCTCTGGACAAGCTTTCTCGCCAAGCTCTAATGTCTGGACAAGCTTTCTCGGTAAGCTTTCTCGCCAAGCTCTAATGTCTGGACAAGCTTTCTCGGCAAGTTTTGTCGCCAAGCTTTTTTGACAATCTTTCACGTTCCCGCTCAGCTTTTCAGTCAAGCTTTCTCATCGAGCTGTCCCTACGAGTTGTAACGCCGGCTTCGCCGTTAAGCTTTCTCGCCAAGCTCTAATGTCCTTCCTTTCTGGACAAGCTTTCTCGACAAACTTATTCGCCAAGCTGTTTCAATAATTTTCTCGTCAAGCTTCTAGCTCATCTTTCCAGTCAAGCTTTTCCATTGAGCTTTCTGGTCGAGCTTTCGCGACGAGTTTTGTCACCGGAGTTCTCACCGAACTTTCCAGTCAAGCTTTACGTCAAAATCTCACGTCCTTCGTTTCTGGACAAATTTTCTCGATGAGCTTTGTCGCCAAGCTTTCAACAATCTTTCACGTCAAGCTTTCTGCTGAGCGTTGCAATCAAGCTTTCTCATCGAGCTTATCTGGTCAAGCTTCCCCGTTGAGTTTCCTTACCAAGTTTTGCCGCTAAGCTCTTATGTGCTTTCCTTCTAAACAAGTTTTGTCGCCGGGTTTCTTGGACAATATTCTCATCGAGCTTCCCCGCCAAGCTTTCTGATCTAACTTTGCCGACGAGCTTCCTCGACTGCCTTTTCACCGAACTTCATCGTCAGGCGGTCGCCAAGATCTTATGTCCTTTTCTGGAGAAGCTCTTCTCGGATTTTCGACAACCTTTCAAGTTAAGCTTATTGCTTTCCGATTACCTTTCTCATCGAGTTTCCCGTCGAGCTCTTTCCGGTAGATCTTTCTCGCCGTGCTATCTCGCCAAGCGCCTCTTTCCTGGACAAGTTTCCTCGACAAGCTTTGTCGTCAAGCTGTTTCAACAATCGTTCAAATTCGTCCACCTTCCCACTGAGTTTACCAGTCAAGCTTTCAGATCGAGCTTTCCCGAAGGGATTTCTCGCCGAGCTTCCCCCCCCGCCAGGCGACTTTCTCGCCAAGCTCTTGTGTCTTTTTCTGGACTAGCTCTGTCGTAAAGCTTTTCCAACAAATCTTTCATGTCAAGCTTAATCATCAAACTTTCTGGACGAACTTTTCCAACGGGTTTTATCGCGCCAAATTCTGATATCCTTCCCTTCTGAACAAGCTCCATCGCCAAGTTTTTTGACAAGCTTTTTCAACAATCTTTCACGTGAAGCTTCCAGCTGAGCTTTTCGGTCAAGCTTTCTGGTCGAGCTTTCTTCGCGAATCTTTCTCGCCAAGCTCTAATGCCCTTCTTTTCTGGACAAGCTTTCTCGGCAAGCTTTCTCGCCAAGCTCTTATGTCCTCTCTTTCTGGACAAGGTTTCTCGACAAGCTTTGTTGCCAAGCATTTTCAACAATCTTTCACATTAAGCTTCCCGCTGAGCTTTCCAGTCAAGCTTTCCCATCGAACGTTCTGGTTGAGCTTTCCCGACAAACTTTCCAACCGGCTTTATCCACTGAGCTTTCCTACTAAACTTTCTCGTCAAGCTCTCATGTCCTCCCTTTCTGAACAAGATCTTTCACGTCAAGCGTCCCGCTGAGCTTTCCAGTCAAGCTTTCTCATCAAACTTTCTAGTCGAACTTTTCCAACGGGTTTTATCGTCGAGCTTTCTCGACAAGTTTCTTTGCGGAGCTTTCTCGCCAAGCTCTAATGTCCTTCTTTTCTGGACAAGCTTTCTCGGCAAGCTTTCTCGCCAAGCTCTTATCTCCTTGCTTTCTGGACAAGGTTTCTCGACAAGCTTTGTCGCCAAGCATTTTCAACAATCTTTCACGTCAAGCGTCCCGCTGAGCTTTCCAGTCAAGCTTTCCCATCGAGCGATCTGGTTGAGCTTTCTCGACGAACTTTCCAACCGGCTTTGTCCACTGAGCTTTCCTACCAAACTTACTCGTCAAGCTCTCATGTCCTCCCTTTTTTAACAAGATCTTCTCAACAAGCTTTGTTGCCAAGGTTTTTCGACAGCTTTTCAAGTCAAGCTTCTTGCTGAGCTTTCCCGTGAACTGTCCTCATCGAGCTTTTGCGCTGAGCTCTTTCTGGACACGCTGTCCCGACAAGTTTTATCTTACTGGCTTTCTCACAGAGCTTTCCCGTCAAGTTTGACGCCAAGCTCCCATGTCCTTCTTTTCTGGACAGGCTTTCTCGACAAACTTTGTCGCCAAGCATTTTCAATAATCTTTCACGTCAAGCGTCCCGCTGAGCTTTTCCATCAAGCGTTCTGGTTGAGCTTTCCCGAAGAGCTTTCCCACCGGCTTTGCCACTGAGCTTTCCTGCCAAGCTTACTCGCCAAGCTTTCATGTCCTTGCCTTCTGAACAATCTCTCACGTCGTGCTTCCTGCTAAGCTTTCCCGTTAAGCTTTCTCATCGAGCTTTCCTGCATAGCTCCTGATCAAGCTTTCCCAACGAGATTTATCGCTGACTTTCTGTTGAACTTCATCGCTCCAGTATAAAAAATCCATAACTCTCAAAAACCCTTATACCAGTACCTAAATCCCACCTATATAATTTTTCACTGAAACATTTTTGGCTATTTGGTCTGATATAATAAACCCTTATTTGTCGTCAAGTATTCAAAAACTTAATTATTTTTTTATTGAGCCTTATTGAGTACCTGGATATGAATTTCATCAACGTACCAACTCAAAGCCAGTAGATTCTAGTTTGCTGAACGCCGTTCTTAACATTGTTTCAGCTTTCAGACAAGAGCATTCTTATTCCAAGAATGGAGTCACTTATTTTCTGTTCAGTAATACACGATATATCCAAGGTCCTACCGTTGAGCTCAGAAAGGGCACTAAATAGTTGTAGCTTCTATAAATTGCTTCACATTCACTACTATGATAGCGTATGCGAATATCACACGATCAAATATTTACTGTCATTTGTCAATATTTACCATGGAATGTGATATTCATCGACCATGTATTAGATTACGTATAAATCTTCTGACACTGAAGAAACGATCAGTAAATACTGATCGTGTGACGTTCCCCTAAAGGAGGTACAGTCACAATTGTAAGAAATAGCGTCAGGTAGATTGACTGCACTTCCTACGCACTCCTCTTATCAGTTCATAAAGGATTAGGTTCGGCCCAAGTTAATCCCTTTAAGCTACCTAGAAATAAGTATAATAAAAGATTAAATGGATCAAGTTAGTCAAACAGCTTCTATATACAATTAGTATATTTTCCATTTAATAGCGGTAACGCTAGTTTCTTCCCTGCCCAAAGTATCAAAAATCTGGCAACGCTGCTGGACCACACTAGTCAAATACGTCATAAGCGACAGCCACGACGCTATAAGATCGTTTCCGGCGATGCTGTCAGATGCAAGGCAGGGTTCAGCATATGAAAGCCGCCGTGTGCTTCCTTTATCAATATTGCTTTAAGTTTTAAGGGTAAATGTACGGGTAAATCTTTCATATGTGAAATATGTACTGCTAGGTACGTAAACTTACTGAGGTTGGAAGCGTATAAATATACTGCGTTCATCAAAGCAAGATAATCCTTCCCCCACCGTTCGCAACCCCCAACCCCTGATTTTCAACCGCTACATTGTTTTTTTTTTTGAAAATAAACCGCAGCCTGAAATGTCAAAAACGTAGCTTGAACAGATTTTATTTTTTGTGTGTTTGCCCCTAGCATCGCGAAACACTGAGCCGGTTTTCAAAAACTACAAAGATTTTTTGACCTGACAAGTAGTAACCTTGTGCGAAAATTTCATCCAAATTCCAGGGAAGTTAAAATCCGGAAAAAACTAAGGTAAATTTCTATTTTTAATTCTTATTGGATGAACGTTCAAATCAAAATCTTTTCTTCGGTGTTTTCCGATTAACAGGTTTTTTAAAATATCAGCTTCACAGCGGATTTGAGGTTTGTGCAGAAAGTAATGTTTTAGTCCAAAAATTTTGAAAACCTTTAAATCATCTTCGTGCGTAGGAAATATTGAAGCCCAAACTAGTTTCTAAGTTCGGTTCACTTTTGGGTTAATCTAGCGCCGGCAGGTGGTCTTTGCATCTAGTCTATTATTGGGATCTTAAATCAATTAGCTCATAATAAAGGACTCTTGTCTTACCACTGTGACGTCTTGGTTGCTTTTTGTATATACAAAGTGGCCCAACTTAAAGGTCGCACTCCTATTTGTGACTCCTGGAACATTTTGGGAAAATGCTCGGGCAAGTCAGTTTTCAATCGTTGTGAAGCTAAAATTGTAGAAATTGTGGAAACATCGTAAAAGTACATAATAATCAATATAATTCCCATAGTAACAAGACTTTATTCTATAATTAAAAACAAATAAAATAAAAAACAACTTACAGGTTACACGCACATGAAAGTTCAAGTAAAGATTAATTTGCTATAACAAGGTAGATCAATGTGGTAATAAGGGATGAAAGTGCCTCCATGCAATAATAAAGGTCACATTTTCAAGCATGTCTTAAGTTATTTGTTTACATTCAGCCGTAATCCGCTGACGGAGATCTTTAACGGAATCTGGCTTCGTACTAGTAACTTTAGGTTTCAAACGCACCTAAAGACAGAAATCTGAAGGACTTAGAACACTGATTTGGTAAATGGTTGCACAACAGCTGGAGCCACATAGTGCGGCGGTGCACCTTTTTGTTGGAAATGAATGTAACTTCCATTATAACTGTAATTTCCATTATAATTAACGTCATTTGTTGAGAGTGTAAATCCTGAAGAAGTAGCCAGTCCACGAAAGCGTTGGGTGTTGTCATGTGCCACGTGTCCCAAAACTGCTATTTGTGGGGCTTTATTTTTAACTGCTCGATTTCCTCGACGGGGATTACGACGAATATTAGACACAGATCCAGTTTCTTCAAATTTCTTCACGTACTTATCGTTAATAATTTTGTCTGGATGTAACTCATTAAACAACCGGGCAGCAGCTCTTATAATGCTCCCATTTTGTAACAGTTCTGTTATTTCTACCCTTTCTTGAATTGAATAAGGCATTGTTCAATATTTATCACAATTAGGTAGGTTACTTAACAATTTGAAATTAAAGACAAAGTTTTTCTATAACATACGATGACACTGACTGATGCTAAACGATCTTAAAATGAGATTAAAGCAAGAGCTGGAGTGTTTACTTTTTTATTCATTATGTATCACAGCTTGGTGGGTAAATGTTTGCAATTTTTGCAGACAAGGCTCTGGATACAGACGTAAATCGCTCGCAGATACAATCACATATTATACCTTGCAGATAACGTCATCGCATTTCAGTCTGGCGCACTATGTTTGTACTGCGCGATGTGTGTTTACAGAGCCGCTGCAATTTCAATAAAAAGGAACGAGCGATGTACGAGTTCACATCGTCACATCAAGGTTAACGGCATTATAAAATTCAAAGAGTCTGGAGTATGATATACAGGGTGGCGCATCCAATAAATCTTCAAAACTACTGAACTGAAGCTCATGTATTTTACATCATTATAAAGGGAATTGAAAGACCTTTAAAATAAGGTATCACTCGACCCCCCTTTCCACTTAAGATTTTAGGGTTGGTGTCACCCCCGCCCAGGGGGCAGCACGTGTTAACGTGATTTTTTGCCAAACTTGTGTCCCCCTCGAAAACAAAATCGACGGGTCTGAGCGTTTTTCCAAAAAAAAAACTGGGCTGCCAGTAAATGCGTCTGTTTCGTTTTCGACGGGCCACACTGTATATTAATTGTTTGAGGATACATACTTTTATCCATTTCTTCTGGAGGGAATTTTGTATAAGCATACCTTAAACGTATGCTAAACAGGAGCCGATGCCGGCTGAAAACTGCTCCAAAAAAGGCAAATAAAACATCTTCGGTGGGAGAAAAATGACGTCAAGTGGATTGACTCTGCAATTCCCACGCAACGATGTAGTAAATTCATCAACAATTATGTTTAGCTCAAGTCAGATCCCGTAGAATTACAAAAGCGCAATATACCTTGTACTTGATAGATGATAGTTGTTACGCTTTCGTTTGCTATGCCAGAGAGCACGCCTAGACCATGATGATGAGTCATTTTCGATGCGCCACCCTGTATAGCATTTTTTCTGTCCGTTAACAGGAGCCGATGCCGGCTGAAAACTGCTCCAAAAGAGGCAAATAAAACATCTTCGGTGGAAGAAAAATGACGTCAAGTGGATTGACTCTGCAATTCCCACGCAACGATGTAATAAATTCATCAACAATCATGTTTAGCTCAAGTCAGATCCCGTAGAATTACGAAAGCGCAATATACCTTGTACTTGATAGATGATAGTTGTTACGCTTTCATTTGCTATCCCAGAGAGCACGCCTAGACCATGATGATGAGTCGCTTTCCATGCGCCACCCTGTATAGCATTTTTTCTGTCCGACCAAAATAGAATCATTACGAGCTGGAAAAAATATGGTACGGGTAAAATGTATCAAGTGCTAGTTCACGAGATATAAACCAATCACTGTAAACTTCAAATTGTCTATGAATAATTATAACGAGTCCATACAGCCGTGCATGATATTTTACGTAATGCGTCTAGACAGTATGCGGTTAAGGCCTGAAGCTTAATTGTTGGTTCATTGCGAGAATCGTTAACTTATTAATTACCCTATTATTTCAACATGTTCCACATTGAACCGCAATTATGAATTTTTTTTCATATTTTCAAAATGTCGGCAGTAGATACCAACTTGCTCATTTCAAATGACATACCTTATACAGGGTGCGGCAGAGAGGATGGACGCTTTTAAAAAAATCATAAAATAGTTCATTTTTACTCGAAAACAAATTTATTGATGGAATCAGGTTCACAAGGAAACAGCATTTGAGACAGTCAAGTGTGGGAAATCACATCAGGCATGTGGTGGCCGAAATCGTTGATGCAGTGCTGGAGGCGTTCTTGGAAGTTCGCGTAGACTCTCTCCAACATCGCTCTCTCAACTTGGGCGACTTCCACGCGAATTTCGCCCTTCAATTCGGCCAGAGTTCGGGGATTGTGGCTTGTGAAAGTGGGCTTCGTCACTCATAAACAAAATGAGGTTCTCATTTTGATCGATCAGTGCTTCCATCTCACGTGCGAAGTTCATTCGCAGTGTTGGAGGCGTTCTTGGAAGTTCGCGTAGACTCTCTCCAACATCGCTCTCTCAACTTGGGCGACTTCCACGCGAATTTCGCCCTTCAATTCGTCCAGAATTCGGGGCTTGTGGCTTGTGAAAGTGGGCTTCGTCACTCATAAACAAAATGAGGTTCTCATTTTGATCGATCAGTGCTTCCATCTCACCTGCGAAGTTAATTCGTTCTGCATAATCTCCGGGCTGTAACTGTTGCACAATGGCCAATTTGTAGGGGTGAAAGCGGAGATCCATATGCAAAGTTCGCATTACCGAACGATCACTAAGGCGAAGTGTAGCAGCATGTTTCCGGGCAGATCGAGTCGAACTGCGAAGAAAGACCTGTCGAACGCGTTCAACATTTTCAGGAGTTCGAACTGTTCGCGGCGCTCCTCTTGGTCTTCTGTTGATCAGTTCACCACGTCTGCGAAGTGATTCAACGCAACGAAGGATGGTGTTTCGAGAGGGAACAGCTCTAATCCGATGAATGTTGAAATGGCGACGAAACTCACGCTGTTCGACGATGGCTGACTCATTATTTCGGACGAAACAATCATAGGCGAAAACGCGGTGCTCCACTGTCCAAGGCTCCATAACGACAACTGGTAAAATAATGCATGGATCTCACTAGTCAAACGGCACCCGCCCCACTTCTCTCGTAGACGGAGGCGGAGGGTACTACCCATCCCAAAAACGTCCGTCCTCTCTGCCGCACCCTGTATAATGATTGTGTTCAATTTTCGGTCAGTCTTGACAAATTCATGGTGTTGAGTGATAATGTGTAAGAAATAAAGCTGTCTTAAATCATACATTTGTACATTTGCGTATAATTCGGCAGTGGGGTAAGTTTTGTTTTGCAAACATCATTTTTAGAATACTTTTTGAAAAATATCCAAATAATAATAATCGACGTCTTTTATTTGTAATATCTTACAGGAGGTGAGATTTAGATAATATATCTATTCTACCATCTAACCCCCTTAACAATACGAGATGTAAAAAAAACAGAATTTGTTGAAAATTAATACATGTATACAATAACGACAGAATAGAGTATAAAGTAAGTAAAGGCATAAGAAAAATATGAGGCCATTTATGGGTCACAACAGATTTCGCTGCTGATCAATTAGAAATTCTTTCACTTTTTTCTTGAATTTAGGTAATGGATTGGTTTCTTTTAAACTGCGATCTAAAGAATTATATGATTTGATCGCATTGTAAATATATGTATTCTGAAATAGAGATGTGTTATTAATGCCATGCATATTCCCTCTACGTATGAATTTGTTCACTAAATATGACGGTGCTTTTGAATAAAAAACCTTATGAGTCAGATTTAGGAGCTGGTACTATCAATTTTCATCCATTTGAGTTAATTAATGGCTTTCGATATATGATCATACTTTCTGAGACCATTTACAAGCCTGCAAAATGTGTTCATAATATTTTGGATACGATTTCTTGTTATAATATCTAAATAGGGATAGTAAACCACTAAGCAATACGATATCTTTGAAAACAAGAAAGATTCACACAATTGCTTTCCCGCAGATTTATGTAGTATAGCCTTATTTGTAAATAAAAGTCTGAGAATAGCGCAGCACTGAGAAATTAGATAGTATCTCTTTTGCTTAAATGCTCCAAACGGCTTTTATCATAAGATAATCTCAGTTGGCCATGACGCAGTGACAGCGCGATATCTTTAGGAGTTCTCCCGATTCCCAAAATCTAATTGCCGTCATAAAAGTTCGTCTAAAGCAACAGTACTCTACCGAACAAAAAATTTGTTCTGGTGTACCACAGGGATCAGTCTTAGGACCCCTATTATTTTCATTATATATCTCAGATTTAGAAACAGAGGAAAAATCATGCAGCGTACAATTTTTAGCAGACGATACCCAAATTTTCTATTCATTTAGGAGTAATGACTTGGAAACAGCAAATAATAAAGTTAATCAAGATCTTGCCTAAATTGAAAAGTTCAATAGTAGTCATAATCTTCGTTTGAACCCTTTGAAGACAAATATGTTGGTATACGCAAATAGAACAAAAAAGAATGCTTTAAAAAGGGACATAGACATACATTTGAAAGGTAATAAATTAGTTAATGTGTACCATTCGAAGAACCTAGGTATTATAATGGATAATGACTTGTTGTACACGTAAACTATCATTTCAATCTCGCACACTACTAGTTTTACGAAGTAAGCAACGTTATACAAATTAACCTTATTTTCAGTGCTTGATACGATGGAAAAAGAATTCGTTTGAAAAAATTTGGTTTCCTAGAATCCAATTTTCATTCTCTTCTTTGACTATTTGTTATCCAAATTCGGAAGAGAATGTACAGAAGTAGGTCTATTATTATGAGAAGCTCGTTACAAATCATATGGCAAAACATAAATACGAAAAAAATTGATGCAATTCATTGTTCTGTAACTGTTATTTTGAGATATGTCAAAAACGGTTAGGCTTAGGTGTAGGATGATACATATAACTTCTATTTAGAATTTCGCGTAGAATCCAAAAAATTAATGGTCTTTGTAAAATAAGCAAGTGCTATCATTTTGAAAATATTTTAGCCATATCTGTCATAGGAGAATTTCTTGTAAAACCGATCGCTGTAGTTCTACGTATAGCACCTTGTAGTTCGTTCAGTTTATATGATATTTTCGTTTCATGGCATCCATTCTTCTAGCCAAAACTTCATCATCTTTCGAGCATCACATCATAATTCATCGCCACAATTTACCCCAGTTTCATTTGCTAGCAAAAACGTGAGAGAATTTCCAAAAATTCCTCTGTATATTCGTTCTTGGCAAAAAATTGTTTCCCGAAAAAATCGGGTGGAAGGAATATAAATCCGGTATGAATTTGAAGCGGTGTCCCAAGAAGTACATGTTCCACGACATTTTTTAACAGTTAATTTTTTTTTGAACAATCTTAGGTCCATTCTAATAATATACCTGATGTTTTTGGTATTTATCAATTAGTGTCCGTAAATTATGAGTGTATTGTTATATCATTGCTGATAAGGTTCGTGATTTAGCGTTTCACCGTATTTTAATCGTATTCCATATGCGTATCTGCAACTTTTAATGATAAGAAAGTAAGGTATAGGGGCCTATATAGAGGTATGTTTTCTGTGCTTAGCAATAGCATAAATAGGGATCTATAAGAATACCTGGCGTGTCAAGACTCCAGTTCTTGAGCGCAATATGGTCGATGATCCAAGAGAAATACTCGCTGATGAATGATCCAGAATTCTGACAGCTGTTGACATTTGTCAAACAATTTTGTGGTCATCGGTAGTTATTTACTTTTTTACACGAATGGTAACCCTCACATTGTCTTTGCTTGAAAACAAAACGCGTTTTCGGGGATTCCCGCAAATAATGCATACGTTTAGTGAACAGCGCGCGGTAATTCCCCTACTCGCTTTAGGACCGAGTAAGGGAATTACCGAGCGGTGTTCACTTGTCTAAATTTCCTCTAACAGTGTATTGTTTCGTTTGGATACTATAGCGAGTACACGTATTGTAAGCACAGTAAAGCAAGTTAACATTTGTGTTACCATTAATTCCATTAGCCAACGTTTAATGTTTAAACAAGATGTCGTTTCACATAGACAAATCCAAGTTATACCAAAAATTGTTTGAGGGTTTTAAAAAATCTCATACAAGTACGAAAGTACAAAATGTACAAAAGTTAGTTAACGAAGTGTGGCGAAATTACAAATTACAAGCAAAATCCGACAAGGAACTAGATATTATTGTATCTAAGAGAATCGAAGAAGAATTGCAAGCGCCGAATAAGAATAAATCCAATCTACTAATTTTTTTTCTAAGGTGAGTGACGAAATCATTTTAGGTACCTATGAGTACTAGAAATATTAGAAATCGCCAAAAAGTTTCTCTTTACTGATGAGAAAATATTATGGCCTATCTCAACGTATAGGGGTAATATTCATTATACATAATTATAGATTTATTTCTTATAATTGATTCCGTCAATTGGTCAAAAAGTACAGGATGTTAGTTGTATACATATATACAGAAAACTAACACCCTGTATTTTGTGACCGGAACGAATTGCTCGTTTAAACATTTTATATTTAAAGCCATAGGGTTTTGTATTTACCATATATACTGCCATACTTTGTATTTATGTAGCTTAATAAGAGAATCTTTAGCAGAAAAACTCTTGATGAACTCACACAAGAACTACGTAAAATAGGATTTGACATTAGTCGCAGTGGGACATATCTTCGTTTGATTCCCAGAAAATCTAATTCTGCAGAGAGACGAAGACATGTATTGACAGTCCCTGTTAAGCTCATTCGGGCTGAAACTGATCACCACAAGAGCCACTTAGATAGCAAGTTCGCTGAAACATCAATACATTATTTAGAGAACATAGCATCCATACTTGGACCAGATCAAGTATCTTTCATATCTCAAGATGATAAAGCTCGAGTCCCTATTGGCGTAACTGCGGCAAATAAGCAAGCACCACTTCTAATGCACATGGAATATAGAATCAAATTGCCTGATCACGATTGGGTAATCGCTGAGCGTCATAAATTAATACCATCTGTTTATGCTGGTATCAAAATCACTTCCAGGAGAACCGCAAGCCGTTGGATATTCTGGACCAACATACATCGCTGTTCGAAGTGGAAAGCATAGTTCATCTACTGATAATACTCATGCTCAGGATTTCGAGACGCTTCTCGAACTTGAAGAGTTTCGACCATTAGCTGAAACTGACCATGGACTAGTAAAACCAGTGGTAATCATGACGGTTGATGGAGGGCCAGATGAAAATCCACGTTATCAAAAAGTCATAGGGTTTGCTATACAACACTTTAAGCGACATGATCTCGATGCATTGTTTTTAGCTACCAATGCTCCTGGAAAAAGTGCGTATAACAGAGTAGAGCGCAGAATGGCTCCTCTTAGTCGGGAAGTGGCTGGTTTAATATTGCCTCATGACCATTTTGGGTCTCATTTGGATGAACGTGGCGTTACAATTGATGAACATTTAGAAAGATCTAATTTCGAATTTGCAGGAAATGTATTAGCTGAAGTATGGAGTTCAATGGAAATTGATGGCTATAATGTTAATGCAAAATATGTTGGGGCAGGTGAACAAGATCTTCCTGATTTTCCAGACATGAAATGGTATTCAGAACATGTGCGTGAGAGCCAATACTTGCTTCAAATTGTAAAATGTAGAAATACAGAATGCTGTCGTCCAAGAAGTGGCCTATTTAGATTACTAGACAATAGGTTTCTTCCACCTCCTGTAAAAGTAAAACAAACAGTTGATGACTTGGTTTTGGATGAAAGAGGGCAATTTCTTAATCTTCCAGTCAATTTAGCTCTACGCTTAAGTGCTTCACTCAAATGCACTACGATTATTTTGCAAAACGTGTGGTCTTTATCATGCTTCCGTCAAGTCACTAAATCGTCACATTGAAAATATCGATAAAAAAGTCGTGCTAATGAACTGATGTGCATTATTCAAAATTTAGAGCACCATGATGTTGAATGGCTCGATGAGAATGACGTAGACCGAATGTGGTCAGGATCGACTGAAACATTAAAAAACGAGCCGCCACGATTTTCAAAAACTACAAATCGTTTGCGTACTTGGCATAACATCCAAAAAACATAATATCGCATTTTCAAAAATGTTCGCGCCAGCGGGTGTGGGAGGTAAAAACAAGTGTGAAAAAATCCCATGCCACATTTTTAAGGCCCGTCAAAATGGCTGCCTTCCCGCCAAACGTACCACACGCCTCTGGCGCCAAATTTCCTACTGGGTATAGCGACTCGCGACCGAGAGTAGAGGAGTTAAATACAACGTAACACGCACCGTGTACAGTTCGCATTAAAGATGGGTAAAAATAGCCTTGTGTTCGTCCTGAGTTTGGTGGTTGCCGGATTAGGGTCGTATTTGATCTACCCCTTATTGAGCACGCCCCCCGTGCCGGCGGTTGAGGAGAAATGGTGGGGCCCGGGAGAACCTACGAAAGAAGACGCTAGCGTTAGGGAGATGAAGATCAATGTTTCGGAGAATGTAAGTATGCATTTTTTTACGTGACTGGTTGCCATAGCAACGGCTGCGTGTAGACGCGTTTGTAGCATTTCATCTTGCAGTGACGGGGGTACGGCGCGAAAAGCTCTCTGACAATCAAAGACTGCGATTTTCATAAGACATATCTTCTATTCGTCATTGTCTGTCAGAGCGGACCTTTGCTCTTGGTTGAAGTCTTGTAAGTCAGTAGGTATGTCAGGTCTGGTTGCCCACATACCAAACAGAGTCAGGGAGAAAGAAGGGAAGAAGAAAGGAAGGAAGGAAGGGGGAAGAGCAAAGAAAAAAGAAATGCGTCAATTTGAGGGGTGCCTTGGCATTGCTAATTAGTATTCGGCAATTTTAAATTGATCCTAAAATCAATTTTGGGATTGGTTGTTGAAGAAAAATTATAATTTTGGTTGTACCTAAAGTCGCACGATTTAATTTTGTTCACAGTGCGAGTCGCGGCCTTGTGTGCTTGCGAGCTTGCTCGACTGTGTAGTCTACTGATTCGCGCCTATAACGTATCTGCGCTTGTTGTTTGATGAGTCGCTTAGGTAAGGGAAATAAGTAATATCATAAGGGCATCTAATTTTTCCGAAAAAGATCGAAACAACTCGTTGCCAAGCAATATTTTAACAAGCAGCATGAGTGCTGGTGGCAACAAAAATCCGAGTCGAAGACGAGGATTTTTGCACCTGCAGGAATGCTTTTTTGTTGGAAAAATGTTATTTTGCCTTGTGTTTTTTCGATTTTTACACACGATGCCCGAACGGTATTTGCCAAGACTATTTAACGAGTCTTTCAGGATTAGGTTTAGTTGCTTTAGGCATGTAGTTTCCAAAAAAAAGCTCGTATTTCTCTGCCTTGCAAAATTCCACAAACTGTTTCCATATCTAGAAACCATTTGTAATCCAAAATTGCGCGTTTGTGATTGGTAGAAATTGAGATGAGGGAAATAGTCAAGTTAATAATGTTTGAATTTTCTTACGCAATCCACTTCGACTCCAATACACTTGATTCAACGTTTAGGTATCCTTCTCTGTAGTTGGGGGCTTTGGGAACCATGCAAAACGTTCACCTCAAAAATTTGTGTAGAGAAACTACTTGAGAGAACAAGTTGAAACTTGTCATACCAACAAACGACGTACAGGAATTATAAATAATCGAATCAGTCAATTTGAAACCTTTACTTTAATGATATGCGAATATTCAAGGGTGTGAATCTACACGAAAAATTAATGTTACTTTGGAAATTAATTAATATTTTCAGAACCGCTTTTTCACTGATATTTAGTACGTAGTGAAAGTTGATAAAGTTGCATATTTTTCGATGCAAAAATAATGTTTTGCTTTAACAATGGCGTGCGTACGGGTATTGACTTCTATATTTTTTAAGAAAAAAATGATATGCTAATGTTCTTTTGCCATATAAAAATTATTTTTGAATTCCCCGTTGAATTTAAAACCAAATGATTTTTTATTTGTTTACTCAAAAATGGCGTATCAGAAGAAAGCAATGCAAGAGAGATCATTTGTTTTAAACTGAACGGGCAAATCAAAAATAATTTTTATATGACAAAAAACCATCAGCGTACCATTTTTTTCTTAAAAAATATCGAAGTGAATACTGTTGAAGCTAAAAATTATTTTTGCATTGAAAAATATGCAACTTCATTAACTTTCACTACGTGAAATATCAGAGGCGGTTCTGAAAATATTAATTAATTTCCATTTTTTTTTTCTAATACTTCAACACCCCTAGTTTTTGTAAGGAAACATTTTTTATAAACCAAACTAACATTAATTTTAATTGTTCATGTAGATTAACACCCTTAAATATTCGCATATCATTAATAAACACCCTGTATAGATGTTTCTTATTTGAATACCATCTGGTCCAATGTGCTTATTATATTACTGACTCTTCGAATGGTTGTTTCAAGAAAAGGTGAGAATAGCGTATAGTTTTCAGATCCCATGAAACTATCTTGATTATTTGTTTCTTAACTAAACCGGCATTAACAAGTTGACTGTATTGTGTTAGTTATATATTCTTCACTTCGTCAATACAATACATAAGAAATATCTTGGTTGCAATAAAGTAGAATCACGTAACAGAATAGTTGAATAGTTGACAAAAACTGAATCTTGCACTTTTGTTGAATAACTGTTACCTGCAGCCCTTATACAACCTCTTAAATGTCTGAAGTGTCCTATTAGGTGTGCCCATTCCGCTTGTATAACTGTTGTAAGAGGGTTTTGAAAATGTTCTTACAGTATACAATGCTGTGTAAGGAATACTGTATAATCATTCTTGCAACTCTAATAGGAGTGATAATTGTTAGTTGGGTTGTTATTGGATGGCTGCTTTTCTTAAGGCTATCTAAATTTTGTTATGTCTTCTTGTTGATTGAAGCACCATGTCTTTGTCAGACTGAGTACGACTCATCGTTACTAATTAGACGAATCGAAAACTAGATTTAATCACTTTTGTTGGTTCAATTGTATTTGGTACAATGTTTAATTGACGCGCAATTTGTATTTGTAGTTTGACATGATCTTGTTGGTTACGCAGGTATTAGAAGACCTCGACCATCGACTTTCCAATCATTTGCCGTTTCAAGACCCGTTAGAAGACGCGAAACAGCACTACGGCATGAACACAAGGCTCCTGGAGACAATCGTAGACCACTGGAAGACAAAATACAACTGGAGGGAAAGAGAGAACTTCCTGAACCAATATCCCCACTTCAAAACGAAAATTCAAGGCTTGGATATACATTTCGTCCACGTGAAGCCCAAAGAAACCAAAGGGCTCAAAGTGGTGCCCTTATTGTTGGTCCACGGGTGGCCAGGTTCCTTTAGGGAGTTCCTCGAGACCATCCCAATGTTGACGACGCCTCAGTTAGGAAGAAATTTCGTTTTTGAAGTCGTTGTGCCTTCTTTGCCAGGTAAACTCAATATACCAGGAGTGCTGTAATTTTTACTTTTTACAAGTTTTAGGTCTACTGATAAATAGAAAGCGATTAAAATTTTAACTCGAAATTTCGCAAGATAGCTAAGATATTCCACCTTGATGTTAATAATGCGATGAAGCTCCTCTGTTCGCTGAACATTCGTTAAGTCGTTCTTCGTCTTTAAAAAGTTCGGCTTCAAAATTTTATGAACGTATACTTCTATGTTTACAAGTTTTCATCAAAATTCGATAAATAATTCTGGGTGTTCCATTTTATATGTCACTTAGTGTATTTCATTTGAAAAGGTGTTATATCTTTTATGTATTTTCATAGACAAAATGCAAGAAATATTTTCAGTAAGCCCGGTCGAATATACGAGTGATCAAAGTCTTAAAAGTATACCCTTACAGAAGTACAGAGTGTTCGAGGTACGATTCTGTGAATCGAGAATAATATATCTTCAGCGGAAATATAGTTTTTACTTTGCTTATATGGCGTATAGATAAATAGTTCTTTCAGGTAACATACTGTGTACAGCAAAGTGTCGAGATCACCGAGATGTTACGCTCCGAAAAATTAATCAAACCTAAACGAAACCTAATCCTCGATCGGATCAAACGTACCATGCGCATCATACCCAATTCACATCGGTTCTGTAAAACAAAACTAAAATGGCTACTCATACACCAAAATATCGAAGTTATCTTTTATTTACCGTATCTTCAAAATGCTACCGAGGCTTCGCGAGTGTATACAGATCGTTTTTCAAGAACCTTCGTGATTTCCTTTTTTGTTTGACGGAGCTGTGCTTGAAATTTCTTTTCGAAGAACAGTGAGCTTTGTTTCTGAATGGGGGCACCCCGAATAGGTATTGAAATTTTGTACATACAAAAACTTTCCTAGCTCAAATTACACCAGTGACGTAGAAAGAGATAGACTGTTACAAATGACGTATATTTGCTACGTCTCCATCATGTTTGAAAATCTAATGCAGTATTTGATTAGATATTCAATTGGAAGTCCCTTACCACCCACTTTAAGCGTCAGCGTTGCCACATCTTTCACTTCTGCGATCCTAGTTGTTAACAGGGATGTGGCGATTAGTCTAGCCACAGACGAAAATACCCCTGGTTTGCGAAATAATTGTGAAGTCTGGTTTTATTGCAGGAACTAAAAACTCTTCATACAAGCTTTTAGGTATTTATGAGACCTAGGAAATGAGACCACACGTGAAAAGATCTGACTAATAGCAAAAAAGTTATGGCCGAAAAACGATGCAAACTGCAGGTTTTGGCACTTGTTGGTAATGCGACGATGGTTTCTTGCAGATATTTGAATTCCTACTTCTAAATAACCACAACGAAATTGGAGTAGATTGGTCAAATAGTTTTTGAGAATTTCTAATTGTTTATCCCAAAACACCTGTCTTCCGGCCATCACTACTAGTTTATTGAATAATATACAGGGTTAGTCCAAAGGGCATTTTATAGCAAAATACACATGTGTGTCTTGCCGATATGAATCACAAACCATTCCGAACGAGAAATGTTATTTAGAAGTAGCAATCCTACGGATTTGAAGAATTTCAACTAAAAACGTAAAAACCCGCATTTTGACTCGTTTTTCAGTCATAACATTTTTGCTATTATCCGGATCTTTTCACGTGTGGTCATTTGAAGGTCTCATAAATACCTAAAAATCTTATATGAAAAGTTAACACTTTCGATTGAATACCAAAAAAACACGTTTTTTCATTCTTTGTGGTCAAATAAAAAGTTTTCTCACATAAATTGGTGCGACCATGTTTCAAATACCCCCTTGAACAACTTGCACCAATAAAACCGGACTTCGGGAAATTCGCTAATGATTAGCCGAAAATTGCACGTGAACGCCTAATACAACATAAGGTTGGACATATTGAAGAATAATAAAAATGATTGATTATGTGTGGTTGAGCCCGTTAAAAAGATTAACTCGCTTAGGAATTTTATTTATGTTTTCTAAAACCGCATTGTGTATTGTTATAGTATACAATCGCTAATAATAATTAACACGTTATGTATGAGTGATATCGCACGGTATTGTAGTCGATGGGGTAGAAAGGTCACTTTCACTAATTACTGCGAAAACCATATTTTTTTATTTATTGGATAGTTTTATATACCGATTATTTCAAATTCGACAACTTACAACATTCCGCTTAGAAATTCGAAGTACTTCCGGAGAGAGGTTTTCCCAAAATCGTTTTAATTTTTTCCGGACTTTATTTGTAGCGAGATTTCAAAAAGAATTACACATTAACATTGCCACTTTTTCTTCACTACAAGATGGTATAACTGGTATTTCAATACGACGTTTCCGGCATCAACTTTATTTTTCTTCTGGGCGCCATATTGGATTTTTAAAAGATGAATAGAGTTTATAATTCTGATCAAAAAATATAGAATATCTCATACATCACCATTGCCAAACCTTAGTTATTTCAAAAAACAATAGAATTTTATTATATTATATATATTATATATACTGAATTTATTGAAAAATCGTTGTTTATTTCCTTATTTTCTACAAGAGAGTGTATTCAAATTTTCAATTAGGCGTTTCTTCTTTCGATCTCCATCGTTAACTTTGTTTTTTTCTTATGGTCTCCCTATTGAAATTTGGCGCAGCGGAACACAATTTTTGATTCTGCATTTATGTCACAATAAACACAAATTTAATTAAAGTACATTTTTACTGTCAGTAGTATACTAAGTGACATATAAATCCGAACACCCAGTTTAAATGGTTTTATTTTAATAAAATTTTGTATAAGTACT
This sequence comes from Acanthoscelides obtectus, assembly GCA_963669975.1. Lineage (NCBI taxonomy): Eukaryota > Metazoa > Arthropoda > Insecta > Coleoptera > Chrysomelidae > Acanthoscelides > Acanthoscelides obtectus. Next base: position 3,239,646 of record CAVLJG010000006.1, read on the forward strand.
TAATGAAGCATAATAAGTAAATGATAAAAATTTCAAAATGATTGCACTGCTTTAAAGTCCTTTGACCTTTAATAATGTGTGGATGCACCCTGATGTGCTACGCATTCTCCAACGCGCTTAGGCATGCTTCTGATCAGGTGGTCAATGTCCTCCTGTGGTATCTCATTCCAGGCCACCACCAACTCCTCTCGAAGTGCTTCTAGAGTCTGAGGAGGACGTTGCAAATTGAGCATCAATTATTAAAATAAAACCATTTAAACTGGGTGTTCGGATTTATATGTCACTTAGTTCTCGTACCGATTCTGAGATACCAATGGTATACAGGAATGCTGGTAACGTATCTATGTATATCCAAATAGAATATAATTCAACCTTCTTTTTACTTGAAATCCAGCAAAACGGATTACCGGTACCATGTGTAAATATTTGTGTAATCATATCCGACCGATATTTAAATACTGTCACCTTGTAAAATGCATCTCACTGATTATAGCGTGTTTTCCGTGATAATATTTATACCCAATCATTTTTCAACTCGCACGAGCCTGAACTAATAGAAGGCTGATATACCGGGGGTGTTTTCAAAGTTGAGTCATTTATTTTAACGGCTTGTCCAAGTCGTCAAAAGAAGCTGATATACCAAGAACCACTTATATAAAAGTTACATAATAAGAGAGTTTGAATTATTAAAAAAAATCATTACAAGTTAAATGGATACCGTTAATATAAAAAATCGTCCCGATTCACAGTATTTTTCATGAGTACAAGATGAAGAAGTGACAGGTTTGCATTGCTTAAGGAAATTCCTTTTGAGCTGTTGTGGTTCTGGTTGACCTTGAGTGTCATATAATCAGACAGAATTTCGATTCAAAATTTTCCAAATTCTTTTAAGGCTAACGAGAACCACAACCGATCGAAAGGAATTTGCTTTTTGCATGCATGATCAGCTGTAATTTTTTTATATTGTTCCGCGATAGATACCTATTCGTGAAAGATAGTATATTACTCACTTAACTTAAATCAAGTTCATAGTTTTGGATGTTTGTGGAATACACATTGGATTCAAGTGTTTCGAATGTTTAATATAACGAACTATAATAAATAAATCTGTCTACAATCTAATACTCACCATATTAGGATGTCCAAAAAAATAAAACACTGCTTTATTTGTATCTTAAATTTCTTATCAGTATTTACAACTATTTGATATTTCTTCCTTTAAACAGATGGATGAAGGTCCCCTCTAATCCGGAGCTTAGACTATAACATTAAAGCGTTCTTCTGACTGATTCCTAAACTTTTATTCTTCGAATTGCAGGTTACGGATTTTCTGATGCTGCTGTAAGGCCCGGAATGAACCCTTCAGCTATTGCTGTAATATTCAAGAATCTCATGGCTAGGCTTGGCTTCAACCGGTATTATATTCAGGTAATACATTCAAGCCTAATCTCTGAAAATAGTCGCAAAATGAGACACACATATTTTATGAACGAGTACGGTTGGTAGGAAACCCCAAACGTTTCCCGTTTATAACTCGTTTTACTTCCCCGGACAATTGTAAACATTTGTAAAATGAGATAGTATGTTTTTTGGAGGTTACGTGGGAAGTTAAAAATTAACCCCGTCTAACTTGTTTGTATGACTTGGTGACAGTTAAAAATTCACTGTAGTGAGAACACTGCACGTATTCTTGTGAAACTTTCAATTTAAGTTTACTAAAGAGTGAGGTTAAGACTCAGTACCGACAAAACTTAAAAGACATCCCTCGTATAGGATAAAGTTGTATTGGAACACCCTGCATAATTTTATTGAAAATGATTGTCGCTAATTTTTTTATTCCAGATATACTAATATATATATAATATAGGTGAAAAATTCAAGCTTTCGCCTTCTGTTGGGTACTTCGACAAAATTTAAGCAAGGAGGACTCTTTATACTTTTTTCTATTCTCTCTAGCTTTCAATGGACTTTGCCATCATCATCAGGAGCTGCAATTACATTGATAACACAATCAATGTAATTGCAGCTCCTGATGATGATGGCAAAGACCATTGAAAGCTAGAGAGGATAAAAAAAGTATGAAGAGTCCTCCTTGCTTAAATTTTGTCGAAGTACCCAACAAAAGGCGGAAGCTTTAATTTTTCACCTAACTGGTGTAGACGACAATGACCACGTCTCAAGTTATATATATATATATATATATACTATTATTTGAGACTAGCAAACTCGATTTTTTACGCTTGGTTCAATAGACATTCCAATTGCAGCTGATATATAGCATCACCCAGAAGTCGAATTCAAGCCGGAAACGGGGGCTAGGTCATGTCATATAATAATTATCAAAGGAATATAAAAAAGTTTTTCAATTAAAGGCTTTAAAAATATCTGAAAAATCTACACCATGTGATAAATAATCTACTAGCTTCCATTACTACAAATTTCTATTTTTTCTTAGACGAAGTGTAATTCTACGTAGTGATAGCGAGACAGATAGTAACGCCACTTTCATTAAATCATCAGAATCAACCTACTCGACGCCATCATAAATTTATTGTAGCAATCATTTCGATAAAGGTGTCTCAAATAGATCGAATCTATATCTCACATACAAATTGCTTTAACCGATTTTTTTTTATCATAATTTATATGAAGAATCAAGCTACTTGACGCCACTTTCTTTTTTGTCTAGGGTGGAGACTGGGGCTCAATGATAGTCCACGTGATGTCAGTCTTGTACCCGGACAGAATCCTAGGCGTCCACCAGAACATGTGCTTCGTGAACACACCGATCGCCAACATGAAGATGTTTATGGCCAGCGTCTATCCATCCCTATTCATGAAACAGGAACACGTCAATCTGATATATCCTTTAAGCAAGATGTACTCTTACATATTATTGGAGTCTGGGTATCTTCACTTACAGGCTACCAAGCCGGATACAGTCGGTAAGATTTTATTTCATATATTTTTTGCCAAACTTGTGTCCCCCTCGAAAACAAAATCGACGGGTCTGAGCGTTTTTAAGTTAAAATTTTCTGCTGCAACAACCGAAAAATATTTTCACCTTGGCTTATTCTAAAGCATTTTTGTGCGATTGTTAAGGGGCCGTTCAAGTATTACGTAACGAGGTTTTTTACAATTATGGACCATCCCCTTGTCAGCAAAAGTAAGCAAATCCTCTCACGCTTACGTAAACATTTTGGTACATTTCTCAATTTGAATCAAGTGTTGGGGAACCCCTGAAGATGCGTTTCGCTTTGGAGCGTAGAATCGCAGGGTTGCCATATGTATTTAAATCAAAATCGTCTAAATTGTAAATTCTATAGAGAATCGGAAAAAGTAAAAGAGACTCTCTCGTTACCGATGTCATCAAGTATAAGCAAAGCGCAGAAAAAAATGGCGAGTATGGTTAAAAGTAGCCTAAAGGTCAACGTTTACAATTGTGAATTTATTTTTTTTTAAATAAAAAGTTTCTTGTACCTTATTTTTGAAAAAACCCTCATTTTTAGGAGTTGCTCTCAGGGACAGCCCTGTAGGTCTAGCGGCTTACATTCTCGAAAAATTCACAACGTGGACCAATAAGGAATGGAAAGATCTAGAAGACGGCGGACTCACAAAGAAATACACTCTCACGAATTTGTTGGATAATGTGATGATCTACTGGGTCAATCGGAGTATCACAACCTCTATGAGGTTGTATTCAGAAGCATTTTCATCAGATTATTACAACCAACAGTGGGATAGGTAAGTTTAAAAATAAATAGGTAGATGTTCTTTGGATCTTAAAAATAAAATACAAGACCCGTCAAGTATAACTTAATAGCGCTACAAAAAAAAACAGTTGAATGCAGACTCTTCGGTTTGGTTATGGTTTTTCTATAGTATAAAGTATGTTATATATATATATATATAACTTGAGACGTGGTCATTGTCGTCTAGACCAGTTAGGTGAAAAATTAAAGCTTCTGCCTTTTGTAGGGTACTTCGACAAAATTTAAGCAAAGAGGACTCTTTATACTTTTTTTAATTCTCTCTAGCTTTCAATGGACTTTGCCATCATCATCAGGAGCTGCAATTACAATGATAACAGTAGCAACAAAAGTGTAAAATGAATTTAAACTGATTCAACTTACAGTAGTATGTGAGGATGTTGCTAATTGTTGTTTACGTATAGGATGAGGGAAACGTCCAGTAACATGGTGAGAGCTGGATAGATGGTACAATGGTCAAAATTATATAAAATATGACAAGAACAAGTTAAAAACAGATTCAAAATTATTTAAAAACATTAAAGCATTACATCGTGAAGCCACTTGATGATTGCACAAAATGGTGGTCATGGAATAATGAGTGAGATGAACCCTTTGACAGAAGGCCGAAGGTTGTCAATGTCTGTGTAGAAAGATGGAACGAATTGTGGGCGTGTGCCAACGTTGCCAAATCACTTCAGATGACGTGATTTTCAGAATGTTATGTAAGAAATTGTTAAACCGACCAGAGGCAGTTGAATAAACTATATTTTAATTAATGGGAAATTAAATTAACAATTATTATTAAATCGTGAGAAGAGAATTATTAGATTTTGAGTGGAATGAAATTTACTGGTGGAATCGACTAAGATACAGATTCTATTTATGGTTATGAAGAGTCAAAATTTGGGGAGATATGTAAGTTCTCCAATTTTTCGCAGTTTAGCAAATATGAGTAAATGACACTCAGTTGTTTAACATCTGTCTTTTTGTTGAGACAGTTGTTATTCATGAAAATGTGGGACATTTCCAGGAATAAACGTTTGGAAAGGTGTTTTTCTTTATCAAGAACTTTGATACTTGTGTAATTCATAGAATGCCCTGTTGTGTTAACATGAGATGCTAGAGCGCATCTTTAACCAACACAGTCTACTTGTTAATTTAATTTCCCATTAATTAAAATATAGTTTATTCAACTGCCTCTGGTCGGTTTAACAATTTCTTACATAACATTCTGAAAATCACATCATCTGAAGTGATTTGGCAACGTCGGCACACGCCCACAATTCGTTCCATCTTTCTACACAGACATTGACAACCTTCGGCCTTCTGTCAAAGGGTTCATCTCACTCATTATTCCATGACCACCATTTTGTGCAATCATCAAGTGGCTTCACGATGTAATGCTTTAATGTTTTTAAATAATTTTTAATCTGTTTTTAACTTGTTCTTGTCATATTTTATATAATTTTGACCATTGTACCATCTATCCAGCTCTCACCATGTTACTGGACGTTTCCCTCATCCTATACGTAAACAACAATTAGCAACATCCTCACATACTACTGTAAGTTGAGTCAATTTAAATTCATTTTACACTATTGTTGCTACTGTTATCATTGAAATTGCAGCTCCTGATGATGATGGCAAAGTCCATTGAAAGCTAGAGAGAATTAAAAAAGTATAAAGAGTCCTCTTTGCTTAAATTTTGTCGAAGTACCCAACAAAAGGCGGAAGCTTCAATTTTTCACCTAACAGGTCTAGACGACAACGACCACGTCTCAAGTTATATATATATATATATATATATGTATAGTAAAAAATAAAATTGCCATGTGTCTAATTTATTAAAAGTATAAATTATCTTCCATCGGCTTTGTAGTTTTTTCTACGATTTTTAAAATTTTGTCAACTTAATGGCCCACCCTGTATATTCTCCCAAGATGCCAAAAATTATTTCTTAAGCTTATGCGAAGCTGGGTTTGGGAAGCACATATAGTTTATTATTATTATTATTATATTATTATTAATTACACTTTATACCATTTTTTCCTACTTTGATGAGTGATTCTCGTTTTTTTCGCAGACAGCCAATAAAGGATGTACCCAGTGGCTGTCTTAGGGCGGAACACGAGATCGCATTTTCTCCGGACTTTATCCTTGAAGAAAAATACGAAAATTTGGTGCATCTGAAAGACTACGATAACGTCGGCCATTTCGCTGCTTTCCAAGAACCGGAATTGTTCAGCAAAGATGTTTACGATTTCGTCGATAAGGTGGAGAAATTACCGAAGGAAAAGAAAAAATAACAAGCTGTTTTTTTTCCTGTTTTGTTAGCGCCGCATGTCCTTTTTTTCGACAGCCTGTCTGGAGGAGTATGCTCAATAATGTTCGTATGATTGTTTCGTGGTGTTTAAAGAGATGACTGAAAAACAATTCTATCAGTTTATTTTTTGTGCGTTTTTTATACGTTTTTTTTCATCATCGTAACTAGTGAACAAATATGTGTCACAAAGCTACGATTAAAGAAAGAATGTATAATAGGTGTAAAATGCACAAAAAATGCATTTCTTGTTAAAAAAATAATGTTTTTTTTTTTTAGTCAGCTGATAATTCGTTTAAAAGGATTTATAACACCAAACAAGCAGTTGAAAAAGGGACATGCGACATTTGTGATTTGTTGGTGTAATAATTGTTTACTATGAAAAATTAAATTTGCATTGTTTCCATAATCTTTTTTTTTATCTTTCCCTGTTTATTCCCAAAACGTGTGTAAACTTTGACAAGCAAATCTACAGGGTGGCCCGATATTCCTTGAACAAAGAAGTACCACGTATTTTTAGACTCGGGGCGTCAACATTTTCTTTTTAAAACACATTTTTCAGTCTATTTGATCGAAATTCAGAAAATGTGTTTTGGTAGATGTCCTGATATTTGACTTTTACTAAAAACCTTTACATGAGCAGAATTTTTTTGCAACTCTCTCTACGACTTTGAATTGTTCATTTAAAAGACCCTATTATTTACTCCATTTTCATCTTTATAAAAATATTTTTCGGAGCTGGTTCCTAGAAAATATTATCATTAAATCAAGCGTCAAAAATGTTTGGGCCAAGCTGTTATGTGCGGGAACGAAAGTGTGACCACCACTATTGAACAAGGGCGTCCCCAGAGGGGGTAAGGGCGCGGAGCTGCCCCCCCTCTTTTCCCTAGCTCGACAAAATTAAAATGGAGAGTCCACAAGCTCAGTTTTTTTTTTTTGGAAAAACGCTCAGACCCGTCGATTTTGTTTTCGTGGGGGACACAAGTTTGGCAAAAAATCACGTTAACACGTGCAGCCCCCTGGGCGGGGGTGACACCACCCCTAAAATCTTAAATGGAAAGGGCGGTCGAGTGATACCTTATTTTAAAGGTCTTTCAATTCCCTTTATAGTGATATAAAATTAATGTACTTCACTTCAGTAGTTTTGAAGGTTTATTGATTTAAAGCTTAAATAAAACTAATACATCATCATTAGTGGAGATCAATACATTTGGCGGCAAAGTAATTTAAAAATGAAGAACGAACTGACCCGTTAGGCATGCAAATGTTGAAAATGGCCACCATGACTCTCCATGCAATAATAAAGATTTTGCTCAAAATGTTGCCGCACATTTTGTCAATATTTGAGGAGTAATTTGAAGGCACTCATTCACAATCCTTTGTCGCAGGTCTTCTAATGATGTTGGCTGAGTAGCATAGATTTTGCTTTTTAAATGACCCCACATAAAGAAATCTAAAGGTGATAAATCTGGCGATCTTGGGGGCCATTCAATGGCACCTCTTCTACTAATCCGTCGATCTGGAAACGTCTGATCTGAATACTCGTATTGTCGAACACGTAATGCGTAATGTGGTGGGGCACCATCCTGAATATCAACCTATTCGCAATGTACCGCCGCTTGGAGAAAAATAGCTTAAAGATCAACGTTTCCAATGGTGAATTCTTTTTTTTTTTTCAAGTAAGAAATTTCTGGTGCCTGAAAAAAAAATGTGAGTGCCCCAGTTTTGAGACAACCTCCGTAGTATCGCTGCTAGCAATTCGGCATACAGTATTACCGAGTATTATAAATAATGCTAGTTTTATTTATATTTTATCTATAATTATTTTTACTTAATTGGTACGTACAAAGTACAATGAATTGTTAACCATCCAGCTACTGCTGTTGCCATGAACCAACGAACCTTGAACAAAGAGCAGATATACAGTGGTGTAACAAAAGTTTGGAACGCATCGAAAATCTCATCTATTTTTTTTAAAAATTGGTTATTTCCGCTATCTTGCCAAATCTACATTTTTTCAGAAACTGTATGCAACTTTTTTTTTGTGTACATTTTATTCGATATTTGTATTCTTCGAGAAATTTGGAATACTTTTTATCAAACATATTTTGACGTAGACCTCATAGTTTACGAAATATTCGCGATCAAACTATGATATTCAAACAATAAAACGTATTTTTTTCACCGAAGCAAAGTCATTTTTAATGACATTTATGCCAATCGGAATCCAATAACAAGTGCTGCTGTTAGAAAAGTTTTGAGAAAATTTGAAATAACTGGACGTGTAAAGGATGTTCCACGATCTGGGCGTCCCAAAACAGCCACTGACGAAAATAAGGCTTTGAATATTTTAGTGAGCATAGCGGAAAACCCCCACCTTTCTACTAGAACACTTAGTGAAGATAACAATACACCTAACATGTCTGTGAAACGCATTTTAACGACGGAAATGTTCCATCATACGTCAAAGTATAATCAATGAAAAGTGTTCAGAGTTTCTCGCAGAATGCAAATATCGAATAAAACCTAAAGTTTCTGAAAAACTGCAGATTTGGCAACGTCGCGGATATCATTAACGAATCCGCCGTGGTTTCGAATCTAATCCTACTAATTTTTGAAAAAATTAGATGAGTCATCCGTCAGATATTCGATGCGTTCCAAACTTTTGTTGCAGTCTGAATAGTACTGAAAATGATGAAGCTTTAGTTGCGGTATCGAGATGAAAGTAAGGACATCTCAAATGTCGAAGTCCATCTAACCATGTCAACTGTAGACCGTAAAATATAAATTTAAAATAGATTTTTTTATTAAAATCGTTTATTTTGATTTCACTAATATTGCCACGAGTGATCACCCTGTATAGTATCCTCGGCAAATAATGCTTAATTTTCAAAGTTTTCTTTTGGAAATTATTTTTTTATAATATTTCATTACTAATTATGTTAATGTTATTTAGTATTTGTTGTTGTTATTACATAATTAATGATCAAGAATTATAAAAAAAAAAATTCCAAAAAAAACCTTTCCTATTATTCCTTGTTTGCAAGTACGTTGTATTTCCAATTGCTTAATCCAAAGGACGTAATAAAAATTGCACAAAAGTCAGTTAGGGCTAAATTAGCTCCTTAATGTTATACAAACCACCGCCAAATTACAACAAAATTAGGTAAAGGATATTTAAGATATTTACGAAAAAAAAAATAATTTTAACACCCTGTATCTTCTGAACGAACTTTTTATCTTAAAATTACTCAAAGAATCGTCTGTTAAATTTATGGTACATACTTAATTAACACCCTGTATCAGTGAGTTCAATTCAATTAAAGTGAAACATATACAGAGTGCGCCATCTTTTATGTCGGTACGTAAACGTGAAATAACTTTGAAAACGAAAAACCGATTTCTATATATCGCGTATTTTTATTAAATATGGTCCTTTACAATTTATTGAGACTAGTTTCTGAACACAACATCTATCAAGTGGCCACCTTTATTGGCCAAAACAAAATGTGCCCGTTTTGCTGCGTTTTCCATTACTTTTTAGAGCATCTCTGGTGGAATAGCGACGATTGCGTTACGAACGTTTGCCTTGAGCTCTTCAGTGGACTGGAGGTTGACTTGACTTTTCAAATAACCCCACAAGAAGAAGTCCGATGGGGTCAAATCTGGAGACCTGGGTGGCCAGTCAATGTCACCTCTTTTTGACATCAGACGTTCAGGAAATTTTCGTTGCAGAAACTGGATTGTTTCAGTGTCTTGTTGAAACCAGTAACCATGAAGAGCTTTCTCACGCATTTTTGGCAGACATAATGAACCAACATCCACCGATATCGATTTCTATCGACTGTTTCGTTTTCGTTGAAGAGAAGTGGCCCAATGATGGTTTTGGCGCAAACGCCGGCCCAAACAGTCACTTTCCGGTCATGCAACGGCATTTCGTGGATCTCATGTGGATTTTCCGTCCTCCAAATGCGGCAGTTTTGCTTATTAACGCCGCCAGAGAGCGTGAAATGGGCCTTGTGGTCATCACAATTTTCTTCCAAAGATCAGATTCAGCATCAATCATGCGAGCGACTGTTTGGGCGTATTCCAAGCGACGTGTACGGTGAATTGGCAATATTTTTTGTGTTAACTGCACCTTATAAGGAAACAAATGCAAATCATCCTTCAAAATGCGCCGCAACGTGGTTCCACTGATGCCAAAATGCTGAGCGCGGTGACGATACGACACTTTTGGGCAACGCCGTCTCTGACCCCTTCAACCAATTCATTGGTCGTTGATGAACGGTATGTTATCGATCTCCCACTGTCCCGTACTCAAGAAAATTCTAAACCAAACGACGGATAGTGTTGTCAGACGGTGTCTGAACGACGATTTTCAATGTACATTGTGACTATTTCGGCGCGTTGTTTCGGTGTAAATCGATTCATGACTAAAATTATAGTAAATTGACGTTTCAAAAACACGTATAATCGAATCACTCGGTTGGTAAATGTCAAAGTCATTCGATGTTTCAATACCGACATAAAAGATGGCGCACCCGGTACATGTTACGAGGGTGGTCCCAGAAGTACCCGGCCTGACCTAGAGATGGCGATAGAATATCATTGTATTCAAAAGTATGCAACCTATAAAGCATATGTGTCAAGTTTGAAGTCGCCACGTTGTTTAGTATTTGTTTGGCAGCCATCAATACTGAACGTTTTCAGTGAATTTGTGAAAATAGAGAAAATTGGTCATCGTTATGTGGTTTTCCAAACTTGAAAGAATGGCTCAGTAGTCAAAGATTCTCCAACGATGAAGTGATTTCGGCAGTTAATGGCTATTTTGAGGAGCAATACAGTTCTTATTATAAAAAGGGTATCGAACTTATTGAACATCGCTGGGAAAAGTGTATAGATCTATAGGAGATTATGTTGAAAAATAAATACATTCTTTTACAAAAATTTTGTGTTTTCTTCGTTGGGTCGGGTACTTCTGGGACCACCCTCGTAGATTTTGAATATCAACAGACCCACTACAAACTGTACTATGATCCTCCTAAAGTAACCTTGACGCATTAAATCTTTGTCGATTGCACAAATATTGACTGATTAGATAATTTCAGCTAATCGATAGTCAATAGCACAGAGTTTGAATACTCATCAGTAGTTGAATTGAAGAGAGTAAGCCTGAAAATGAATAGGATTTTTGTTTGTTCAATAGCGATATTCGTGGTTTATATAGGCTGGAAAGTGAACGATTTTATGGTAAAGCCACCTTTACCAGAAGTTGAAGACAAGTGGTGGGGACCTGGAACCCCCAGAAAAGTAGACAATCCTATCAGGAATTTCACCATACAAATACCAGACGAGGTAAGGTCTAATTACAATACAGGGTATCCAAACTATAATAATTATAATAAATGACTTTATTGAATACAACAAATAATCTTTATACAAAAGTAATTTATAAAAAAGTACAGAATACATTGACTAATATTGGCGAAATTCAAGTTTAAAGCGACTCTAATGAACCAAAATAAGACAAAAAAAATAATAATAGTAATAAGTCTTCAAACAACAATACAGAATAATCATAATAATAATCCCGTGTTAACATTAAATTGACTGAAAGTAAATTAAAATTTCAACAAGATATTAATTGATACTGTTCAGTATAAAATTTGGATACTGGTTACTATAAAATTTTTTCTACTTATATACCTAAATTATAAACTTCAGTCTCTATTCTAAAAAAAGTTTGTTCTGATTTGTATTTAGCAAATATTTCTTATATTGTATTTTGAAACTTGAAATAGAAAGATTAAGAAACTGGTTGGGAATTGAATTAAATTGTTTAACAGCATTGTATGAGAACGTTGAAACTATGAAGCGGCATAGTTAATTTTTCTAAATATCTCACATTTATATCATGAACAGAATGTCGGAAAATTGAGCGTTCTCTTATAGAATCAGGTGAACCTTGAGTGTTTATAATTTTTAATAAAAAACTAGAAAAATGGAGAATTCGACGCTCATTCGTTTTAAGCCATTTAATTTCTTTATACAAATGAGATATATGATCAAACCTACGCAGATCATAGATAAACCTGAGGCACGCATTTTGCACCTTCTGAATACGACCTCTAGTTGCCTGATCTAAGCAAAACCCATAGACAAAATCGCAATAATTGAAATTGGAAAGAATTAGGGATTCACACAATTTTTTTTAGTGATCTGTTTAGTATGTCTGTTATTATACAAAACTTTTAGAGAACAAAATGATTTTTGCATAAGTGATCTTTAAATCTAAGCTCAGAATCTAAAACTATACCGAGATTTTCTGTACTTTCAACAAAATTCAATTTTGAATTATTAGTCTTTATATTGATATTAGCTTTCAAAAGCTCAGTCTTAGATTTGTTACCAAAAATCATTACATGCGATTTTTTCGGATTAGGTTTTAAGTTGTGACCTGATGAGAGATTGTCCAAAAATGGAAAGTAATTTTACGAACAAACTGGAAAAGATATCAAACATCTGTTTTCATGGCAATATTGATATATTACTAGTGCATTTTTTCAAATTATTTTAATATATACACGGTGCTCCATAACTTCGTGCCAAAATACAAAGTTCCCAAGGGAAACTATTTAATGATGTAGAAATATATAGGGTGTACTATTTGAAATTTACGAGAAAAGGTAGATTTTGCGTTTTTAGATACCCTGTATACATAGAAACATATTTTGGCATTTCTTAAAATCTACGATAATAAACTTTTTGTGAACTAAAATTCATCTAAATACCTTCAAAAATGGTGGAGTTGCGAGACGACAAAGTTGAGAATTTTTCTAGACATTTACTAAATATCTATGCAATTCACCATCGAAACCGTATATTATATGATATCAAACTTTTTGTTTTTAGTTCCATCCAAACATACAATAAAACGCGGGGTATTCTATTTAAGAAAAAACATGTACATGTTTATTATGGCACGAAGCTATGTATACAGGGTGTCCGCAAAGTTGGGGTTTTCCTTTACACGACGTGTAGATCTTGAGAACATAAGCAATTTTTCTTAGTACCATACACATCAATGTCTTAAGGGAACCGAGATAAAGGGCTCTGCAACATCAAAAATATCTTAATACCGTCCTGTAGCCGCGACATCACCGACTGGTACAAGGTCACTGGCTCAACCCGACGACAGAACTGGGTCGGGGTCAGTGTGTCAGGTCAGTATGCAACCTTCAACCGACGGTTACGGTCACCCGTGTAGAGGTAATCGCGTAGACGAGAATCCCTCAACAAGCAACGTGTACAAGCCCTCCAACCTGACGATTTTCCAGCAAGAGTGCGGTTTTGTGAGTGGTTGTTGCATCAACATGACAATCCGGACTTTTTGATGTGCATATTGGTGACAGACGAATCTACGTTCACGCGTAATGGGGTGAATAACTTTCGCAACACTCATGTTTGGTCAGTAGATAATCCGCACGCTGTCCGTCGGGCACATTTTCAACAAACATTTTCGGTTTGTCCTGGCATGGTGAACGGTATGCTCATTGGACCATTTATTCTCCCAAATCGATTGGACGGGATGCAATACCTAGACTTTTTACGCAACATTTTGCCTTCCTTGTTAGAAGGAGTGTAAGACAATCAATGTGGTTTCTGCGTCTGCTCAGTAGCGCATCAGCTGATTTCATTTTCTGTTGGAGCGGTATGATTTCGGGCAGAGACGTACTTAGCCCTTCTCGTCAACTGGAGAGTGAGTACTTTTCACCTTTATTTTTTTTTACTTGGTCGCCCTCGTTTCACTACACATTACCTTTGTTATTTCAAGGGTAGTTGTTTCCGAAAAGGAAAACCCCAACTTTGCGGACACCCTGTATATTGCTATGTATCTTTCATCATTATTTCCTGCAAAAAGTAACTAGCTCCAAACCAGTTTTCCGGGCGTATTCCATTATCATTGATAAATAAGATGCGGAGATTATTCGAAGTTTTAATGCCTAAATGCAAAGTCAAAAAGTTCAGTTTATTTGTCGCACAGCTTTTAATCTCGTGAAAAAATCAAAACGTGTGACTCACGAAGCTTTTGCAATCTGCCGTCAGGTTCTAGAAGACCTGAAATACCGCCTGGACCACCACAGATCGTTCACACCTCCCTTGGAGGGTATCCAACACCAATACGGCTTCAACACCAACCTCCTGAAAAAGATCGTCGATTTCTGGCGGATGAAATACAACTGGCGCGAACGAGAAAAGTACCTCAATAAGTACCCGCAGTTCAAAGTGAACGTTGACGGATTGGACGTACATTTCATCCATGTGAAACCCGATAAAGTCCCTGAAGGAGTGAAAGTGCTGCCGTTGCTGTTGGTTCACGGATGGCCAGGATCTGTAAGGGAGTTTTACGACATTTTGCCCAAGTTGACAACGCCTCGCGAAGGATACGATTTTGTTTTCGAAGTTGTTGCTCCACATATTCCAGGTTTGTTTTCTTCTCATATACAGGGTGCTCGTCTGAATACTTTCCAGAACGGATTTATCGAAAACCATTAAAAAAGGACACGCCAAAAGATTTGTCAGGAAAGACAACTTTTTAACCAAAAACAGCTTCACCCCCTCTTACCCTCTGCCCCCCAGGGTCATCCCCTTAAAAATCTTATATACTAAGTGACATATAAATCCGAACACCCAGTTTAAATGGTTTTATTTTAATAAAATTTTGTATAAGTACTTAATGAAGCATAATAAGTGAATGATAAAAATTTTAAAATAATTGCACTGCTTTAAAGCCCTTTGACTTTTAATAATGTGTGGATGTACCCTGATCTAGCAAAGTATTACGAAAACCCCAACTCTCTATCTTAACTCGTACGCGAGATACCCCGTAATATCATCGAAAACGGGACACCCTGTACATGTCATTAAACATCCCGAAAACATAATATTTCGATTCGAATTGTCTCGCGATTACGATACTTCCTTGAACTATCACGACCTGCTGGATAACGCTGTCCCTTTTATAATTTTATCAATTTTCTGTCTTTCTATAACATTTTTACTCGATATCTTCTCTTCACCACTTAAGGACTTTTATTTTCAGGTTATGGTTTCTCCCAGGCAGCTGTTCGTCCAGGATTGGGACCAGAGCACATAGGGCACATGTTCAAAAAGTTGATGGAAAAAATAGGGCACAAGAAGTTTTATATGCAAGCCGGAGACTTTGGACATATTATCCTGCAACATTTAGCAATTTGGTTGGTGCATGCAGTAGTTATACTTTATCCAAAAGATCCCTATTTTGACATCTTACAACATTTTTCGAAAACTTTTCGATTCGCGATACAATTTCCAGAAATAAAAATCTTGATACATTATCGTGATACCAAAAGAGGTGCGTAAAACTATAAGATCATGTAGCTTCTGCTAGCAATTTTTATTTTTAATTCGCTGTTTTCTGGTAACGATCGTTACTCAAACACTAGCCGAGAACGGTGTCTAAATTTTCGTGCAAAAAGTCTAAGCTGCCTTGTCCCTAATTTGCTGACTAAATTTGTATGTCATCCGCAAAAATTTTGTTTTCTACTGTTATTACATGGTTAATATCATTAACAAAAATCACAAATAGTAGGGGACCCAAATTTGTACCTTGTGGAATCCCGTTGTTGGTGTGCATGATTCTAATTTGAACCCGTTATACTGCACAAATTTAAACGCGTTCACATAAATACGAACGGAACAATAACGTATATCCGTAAGTTTTGCCACAAAATTCATTGACTTTAATTTTAACAAACACAGAATAATATCAAGTTGCCTTTGGAAACAAAAGTTTGTTCACTTACCTTACTGTCAGGTATTTTGAATTTTTCGCTTTAAGATGTCATATAAATTAGAAATAAGAAAAAGTGTCTACAGGTTGGTTGACCCAAAGCTGAAATCTATCGAATAGTCCATAATGAAAACATTTCCCCAAATAATCGTCCAAACGTGCCTCCAAAAGAGGATTTTTGGGCTCTACTGTCTAGGAAGGTTCATCATGGAGGCTGGGAAAACGGCGAGTGTACAAAAAACCGTGAACAATTGATCTGAATTCCACATAATTCGATAGTACAGATTCCTTCATTAAAAAAAACTCCGATAAAATGTGTTGTGCCAAAACTTTTAGGACATACGGTATTCCGCCGATTTTGATCATTTTTTGATAACCAAATAAAGTAAACAAACGATGAAGCATAACAATGACAAGTGACAACACTCATGAGGATGACATCGTTCAATTTCCGAACGCACTGAACAGGCACGTCAAACAATTACGAACAAAGTACACTCTGTAACAATTTACGTAGATCATATACGTACGGATCTCTTTTCTGATTGGTAGACCAATAGCAATAATGGAATTTACGCAAAAACCTGAAAGATACGACTCATTTCTTATCAGATTTATTTTTTGTCGACATCCACTGCGAACAAATAGCGACAGGTACTGCTTAGCTTTGATTGGCCAACCAGACTACCAATACGATTGTCTTTTAGAGCTTATAGGTCGGTGCTCGATAGTTTTTTTTTGTAATAACGGGATATATTGGTTACTAGAAATAGTTTTTGTTTATTCCGTAGAAAGAAAATAGAGACACAATTTATAGATATGCCTAAAATGTTCAAATTTATTTTGTAATGTAATCATGTTGTTATGATTTTAAAAATGTGAGTTGTTCAAAAAAATTTATACATTTTTTTAAGCAAAACGTAGTATTTTATGATATCTTACTGACTATAACTCAAGATCAACTAAAGATGCGTAATCTTGTTATTTAGGTTTCCAGACAGCGTTTTGGGGTTCCACAGTAACTTTTGCGTGGTAATGACTCCAACGTCTTATATCAAACATTTGGTATCTGCGATATCACCTTCGTTTCCTTGGTACGTGAGACCAGATCACTACGACAGGGTGTTTCCTATCAAGGAGAAGATTGGATCCAGGTTACGAGAAACTGGATACCTGCACATCCAGGCAACCAGACCAGATACCCTCGGTGAGTATGAGACGAAGAATCGATTTGATTTTACCATCAAAACGATGCTGAGGTAGTAATAATAATTATACAGGGTCTTTCACAGCTTACCGACAAACTTTAAGCACATATGCACTGTTACGAAAGAAGTTGATTTATCAAAAAAAAGTGTAATAAAGGTCCTACAGAAATTGTTATAAGCCTGAGTTTCAATAATAAATTGAAAAAAAGATATCTGTATTTTAGACTTCTGGACGTCTATTTATCGGGATACCTTATCTCGTAGAAGAGAAAAAGTGGAAATGTTAATGTACAACTGAAGTAAGGGAAAACATAAAAGCGATTTTGGATAAATTCTGTTTCTTTCGGAGATACCCCGAATTTTGAAGCTTTCTATGTACCATTTTCTTAACTAAATGCGCCACATTACGCCCATTTATCTTCTTATCTCTTATCGGTTCCGAAATCCCAATGATGGAGTCGAATTTGAAACACCCGGTATACCTGTATATCTTTGTTTGTAGGTGTTGGTATTAACGATTCCCCGGTAGGTTTAGCAGCCTACATCCTAGAAAAATTCATAGTAGGCACCAACAATACCTTTTTAGAGCGTGAGGACGGAGGCCTAGAAGAATACTACACTTACACGGACCTCATCGATAACCTCATGATATATTGGGTAACAGGCTCTGCTACGACGTCTTTCAGATTGTATGCTGAAACGTTTAATAAGGAATATTTTGCGAGTCCTTTCAGAAGGTAAGGAATATTTTCATTTTTCTTGTGAGTGCCAGTGGTGGATCAAGGATCTCTGGATCGTCATGATTTTCGGAGCATACATTTTATCCACTTTGATGCCCCATAAACCCATAGCTCGACGCACATTGTGTCCTCCACGTCGTCTTTGATCCGCCCTTGCTGAGAGGCTAGTTGACACTTTTTTTTAACTAAATGATTCAACTTTGAAAACACCCTGTATTCTGCCTGAATGCGAGACATATGAAGCTAGAGTCCGTCCCTGATTCCTATGCTATAACTAATTAGTAACTTTAGGTCGCTAGTATTGGCAGCACTGGTGAATACTAAAATTTTATATATATAACGCTTTTTATTTCAAACTTCATGCTACAACTGAATTGGTAATTATTTCGTTCTTTCGGAAAGCCCGGTTTAAGAAAAGAGGACATTTTTAATAGAAGCAGTATGAAATCCAAAGGCAGGCAACCCAAAACTACACTTCTGTCTTTCTACTGCTAGTTGGGTTGCCTACCTTATAGCATTACGAAAGATGATTAACAGCCTCCTTACATTATTTGAAATTTTAATTATTGCTTTTAGCGCTGTAAAGTTTTGTTATGAACTAACTATGTGAGTGTGTGGTGATTAGATGTTGTGTAACAACTTCATTCATAATTATTGTATTTTACTATTTTTCAGGCACCCCGTCCAAATTCCAGTAGCTTGTGCAAGATTCGAAAAAGACTTCTATGCTGCAGATGGGCTTCTAGGAGAGGTCTACGCAAACTTAGTACATCTTTCGGATCACTTTGGGGGGCATTTTGCGGCTCTGCAGTTTCCTGAAGTGTTGGCGAACGACGTTTTCGTGGCCATCCAGAAAATACGACAAAAAAATATACTGAAGTGAAAATAAAATATATTCTTGCATCACTTGTGTTTTTGGTTCAACCGCCCCTTTGAAGCTTTGCAGCTGACTTTATTTGATTGATCTTCAATTTGAATGGTAAAACAGATCCTATATAGATTCTACTTACGAAAAGACACGTTGCTATTACAGGTTTATATTATTACAGAAATCTGTAACGAAATTGTTCGAAGCCATCTATTGACCAAATATGCAACTAAGATTCAAGTCAGTATTACAGATTTCTATCCAATCACAGGAATCTGTAAGGCACTATCTGTCGGTTAAAAGCTTAATCAAGATCTATTCTGATATTACAGGATTCTACCAGATTACTATATTTATACTTGTACTGACATCTAGCGTTTAAATCTATATTTTCATTAATTTTACAGGAATCTGTAGTTGAACGTTTGCACTTCTGACGTTTTTTGACATATTTGGGTATAAAAATTAAAATAATGGTTGACGTAGCCTAGATGGTACCTATTCCGTGTGGTTAAAAACAAAATCTATTATGAATTTTATAAAAATTAACCGTATTTAGAAGAATGAGATAAAAATCAGACGCATAATCAAGAAATGATCGGACACATGCGAGACCATGTGGCCGTCAATTTATCCACAGAATCGCTTCTGGAAAATAAAAAGAGAACCAAAAGTTTGAGAAGGGTGAGTTTCTATTTTATTTGAATTTGCTTTTATAATCCAATACACATGTGATTAAAAAATATGGTTAATGGCATCAGTATGTTTTATCACATTTATTATTTTAACATTTCCAATGGTTTGTAAACTAGGCATGTACGATTTTCGCTACAAACCTCTTCCAAAAATATATTATAAAAGAGAATAGGAGGCTTTCATGCATAGGCACAAGCACCACACTTGACAAAACCTGAGAATTTGTTATAAAAAAGTAAGGTTACCTGTTGTACTAACTCTTTTGAAATCCAATTTTTGTGAAAATATAGCATAGTTTCTTTGCAAAGTGTTTCCTCAAAAGATGTCACATATAAAAACAAAAGTGCAAGATTGGAAAATATAACAAATGCAATCCTTTTCATGCCTGCTTTCTTTAAATAGACTTTCAACATATAATATGATTTATTTGTGAAAACTTTCCCACTCAGTATTTCAAAAGTTCATTATTTGTATAGGACGATATGAAATTTTCTTCTTGAAATGGACTGACAATAACATTACTTGATATGCATTTGTGTTTTGTATGGATCAAATGAATTTGTCTTATCACTGTAATAATTGGAAATGCATGATAGTCTTTCCTATCATGCTGATAAATAACTAGAGTGCAATTATCAAATTTTGTGAAACAGTAATATAGTATAAAATCATAACAAGTTGAGGGCTGATAGAAATTTTGTCTCATCAAAGACTTCTGAGTTTCTCTGTGTTAGAAGGTGCATATTCTAACTGCATATACAGGGTGACATAGAAAACATTGGCAATATTTATAAGATTATACAATAATACAAAAAGTAACACAAAAGGTTCATAGAAACAATAGTTTCAAAATTATCTCTTACTAACAAAAATATTTGCAAAACAAGTTGAAATATAAAATGTTGTGTTAGATACAACAAATATTGTGTCTGAAATTGCACCAAAGGTATATAAACTAGGAAATGTTGATGCTTATAGAAGAAGTTAGTGAAGATTGACATTAAAAATTGTAAATGTAGTGTTATTTGAACAGTTTACAAGTTTTGTCCTTGATCAGTTTCGTGAGTGGCACAAAAATTTACAACACCCAGTATCTTGGTGATGGAATGTTTTATCACATATTTTATGCTTATAAGACCTTTTTTATTTCTAGATATTTCTTTAGCCATTGTTTTTTTAATTACCCTCTATATTCTGTGCTCTCTCTAAATTGTTTACCTTTTTACTTTTTGTAATGGATCTTAGATTCCAAAGTACACCATTTTAAGGATGTTGTTAAAAACACTATTACAATTTATTTTGCTCGCGTTACTTTTTTTTACAAAAGTGTGTCTTATAAATTCATTTCCTCATTCTGGAAGCTCTGTATAATCATTTGAAACAGTAAAAAAAAATAATTAAGCATCTATTTTTAATTTGGTTATCCTTGAGGGGTTTAAAAATATAATGGTGTTTTCTCAAGTAGTATGCATGCCAAAAAAATATTTTAACATACTTATAGAAGAAAAAAATGATACTCTTAGATTGTATTCTTGAAGTTTCGCAAATATTTTTGCAATCTTGGTAGCTTTGTGATTTAGTGAAATTGACATACAGTGAATGTGTGATGTTATGGAATATATGCCTGGGTACCTCCTGCCAGAATATGACAGCAGAACGAATTATTTTCAGCAATGGAACGAACTGTCTCGATGTCAGAAGAGCATCTTTTGCACAATTGCTTTTATACTATTCACGTTTTTGTATGTTTTATGCCGCGGGGAGACAAAAATCACACCCAACCTCCATGAGATCAGCGCCGATACGTTGAAAAATATCGGAAATGATCCTAGGGAGGCAGAGCAAGGTTTCAATGAGGTAGTGAATGAGAACCAAGTGTTGGAGGAACCTGCTGGAGTGGAGGTTGTGAATAGTGGGCAAAAGGATCAGGTTTTGGGACCGCCGAGGGTTGAGCCCAAATTCACAGGTGAGATTGAGAGATTTTTATCTCAAATTACAGTGATATCTGTAGTCTGCGTTGAAATTTACATGAATGTAAAAAATCTAATCCTGCAACAATAGGAGGCAAAGACAATTTTGGGTTGTCTCACAATTTTTGAGGATCAAATTCGCACGCGGCACCTCAAATTCACTGGGTGTACAATCTTGGGAAACAAAAATGGACATTTAGCCCTTAAAACTCCATCATTGTGACAACTGGGAACATCGCTAGAATAACTATGCAAATATGGTTATTTTGTAAAAAGCAATATTTTTCTAAATATCTGTTCAACAAACGAGATTGGAAGTGCTTTTTTATATTGTTTACAACAGGAAATGCACTGTATAGTTATTCATCGCTGACTGAATCTGCTTCCTACATTAGTATATGTTTAGCTGGAAATCCCTAGGATTATTTCTATTTAGATAATATATGTTATTAGATGAAAATTTCACACAACTATTCTCAACCACATCAAATATTTTTCAAATAGATCATTATTCAGTCTTGGTGAATATCATGGACAGTAATATTAGCTTATTAAAAAACGATGTTGTTATCATACCATACCATTTATTGACCACAGTATATATATATATATATATATAACTTGAGACGTGGTCATTGTCGTCTAGACCAGTTAGGTGAAAAATTAAAGCTTCTGCCTTTTGTTGGGTACTTCGACAAAATTTAAGCAAAGAGGACTCTTTATACTTTTTTAATTCTCTCTAGCTTTCAATGGACTTTGCCATCATCATCAGGAGCTGCAATTACAATGATAACAGTAGCAACAAAAGTGTAAAATGAATTTTTTAGGTCATTGATATATATTAGAAATAGCAGGGGACCAAGCACTGATCCCTGCGGTATTCCATTGAAGATAAGCAAAAGATCAGAGCTTACATATTGTGCTTGCTCGGTATTTCTCATAATATTATATATTTTTAAAAAAATATAATAGTTTTTCTGTAGTATACAAATGTAAAAATGATTCGTATCCCCAAAGGTCATCTCCTTCCTCCGTGACAGTTAATTTTCTTACAGGTCCCACAACAGCTAGACAAAGAGCAGTTGTAAACGCCTTTAAGCATGCCTGGAAGGGGTACAAACAGTTTGCTTGGGGCCATGATCATTTGAAGCCGATTTCTGAAGGCTATGAGGACTGGTTCGGCCTGGGACTTAGCATTGTCGACTCGCTCGACACCATCTTTATTATGGGACTTAAAGAAGGTCAATATTTCTTTTACTCGCACATTTGTGAACTATTGTGGAGTGCCTGGAAATATTTGGCAGGCTTTGTAATTGAATAACGTATTCATTTTCAGAATATAGAGAGGCAAGAGACTGGGTGGACAAACACCTTCATTTCAACATCAACAGGGATGTTAACTTATTTGAAGTAACTATAAGGATATTAGGTGGACTACTCAGTATTTATCATTTATCCAAAGATGAGATGTTTCTCACAAAAGCAGTGAGTTTGAACATTATATCATGTGATAATAATTATACTTCTAATCATATTGTATTTTTCAAGTTATACATCAAAGGGTAGACACGAAATGAGAAATAGATACGAGGTTGAAATGAAATACTTCCTCGCCAACTTTTGGCATAGGAAGATAGTTTTACTAAGTAATAAGAGTTGCTTTTAGATAGAAAAGACTGTTTTTATTCAAATGTGGCTTAGATCCTTCATTTTTAAATTAAAAGTCGGTATTTTACGCTATTTTCAGATAGAATTAGGTGATAGGCTTCTTCCATGCTTCGAGTCTGACTCGGGCATCCCGTTCTCTGATATTAACTTGTCTACAAAGAGAGCTCATGCTCCTAAATGGTCTCCAGACAGCTCAACTTCTGAAGTAACTACTATACAGTTGGAGTTCAGAGATTTGAGCGGAGCTACGGGAGATCCAAAATACGAGGT
Source organism: Acanthoscelides obtectus (assembly GCA_963669975.1). Classification (NCBI taxonomy): domain Eukaryota; kingdom Metazoa; phylum Arthropoda; class Insecta; order Coleoptera; family Chrysomelidae; genus Acanthoscelides; species Acanthoscelides obtectus. Next base: position 3,262,970 of record CAVLJG010000006.1, read on the forward strand.
ATTTTATTATTATGGAAAAAAGTGTCACAAGATATTACACGTTTATCAGATTTTCGCTGAATTTGGTTATCTCCAAAGCAAGGGCGGATTTAGCAAAAAAAATTTCAAATTTGTTCGGTACATCATATAAATCAAGAGATAAATTGTTACACATGTATATAGTGAACAATCGGAGACGAAAGGCATTAAAACATCCAACTTGGAGTTAGATAATAAACCGCGGCAAGGAGAACCGAAATCAAAACATAACCAGTGATAAGAAACATGTTCTTCTACCTTGTCGGCTATAATTTTACGCAAGATAAAAATAAGAAAATGCATTGCTCCGTCAACACGAAAACTCACAGGACACATATTGTTTATGAATGAAGCCCTTACGCATCTTCTACGATAGCTACGTATGCAACGTATTCAATGCTTGCGGCTTCAGAGCCGCCCGATTAGTCATATTGCATTTTTGCTAAAAATACCTAATAACAAATAATTTTTTAGAGATGTCTGCAAAAATCCGAATGTAAATAGATAGCTCTATATTTTTTAGCAGTCGGTGCCTCCCTTCCCCCTATAAATCCGCCCTCGCTCCAAAGGTTAGAACTGTTGATTCTAACCGCTACTTATCGCTTTTTGGATGTTGATACCTTATAGAAAGATTTGACTAAGTTAGGCAATTGTTTGATAGGAGTTTTTTTTAGAATGCCGTAGACAAGGTGTCGAGACACATCCACAAATTGGAGAAGATGGACGGTTTAGTTCCTATCTTTATCAACGCAAATTCCGGCCAGTTTAGATCTTACGCGACGATCACTTTGGGAGCAAGAGGAGACAGCTATTACGAATATTTACTTAAGCAATGGGTACAGACTGGAAAAGCCATAGATTTGTAAGTAATCGTTTTTGTTGGCTTGTTGAAGATTTATTTATCATTGACGCTACAATGTCAATTTTGTGTATTTTACACATTTTTTTTTAATAAATTTTCTGCAATTTTATATTCCAGTCCATTAAAATTACATCACTAACGATTTTTTAATTTCACCGTCAATATTTTTAAATTCGAATATTGTTAAATATCATCCAATTTATTAAATTTAAATACTTTTGAAATACAGACCTGCTAGTTATGCTACTATTACAATTTTTCATTATTATGATAATGACTATTTAATTTTTCTAAATGTAGTGGTAATAAATTATTGTTTAATTTGAATATTAAAAGGAGAACTAGATAACATATTTTTCCGATTTTTTTTTCGGCTTGTCGATACGTTTAAGTAGAAAGCGATGCCGTTTTTGAAACTAGAAACTCGGCGCTTTACGAGGTACGAGTTCGAAAAACGATCGAAAAATGCGGTTAAAGTCGAAAATACGATGTTTTTTGCGTAGGACGAAGACCTTGGAAGCCTGCATTTCGACCTTTATCAAAATAACGACTCGAGATCGGTCTCATTCGATAGCTTATTGATGAGCGGGTTCTATAGCGAAGGCCTTTTTTTAAACCGCATCTTAGCTTTTTTCTATGAATTTTCAAAGAAAAAACGAGAAAAACTACAAATTTTCGTTAAAAATCAGTTTTGTAGATCTAGACGAATAAAACAGTTTCAAACGTTGAGAAATTAGCTTTTTTGGGTCTCAAATACGCTCTTCGATATTGAATTTCTAACTCCTCCGAAGATAATGGAGCTACGGACCTAGCGATTTTTGCATGTGAAAGCCCATACATCGGACATTTGGAACGTGCCTTTTTTATTTCTGTATTCCTTCTAAGTTTCGATTTTTTAAAATTTCTTGACAAAATGCTACTTTTCGAAATATGACCCTCTTTGGTTTCGATTTTTTTATACTTTCGATTGAACATCTGCAAAGCGTTTTTATGCTTTCTTAAGCGTACTTCGTATGTTTTTTTTTAGTTTTTGAGAAAAATGTAAAATATCGTAAACATTTATTATTAGTTTCGGTTTAACAGCACACTCCTATCGCAAGATTCATTACCACTGTTAGAGGGGGGTATTGTAGGTATATAAATATTACAAAGCCAAGTACGTGTTAGCGGATCGTCTAAAACGTGCCATTTTCGGCTGCATGACGATTGTTTCATCCAGTACTGGACCATACCGAATAGCATTGTCCTTTTTTGGACTCGAAAATAGACATTTTTGAATATATTTCGAACTTTGAGAATGTCTAAAACTACCGAGCTATAACCAAGCACAACTTGGCAACGTTGCAATTGAATTGCCACAACTAATGGAATACTGTTAGGCGGGGTATTGTAGGTATGAAAATTTACAACAGCAAGTACGTGTTAGCGGGTCATCTAAAACGTGCCATTTTCAGCTTCATGACGATTATTTCATCCAGTACTGGAAAATACCGAATAGCATTGTCCTTTTTTGGACTCGAAAATAGACATTTTTGAATATATTTCGAACTTTGAGAATGTCTAAAACTACCGAGCTATAACCAAGCACAACTTGGCAACGTTGCAATTGAATTGCCACAACTAATGGAATACTGTTAGGCGGGGTATTGTAGGTATGAAAATTTACAACAGCAAGTACGTGTTAGCGGGTCATCTAAAACGTGCCATTTTCAGCTTCATGACGATTATTTCATCCAGTACTGGAAAATACCGAATAGCATTGTCCTTTTTTGGACTCGAAAATATACATTTTTGTATATTCCGAACTTTGAGAATGTCTAAAACGATCGAGCTATAACCAAGCACAACTTGGCAACGTTGCAATTGAATTGCCACAACTAATGGCATACTGTTAGGCGGGGTATTGTAGGTATGAAAATTTACAACAGCAAGTACAAGTTAGCGGATCGTGTAAGACGTGTCATTTTCGGCTTCATGACAATCGTTTCATGCAATATTGAATTATACCGAATAGCAATGCCATTTTTTGGACGGGAAACTAAACATTTTTGAATATATTCCGAACTTTGAGAATGTCTAAAACTACCGAGCTATAACCAAGCACAACTTGGCAACGTTGCAATTGGATTGCCACAACTAATGGATACTGTTAGACGGGGTATTGTAGGTATGAAAATTTACAACAGCAAGTGCGAGTTAGCGGATCGTCTCATTTTCGGCTTCATGACAATCGTTTTATCCAATACTGGATTATACCGAATAGCATTGCCATTTTTTGGACTGGAAACTAAACATTTTCGAATGTATGCCGAACTTTAAGAATGTCTAAAACTACTGAGCTATAACCAAGCACAACTTGGCAACGTTGCAATTGAATTGCCACAACTAATGGAATACTGTTAGGCGGGGTATTGTAGGTATGAAAATTTACAACAGCAGGTGCGAGTTTGGATTATACCGAAAAGGATTTAAGAATGTCTAAAACTACCGAGCTATAACCAAGCACAACTTGGCAACGTTACAGTTTTGCAGTTATATTAACACCATCGAATGGAATACTCGAAATTGTGTAATTCTCAGTGTAGTGTATTTATGGTGGAAATATGATGACAAGCCTTAATTGGTGTCATAATTTTATATCACCGTGAATAAAGATCTATCCAAAACACATCAGAGATCCACAAATGCATTATGAAAATGTAAAATTACAGAAAATTGATTCAAAAACAAAACAAACTGGTACATAACATTCACACTTTTAAAAAACAACACTAAAAATACGAGTTTAATGACCGAACTGTCAAAAAATCGACTTAGGTCAAGTCAGCTTTGATCATCCCTACAGAGACTATGAGAATTAAGAGCCAAATAAATCCTTCCTAGTCTGAATTCTTTGACAGAGACAGAAGACAAACAGATTCATTTGAGCCTGTCTCTTCATTATTTCCTTTCCAGCTTAAAGAATGATTACGTGGAGAGCGTCGAAGGCATAGAAAAGCACCTGGTGCGTCGGACGGTACCGAACGGGTTCTTGTTCATAGGCGAGCTTCTCACAGGCGGCAAAGACTTTAAACCAAAGATGGACCATCTGACATGCTACCTGCCGGGCACTTTGATGTTAGGTGCGCACAACGGTCTTCCTAACGGTCACAGGAAACTCGCAGAGGAATTGCTCACCACTTGCTATCAGACGTACGCGCAACAGCCGACGTTTTTGGCGCCTGAGATCACTTACTTTAACATACAGGTGCGTATAAATAGAATAAATAGAATACGTCGTCACCTTAGTGTCATAAATTTCCAAATTTTGCTTTTATATTTTATATGCGTATTAACGGTGGTCACGAGCGCTGCAGAAGTATCTACGCTGACGGAATATGCCCAAAATGACCGATTAAAAATTCAGTCACTGTTGCGCAGAACCGTTTTATCTGCGGAAAGGAGCACATAGAATACAAAAATTATTTATAAAAACAATGCATAATGAACTTTATCATATTCCTCCGAATCGCTGTTTATAGAATCAAAACTTTTCATTAAAAAAAAAGTATTTTGGTATAATGTTAGAATTCCATAAAACAGACATTCGACCATTTAGAAAAATAATGTATATGATACTAGAAATAAAAATAAACAAATAATTATTGCAACACCAATAAAGGAAATAATGATGAAATCATTTGGATACTTAGATCCAAAATTATATCTTAACTTACCAAAGTATATTAGAAAAAAACCGTATATCATTATTAAAAGCAGGTTTACGAGCGGCTATTGAATACTGATATAAGCATGATGTAATTTATTCTAACATTAAAATATCTTTTCCTCATTACTAATCTATAATACAAAATTAAATTACATTTATATTATAAAAATTTTTTCTAGTCCTTATCAATCAATAATTTATAACTACTGTGTTATATATTATGTATATGTGTTAGAATGATATTCAAACACAAAGATTTTTCTTTTGCGGCATATTAATTTATTCACAATTTATAATTTATGTGAGTAAATATTATTATTGGAAGGTATGAGTAGCTATCTATGATTTTCTTCTAGGGTGAAAATTCTAACGATATGTACGTAAAAACCAACGATGCGCACAATCTCTTAAGGCCTGAATTTATAGAAAGTCTGTGGTACATGTACCAGTTTACCGGCAATACTACTTACCAGGATTGGGGATGGCAGATATTCCAGGTAACTCACCTTTTTGTTTGAATCACTAACTTATTCTGCTAGAAGATACCTAACCCTATGATGTACTTTGAAGTTCTCATACAATTTCCATCGTTACAGCGATGCTGCTAAGTAGGACCGCAATAATTGTTTAAATATTTATAAAAAGAGATGTATATTACTTTCATTTTTGTCTTAATTTCATTTATATCTATTGTGTATTTATGTTTCAATTTAATCATTTATATAGACTAACAATAGGATCGGACCTGTTGCTGATCCTTGAGGTACCCCTGCGTTTATATTTAATTTAAGCGAATTCAGTGGAGTTCCAGTACAACCAAATTCGTTTAATTTTTTTAATAGCATATCATAATTTACACAGTCAAAAGCTTTGGAAAAGTCGCAAACAAGAGCTATTGAAATTTGTTTATATATTATATATAATACTGTTGAATTAATATGAAGATTACATGTTTTTCGAAATCCAAATTGGTTATCACTTGTTATTTGAACTATTTTTTCTATTATCTTTGTTATAACATATACACAAATGAAAAAATAACATTTTACAGGGAAGACATTGTTTAAATGTGTGATCCACAAGCTTTTTTGCTTAGTAAAATCGAGCCTTGATGGTTGTTTTTTTTTTAGGGTTTCGAAAACTATACGAAGGTCGTAAACGGCTACACCTCGATAGGTAACGTTCGCAACCCTCAAAACGTGCGACCAAAGGACAAGATGGAGTCGTTCTTCTTAAGCGAAACCTTAAAGTATCTCTATCTGCTGTTCAGTGACGATCCGAAACTGTTGGATCTCGACAAATATGTGATAAACTCTGAAGCACACCCGCTGCCCATACAAAATGTTTAGGAAACTTACAATGCGATGAAAGATGTCTAGTCTCTGTTTGTTGTGTGCTTGATAGACAAGTGAGGGTTTATTTAAAGTCATGGGACATTTTTGCTGAAAATCGTTTGTAAATGGTCGAAAGATTTGTAGTAAAACTACAAGAAAACGGTTTGTCGGAGATAACGTGGAGTGATCGACAACATAATTACCTAAAAAAACTCTTCTTTTAGTTGTGACATCAGGTTTAGCTGAAGTTCAGTTTAGCGTCAGATCAAATAAAACATGGATTATGTTAAAAAAAGTTTTGGCAAAGCTCCAATCACGGGTTTTCAGGATTTTCAACATTTTCAAGAAAGTTCTCAAACTTTGAAAATCTTAAAGTCTGGGAATTGAAAATATTACAAATTTTCGAAATTTTGCAAATTTTCAAAATATTGAAAGTTTTTTAAATCCTCAAACTTTCGGAAACCAAGGGTTCTGAAAATTGTTAAAAATAGAAATTTCAAAATTTTTAAGATTCGATAATTTTGTAAAATCCTGAATGTTTTGAAAATATTGAGAATTCTAAAAATTATGAAAATCAATATTTTGGTAAAATTTTATATTAGATAATTTTGAAAAATCCTGTAGGTTTGAAAATTATGGAAACTAGAAATTCAAAAAAAAATTATTATCGAAGTTTTGAAAAAAAAGATTTGCTATTTTTAAAAAATCCTTGATCAAGTTTTGTAAATTTTGAAAATATTGAAAATTTTTGAAAAATTCTATGATGTAGTGACAATTTTGAAAAATTATGAGTCTTGTAAATTTTGGAAACTGATGGTTCTGAAAATTTTGAAAATTGAAGCTTTGGAAAAATTTGAAGATTTGAAAATTTTGGTAAATTCTTGAACCATTAAGAATTTTGGTAATCTTGGAAAATGTAGAAAATTTTGAGAATTGAAATTTTGGCAAAATTTAAGGATTTCCAATTTTAAAAATCCTGTACAGGAAAATTTTGATAATCGACGTTTTGGAAAAATTGGAAGATTCGATCATTTTAAGAAATCCTGAAAAATTATAAATATTGTAAATTTCGAGAATATTGGATATTGGAGTCTTGGACAAAATTGAAGATTTGAAAATATTGAAATATCTTGATACCATTGAAAAGTTTGTGAATTATGAAAATTGAAATTTTAGAAGAGTTTGAAGATCTTACGACTTATAAATGTCTCATGATTTTTTCTTGAACTCCATGTATATGTGTACATAATATGTGATCTTAGAACCTGATAAATCTTCACCCGTAATATTGCTTTTGACTTTGTTGCACGTTAACAATCATTTGGATTGAGTTATGAACCTAGAAAAACGTAATAGTAAATGAAAAAACTCGTTTTATTTCATTATTACGTAACTTAAAACGTTTCATATGTCAAGCCTTGAGGTAAGTCACTATAATTCCAAATCATAAAATGATATGAAAGTGTCGAAATTTTAAGCTTCACAAAGTGCTTACTTATTGAAAATATGGAATTTTGAAAAATTCATTTCTACTGTTTTTTTTTTGTACTTTTATGGAATGTTTTTTTGATATCTTAAGCGTGTATAGTAGAATGAATCTTCATCTCAACTAAATAATTTTAACTTTTAACCTAATTTCGATCTCTCATATTGAGAGGGAAAGAAATGATAAAAACCGAAACATCTCACAAACGAGTTTTATACAATTCTATCAAATTTTACCTTCATAGCAATACATTTTTCACCTAATTTTTTAATGTTTTTTCAACATACGCATGGTTTTAAATCAATATACAACATCTGTTTTTTTTTGTGAAGGTGCTAGAACTGTATAATTTTGTACAACAGGAACTCCACATATTATTTTGAGCACAATTAGAAAAATTTGTTAATTATACATTTGATGAATAAAAACAAACGTGTTATTGGTTAATGGTTGTTTCTTTTCTATTACCCTTTGCAATCACCTCCAAAACATTATAGACAAAAAAAAATGTACAACTGGTCAATTAGCAGTCCAAAAATTTACAGGCAACTAAAAAATTCCCAAATCACAATTTTTTCAACGAACGTATGAATTAATTCTACTTGCTTTCAAAATCAAAATACGAATGCCCCACATTTCAGTTGTGCTTTTTATAATCCTGCATATTCGGAATATGCAAACCGTAAAAGTATCAGATTTACTGAAATCTGCACGATTGCGACGTTGCCATGTTCGTCTGTCGTTGCGCGCTATATATACTATATCTAGTTGGCCATGATTTATCTGTTATCCCAGGTGGCCATGGTTTGGTGGCTGTCTGACAAACGCAAAAATGTCACTTTCAAATCTGATCGGAACGACAGATCGACATTATTCAAGAAAGTGTATATTTTAAATTGGAAACTCAAAAAAATTATAGCGTTTGTAAACGGGGAGGATTCTGGTAAAAATATTTATTATACATGTCAATTATACAAAATATGGTTATGTTAGGATGTTTACAAGGCAAAAGCATAAAACGTGTTTTTAATAAATTGATTATACTGAAATTTTGATACAATATTGTCACCGTACGAAGAACGCATAAGGTTTGAATATCAAAATACCAATGTACTGTTGACATCTATCTGTATTTCTGATGCCTGATGTTTATACCGGTAATTGGTTTAGAAAATAAAAACATTGCAATTGGTTGCAGTCCATAGTGCACAATTTAAACGATACAATTCGATATTATCGTGCGGGATAAACTGGCAAGGTCAGCAATGTGAACAGTGGCGTAGCACAAATCGAGCTTGTTACATTTAGATACTTTAGAAAAATCAAGAGGCACGCTAAACGTTCAACTCCCTAGGTGTACAAGTTTCAGTTGCTTGTAAAATGGGGTAGTCAACCACGTAGTGTATTTCGACGTCAAGCAGGTTGACTCTGCACTTCTCACACACCACGGTCATCAGTTCTTAAAAAAATTAAGTTCAGCACAAGTCAAACCCTCTCAGAAAGAAGATAGTTACGAATATGTACAACAGGGCGATTAACGGGATCAGGTCAGTCAAACTGGCTTATAGAATTGAATCAGTCAATGCAAAAACCTTGTAAAAGTCCCATTATTTGAGTTTCTCAGGAGGCCGTAAAAACAGGGTCACTGACGAATAGATCATTTTTAAATAAGTATTTTTCTGCGCTTAATGTTGTATTTGAGTTCCAAATTGAAATAACCTTCACAGTTTAACAATAATAATGGAAAAGTCGTAGAAAATTTATGGACTTGCTCAGCAGGAAATATGGTTACTGACATTTTTAAACTAAACATGATGCTTTCGTTGTCCAGACAACCATGGACAGCTGTTTTGTACTTTTTGGCTACTACATGACGCTTTGCACTATATCCTGTTTCGAGTTTGTTCACTGCCTGTTATTAAAAATTACTCTTAAAGGTGAACTTATTTATTAACAGGCCATATGTTTCTTATACACACTCGTTTATATTCCTTAAGTGATTACTTGTTAGGTATATGATTTTCTTCTGCAAATTGCAATGGTAGCATAACTAGCAAGTTTATATTTCAAAAGAGTGTATTAAAATCAATAATAAAATATAAAGTGTTCGAATTTAAAGATGTTTAAGGTGAAATTAAGAAAGCTCTTTATGAATACCCAAAATGCATAGTGATTTAAAATTTTAATAGACAAGAATGTAAAAATAATAGAAAATTTATTAGAATTATACAAAATTGACATTGTAGCAATAAAGCTAAATAAATCTCCAAAAAATAGACAAAGTCCTATGATATTAGTACGCCACTGCCTTTTATGCTTTTACAGCAGTTCTTACATAATGTACATTTCAAACAGCGATCCATTCATATCCATTTTCTCTACAATAAATGAGCTGGTTGCATGCAAAATTATTTCCGATGCAGGTGATAAAACAAAATATCAATATAAATAGTTTTATTTAAAAAAAATATTAAAATTGCACTATACTATAAATGAATATAACGTAGGAAAGATAGGTTAATAAACGTAAGTGATACATATGGCATTTTATATGTATGTAATCAGATATAGGATACGTAGGTTTTTTTACTTGAGATCAGTCTCTCAACTTTCAATTTGCAGAGAGCATTCAACTTTCGATTATACGAAACGCACTCTTGCGGATTTTCGAAACAATGCATAAATTACATTATTTACAATTTCATGTGCATATACAGCGACTGAAAAAATCGTATAATAGAATCAGAACCATCCAAAAGACAACACAGTTGATACAGAATTTTGGACATACGTCAAAAATGAACAAACCACAAAATTACACCCTTGACAATTTTATTGCATACAAAAGATATCAATAGTGCACAGGATTTGTAAATTTGGAAGCACAATGTCTCAATCTTCACATTGTAAAACCGAGAAAATTTTGTGTGACCCAACTAGCGCATACCTTTTCAGACACTGTTCATACACATAAAAACAATATCAATTTCATGAAACTTGGGTAAATATATCTTGAAACAAAATTGTTTCAAATGTCTCTCAACATAGTTTTAGGCAGGAAAAAATCCCCAATTTCATTAAATGATCCACAAAATTTGTTATACGAGTTTCCCCGATTTTCAAGGCACAAATATACATAATGGATGCCCAAATTATTAATCCCTGATAGATATTCGGTGTATTTTCACAGTATATTTTCTCTCCTCTAGAAAAGCTGGGGTATTTCTAGATCTCACTGTTCGTGTCAGCGCCAGCGCTCGCCAATTGTGAGGTTATGAAATTTCAGATACATAAAACAGATGATAAAAGTCATGTTTTGTCAGCCTGACAATACGAAAAGAAAATATAACCTCAAAATAGGGTTACACGAAAAAGTTGAAGTCTATAAATATCCTGCTTTTCTGAATGCCAAGAAAAACTACGAAAATCAAGCCATAAAAACTCAAAACTGAGAATTATTCATATCGGTTTTTCAACCTATTTTTAGAGATTAATAAATCGGTCATCAGTGTCAACACGGAAAAGGAAAAATTGTTTCAGCTAGCTCATAAGTGAATTCGATCAAGAAACTTTACGATTAAAAAATCAAAATTTCGGAAATTACACAGAAAATTACGTTTTCGGGCTTGTATAAAAATAAGTAGCTTTATCAGTTTACCGTTATTCTAAGTAATTTTATCTCCTCAGGTTAGGCGAAATTGGAAAGTGGCAACCCAAACCACAGCACAAAATTTCGTTCGTTCGTTCGTCTAAAGATTTTTTGGCTTCGAGGCAAACCTTCGACATCCCTCAAAGACAGCACTGCGTGGTTGCCACTCGTTCCAATTTTCCCTACTAATGGGAAATAACCGACCGTTTTTGCTGCACCAGCGTGTACATTCATCTGTACACTTTCTGAAATAAATACCACATGGAAAGCAATTAGAAGAAGGGAAAACCTCGCATTCATGAAAAACATTTTCCAACGCGATTTCTTTCATAATTTCGTTTGTTGGCTGCCCCTGAATCAACAGGTTGACAGGAACTGAAGGTCGATTTATAAGCTCTGACGATCCGCAAAACTGCTAAACTGTTTATTAACAGGAATTCCATAACCTTCGTCCGCAACGTTGACGCTTGACTTGTCGAAGTTTTAATTTTCTGCCATTGCCATTTCTGATTCAACCAATAAAAAGGAAGCCAGCAAATCATGAGTTTGTTGCCGCAGATCAGCTGGAAAAAAACAAACACAAAAGTGAGGTTAGCTGGCACCTCTTGTCGACTGACAACCAGCAAGTTTGGTATTCAACATGTGAAAAAGAATGCAATTTTAGTTTAGGTTATGCGCCGTAAATTGTTTTTAACGGCCTCAGAGTTTATAAAGCGACCTACCGTAGCCGTAACACAGATCTTGAATTATGCGCGTGTCCTTAAACTGTTTATAGACAGGGATTTCGCAACGCTGACGCTAGACTTGACGAAGTTTTAACTTCCCGCCGATGCCGTTCTCGATTTAGCCAATGAAAAGGAGCCTGCAACTCACGTGTTTGTCGCCACAGATCAGTTGGAAAAAACAATCACAAAAGTGAGGTTAGCTGGCACCTCTTGTCGACTGACAACCAGCAAGTTTCTTATTCAACATGTGAAAAAGAATGCAATTTTAGGTTAGGTTATGCGCCGTAAATTGTTTTTAACTGCCTAAGAGTTTATAAATCGTCCTTCCATAGCCGTAACACAGATCTTGAATTATGCGCGTGTCGCTAAACTGTTTATAAACAGGGATTCCGTAACGCTGACGCTAGATTTGACGAAGTTTTAGCTTTCCGCCGATGCCGTTCTCGATTTAGTTAATGAAAAGGAGCCTGCAACTCACGTGTTTGTCGCCACAGATCAGCTGGAAAAAACAATCACAAAAGTGAGGTTAGCTGGCACCTCTTGTCGACTGTCAATCAGCAAGTTTGGTCTTCAACATCAACATGTGAAAACTAATGCAATTTTAGGTTAGGTTATGCGCCATAAATTGTTTTTAACTGCCTAAGAGTTTATAAATCGTCCTACCACAGCCGTAACACAGATTCTGAATCATGCGCGTGTCCTTAAACTGTTTATAAACAGGGATTCCGCAACGCTGACGCTAGACTTGACAAGATTTAGCTTTCCGCCGATGCCGTTCTCGATTTAGCCAATGAAAAGGAGCCTGCAACTCACGTGTTTGTCGCCACAGATCAGCTGGAAAAAACAATCACAAAAGTGAGGTTAGCTGGCACCTCTTGTCGACTCTCAATCAGCAAGTTTGGTCTTCAACATCAACATGTGAAAAATAATGCAATTTTAGGTTAGGTTATGCGCCATAAATTGTTTTTAACTGCCTAACAGTTTATAAATCGTCCTACCACAGCCGTAACACAGATTCTGAATCATGCGCGTGTCGTTAAACTGTTTATAAACAGGGATTTCGCAACGTTGACGCTAGACTTGAAGAAGGTTTAGCTTTTCGCCGATGCCGTTCTCGATTCAGCCAATGAAAAGGAGCCTGCAACTCACGTGTTTGTTGCCACAGATCAGCTGGAAAAAACAATCACAAAAGTGAGGTTAGCTGGCACCTCTTGTCGACTGTCAATCAGCAAGTTTGGTCTTCAACATCAACATGTGAAAAATAATGCAATTTTAGGTTAGGTTATGCGCCGTAAATTGTTTTTAACTGCCTCAGGGTTTATAAATCGTCCTTCCATAGCCGTAACACAGATTCTGAATCATGCGCGTGTCCTTAAACTGTTTATAAACAGGGATTCCGCAACGCTGACGCTAGACTTAACAAGATATAGCTTTCCGCCGATGCCGTTCTCGATTTAGCCAATGAAAAGGAGCCTGCAACTCACGTGTTTGTCGCCACAGATCAGCTGGAAAAAACAATCACAAAAGTGAGGTTAGCTGGCACCTCTTGTCGACTGTCAATCAGCAAGTTTGGTCTTCAACATCATCTTGTGAAAAAGAATGCAATTTAAGGTTAGGTTATGCGCCATAAATTGTTTTTTAACTGCCTAAGAGTTTATAAATCGACCTACTGTAGCCGTAACATAGATTCTGAATCATGCGCGTGTCGTTAAACTGTTTATAAACAGGGATTTCGCAACGCTGACGCTAGACTTGACGAAGATTTAGCTTTCCGCCGATACCGTTCTCGATTTAGCCAATGAAAAGGAGCCTGCAAGTCACGTGTTTGTTGCCACATATCAGCTGGAAAAAAACAATCACAAAAGTGAGGTTAGCTGGCACCTCTTGTCGACTGTCAATCAGCAAGTTTGGTCTTCAAACATCAACATGTGAAAAATAATGCAATTTTAGGTTAGGTTATGTGCCGTAAATTGTTTTTAACTGCCTCAGGGTTTATAAATCGACCTACCGTAGCCGTAACTCAACTTAAATCATGCGCGTGTCGTTGAACTGTTTATAAACAGTAACTCCGCAACGTTCGTCCGCAACGCTGACGCTACACTTCAAGTTTGAACTTAACAAATAGGTTTAAACAATATTTCTGATTCCTGTTATGTGCATTTCAAAAAAAATCCTCCGACGAATGCGAGGTGTCCGCCTCGTCTGGATGAGTATCCTCATATCAGTCTGTCTCACTTTTTAATGCTAAAGATAATACTATCACAATTACACTATGACGCACTCACAGCACTGCATCGTATAGTACAGGCATTTTATAGTACAGTTCTCGTCGTCTTCTTCTTGGGGTTTTTTCCGGGCGTCTGGCATCCAGACCCCGTCTAGTTTGTCGAGGTCTCCGTTCATTTTTCGCCTATCGTTGTCATTGTCTTTACCATTACGGTTTGCCTACAACAAAGCATAGAAAGTTAACCCTCCTTTTGTATAATTTTTTGTAATTAATCGGATTTAGAGTCGAAAGGAACACAGTTGAAAGTCAGTAAAATGTATTTGCTTTATTTATCAATTTAAAGTGTCAGCTTCTTTGGTAAATCAACTCTGTTTCACGACGTAGATGAGCAAGCTAAAGTAGGAAATATAAAAACTTGTTTAGATCTTGCAACTGATAAAAAGTGATTTGCTCGACAAAAAATGCACCCTGGTATAACAAGAATATTAAGGCAGCTCAAAATTTGAGAGACAAACAATACAATAAATGTGTATTCACAAAATCAAATGATGTTTGGGAGGTATATAAAACTCTTAGGAATAAATGTGTATATGTAAGAAGATAAGAAAAAAGGAAACAAATCGATAATAACAAGTGCGATGTGGAAGACTTTAAAAAGACTGATCAATTCGAAGCCGCATGATTGCGTAAATCAAGTTCAATTCGAAAACGGTACCGAAACAGATTCTTTGGTGATTGCAAACAAACTAAATGAATATTTTGTGGAAAGTATTGTTGATATTGTGGGTAGTGCCAATGCTGCACCTGACTATATGAAAATCAGTTTCCAGGGGGAAATGTTGCATACACTTTCAAACTTTCACAGCGTATCATTGAATTATCTAAGAAAAAAAGTAAACAGTTTAAAATCAAGTAACAACTGTGCCGAAATCACTACTAAAAACGTGCTCAAAAACCGTTTCGAAAATTTTGGGATATCCTGTATTAAATTGGATCAATTGTTCACTGAGAAGCAGTTCTTTTCCTGAAAATTCGAAATGCTCTACAATAACACCAGTTCCCAAAATAAAAAATTCTAAAAGATGCAGCGATATGAGACCAGTAAATGTGTTACCAGACATTGAAAAATTATTAGAGTCCATAGTGCATGACCAATTAATGCAATTTATAGAAGAAAACAAAATTTTTGTGGAGGCGCAAGCAGGCTTTCGAAACAAATATTCCACAGAAACGGCTTTCCAGTTGGTAACTGAAAATTGGAGAATAGCCATAGACTCAGAAGAAGTTGTCATAGCAGTATTTTTGGATTTGAAGAGAGCATTTGAAACGATTGATAGAGATATTTTATTAGGTAAATTGAAGGCATATGCTATAACAGGAAGTGTTTTAGATTGGTTTAGAAGTTATTTGTCTAAAAGGATGCAAGTTACAAAAGTTAATGACACCATTTCATCAAAAATTGAAAATACGTTGGGTGTTCCACAGGGCAGTATCCTGGGACCACTTCTTTTTATTTTATACATAAATGATTTACCTGCCATAGTCAAAAAATGTAAAATTCAGATTTTCGCCGATGACACTATGATTTATATAAGTACTAAAAAGATTCAGTCTGGTATCTCTTATATAAATGAAGACTTGAAACTTGTCTCAAAATAGTTAGCATCTAACAGACTAAAATTGAATACAAGTAAAACGAAAGCCTTGTTAATCGGAAAAAACAATGTACAAATGTTCAACTGAATATTGATGGTGAAGATATTGAATTAGGAGAAAATTTTAAATACCTGGGGGTTTTTGTTGACTCTCGATTAATTTTTGATATTCATGATGAAAAAGTTATAAATAAGATTAGTAGTAAAGTGGGATATTTATCGAGAGTTTCTAGATGTCTGAGTTCATATAGCAGAAAAATTATCTATAATACCATCATTCTTCCAAATTTCTTGTACTGTTCGACTATTCTATATTTAGCAAATAATTCCATTTTTGAAAGACTGCAAATTTTATAAAATAAGTGCATGCGAATAATATTAAATAAAGATAAATATACTCCAATTAGGCAAATGCTTAGCAAATTAAAATGGCTCAGTGTAAAAAAATTTATCAAATATCTATATATATAAAGTAAAAAATAATATATTTCCATCAAGTCTAACTAATTTAACATCATCAAATGTCGACCATCATTTGCATAATACCAGAAATAAAGATGACTTCCATTTAATGACCAAAAAGTATAACATATGCTACAAATCTGTATTCCATCAATTGTTGATTGAATATAATAAATTATACTCAGAGATAAAAGACCAGAAAACTTTGACAAAATTTAAAGTAAAATTGAGAAATCACTTGTTAAATCTACAATTATAGGTTGCCCAGCATTTACATCATACACCATATGGCTTGAATTTACTAGTTCTAAGTTGTTTACAATTATTCTGTTTATGTAGCCAAATGTGCTAAATAAATCTTTCTACTACTACTACTAAAAATTGTCGCTAGTTTAGCCAAAGAAAGTCCATCAGCTCACGTTAAACACTACATCCCATCGAAAGAAGAACTTTCTGGTAAACTTTATGGTAAGTCTGATGAATAAATTTGATTCAATCAACCGGTTATATTTCCTATGATGTGACCCTATCTCCCTATCATAATATATCTTCCTATTTAACGTACCTCATCCGCCCTGACAGTTTTATCCTGCTCCTGGTTGTACGATCCATCAGGAGAGGGATTATTCAGTATCGGCGAGCACATCAACGCCTTTTCTTCTTCTTCCTTATCCTTGTCAGGCTCGACGAGTACCGAGGCCTGCACAACGCCCGCGTTTGGAGCGATCGCCGTATCCTTGGAGGTCGTCGGACCTGGAGACTGTCTCCCGCTGCCTTCCCTGAAGTCGAAGATCTCGTTTCGGTGGGAATTCGGGGAATCGCCCGACATTATTGACCTGAAAAGAAGAGAAAATTGTGCTTAAATCGAATGGAACAGTGACAGACTTTGTCACTAGCTTCAAGACTGTCTCAGGTTAAGGGTAACAACGCACGAGCCGCGCACCGCGGCGGGTGGCGGATGAGCGGTACCGCGGGGAAGTGCGGATGCGGATTGCTTTACGGAAACCGTCGCGGATGGCTCCGGGTTCGCCGCGTCCGATGCCGGCGTCCGCTCATCCGCGTGGTTACGCGGTTGCCAGTGAGTTGTCTGCCAATTATTCCTATACTACAACTATTTAAAACTGTAATGACTCATACGCGTGATCAACACGTGATCAGAGCTCGATCCCGGCTTCCTTCCAGTACAACCGTATAGCGTACGACATATGTCGTTTCTGTGGCTTTGCGGTGGTCAACAGCACAGACAGAGATGGAAATAATGGCTGATTGTTCTCCGCCGGTAGAACCAATGAAATCAAAGACGCGCCTCGACCGGCAGACTCATAGGCGTCGGCAACGCATTGGAACGTGTTTCGTTGAGCGATCGCATATTGTGTGTTTTTATAAGAATTGTTGTGTGAGTGTTATTGTTGTGGTTTCTGTGGTTACTGTTTTCGTTATACTTAACCATGGAGAGTACAAATGGCACGAGTGGAAGTACTGAAAGCCAGGGAACAAGTAGACGGCTTCGTAAAGCACTGAAGAGGGACGCGAAAGAAATCGTGCTCAACGTGTTCAATTATCTGAACAGAACTATGTCGCAGGGAGATGCACTCGCGCGTTGTGAAAGTATGACAGGCGTTCCAGAGTGGACCATTCGCAGGGTGGTGCATAAAAAGAAGAAAACTGGAGCTACTACTGATCCAAAGTTTAATTTGAAGGGACGAAAGGCCGTTAAATTGGATGACGATAGCAAAATGGCGTTAAGGCGAACCGTACATTCATTCTTCTTTAGGAATGAGATACCAACCCTCAAGGCTGTACATGCAGCGATCAAGGAAAATGAAATTATACCCCAAATGAGCGTCGAGGTAATGAGGAAATCCCTGCACGAAATTAATTTTCGTTACAAAACGCGTAATCGGAAGTCAGTATTGATAGAGAGACCTGAAATAGTCGCCTGGCGTCGAAAATACTCGTACCTACGCGAAATGATTGAATATAGGCGACAAAGCAGAAAAATCTATTATTTGGACGAGACATGGGTAAATGCAGGTCACGCAGTTAAAAAAACCTGGATAGATAAAAACGTAGTGAGTAACCAACAAGCAAGCATTGAAGGTTTGTCAACAGGTCTTCGTGGAGCGTCAGGGAAAGGTCAAAGATTGATCGTAACTCATATTGGTAGCGATAGTGGCTTTTTAGAAGAGTGTGACTTGATTTTCGACTCTAAGAAAGGAGGTGATTACCATGACGAAATGAGTGCCAGCTGCTTCGAGAGCTGGTTTCAAGAGGTGCTTCAGCGAGTTGAGCCCAACTCTGTGATCGTCATGGATAATGCTTCCTACCATAGTCGTCGAGCCGAACGTGTACCGACTATGGGATCTCGAAAAAGTGACATGCAGCAATGGTTGCGCGAAAAAGGAATCCCGTTTGACGATTCATGTGTGAAAGCGGAATTGTATGAAAAAATTAAACAGCACAAACCTGCGAACATTAGTTACGTGACTGATGAGATGACCCGTCAATGTGGTGTCACTGTGCTGCGATCGGTTACCGCCCTACCACTGTGAACTGAACCCAATAGAGCTCATCTGGGCTCAAGTGAAGGGTTATATTGCGCGCCATAACACAACCTTCAAATTATCAGACGTTAAGGTGTTACTTGAGACTTCCATACAGCTAGTAACGCCCGAAGCTTGGCAGAATGCTATCCGTCATGTTGTGAAGGAAGAAACAAAAATGTGGCAGCTTGACCACCACATCGACACCATCATAGAGCCAGTTATAGTCAATTTCAACGAGGAAAGCGATAGCGACAGTTTATTACTGTCAGATGTAAGTGGAAGCGACGATGAATAAAGGTAATTCCCAAATTTTTGACTTACAATATGTTTCAAACCACTCTTTATTAAGCATGTGACAAATCTAGTTCACCCATGTTAAACATTCATACCCCGCCTATGAACAGCCGACTACTGGTAGTTAAGTGATGTTCACGTGAACATCGATGAGTCATTACAGTTTTAGATAGTTATAGTATACACAAACTAACATCCGCGTGACCGCCATCCGCCGCGGTTCGCGGCTCGTGCGTTGTTACCCTTAGTCGCTGTTGGTAGAGATGGCCGATAACGTTATTTTTGAACATCTGTGACATCTGATATCAGTGATTTTCATGGAATTCCATATCGAAACCATATCACTCCTTATCTGAATAACTACAACATATTTAACATGACGAATCGCAGAAAATATCACATGTATTCTTTTATCTATAGGGTTATAAAAACAGGTCAACCGCCCTATTTAAGAGAAAGATTTGTGCCGTTGCCTGGTCCCTAGACAAGCAGAAATAATCTCAATTTTATCGTATCTAGGCGTAGAACGCGTTCCTTCCGACGATCGTTTGCCTATGTGGCGGTTCACTTATGGAATAATTTACGAACTTCAGTTAAAAGTTCATCGTCAAAAATATTCTCAAAACTGACAAAAACGTTGTTACAGAATCACCAGCTACTTTAGCAGCATTTGTGTGAGCAAAAATATCGTTTTTACATTCCTACTCGCTGACAAATTGTATAGATTTGTTCTTCGCGTCCGTTGCCAGTTCCCGGGGATTCTTTCTTCGTTTTTGCCTTTTTGTGTTTCACTGTCTCTTCATTTGCCTCATTATTGTTATTTTTTATTTTGTTTAAGGACTTTTAGAGTGTTCAGGGCTTTCTCGCATGGACTCTTTGTGTTAAAGGGTCCAATGTATCGGTTTTATAATCGAGACACTGTCCTTTTTCGTCATTGCTCTATATGCAGAATTTCCTTGAATGACGAAATAAATATTTTGAATTTGAATTAGAACCGTAACGTGGTCTCAAGACTTTCACATAACGAAGAAATCATGGGTATACTGATACCCTGAGCAAAATACCGCGAAGAAATCGCCCTCCCCCTCTGAGAGAAATTCCTGCGGGATCACACGATCGTTTCTATGATTCATTCTGCGTGGATGACGATATTGAAGTTTTCAGCATACAGCCCACAACAGCAGGGAAGCGACAGCCGACTGCAGATGAGATGTTCTTGTCGTATATTGAATTCCACACATTACTATGAGAAACTTATTACATCATGTCCACTTGTGCATTGTTTTCGTAAACATGGGCTATTTTTTCGCACAAAATAATCAGACAAATATAAGTATACGCACTATTAAAAGACAACTGATCGAACCAAAGATTTGTACTGAAAACCATACAATAACAAAAAGTTTGTCAAATTCAGATAATCGATAAGTGTAGTAAACAAAAAACGCTAAGATTTTACGTGGCAGTGGTCGAGAATATAAAAAAATCTGTGTAGTCGCATATTTTTTAATTTTTTATTATTATTACTTTTATTATGCAACTTGTACTTATGCAAGTGATTTTTTTGTATATCAACTTCTTTTGAGGAGTCCTACAGTTTAAATGGTTTTATTTTAATAAAATTTTGTATAAGTACTTAATGAAGCATAATAAGTAAATGATAAAAATTTCAAAATGATTGCACTGCTTTAAAGCCCTTTGACCTTTAATAATGTGTGGATGCACCCTGATGTGCTACGCATTCTCCAACGCGCCTAGGCATGCTTCTGATCAGGTGGTCAATGTCCTCCTGTGGTATCTCATTCCGGGCAACCACCAACTCCTCTCGAAGTGCTTCTAGAGTCTGAGGAGGACGTTGCAAATTGAGCAATCTCCTACCCATCATATCCCACACGTGCTCAATTGGGGATAAGTCGGGAGATCTTGGTGGCCATGGTAACAATGTGACATCATTGTGTTGAAAGAAGTCTATTGTGACTCTTGCAACATGTGGTGGGGCATTATCTTGTTGGAAAGTTGGATCTGCCAGGATGTCAAGATCGGGTAAAAGATGGGGTTCTAGAAGATGAAGATTAAAGGTGACCTGGAACCATAAGCTATAGCACCCCAAACCATAACTCCAACAGTGTGATGAACATGTCTTTCAACAAAAAACTGTGGATTCCTCCTTTCACCACGTCGCCTTCTTACCCTGGCACGACCATCGTGCATGCCTAAACAAAAGCGAGACTCGTCACTAAAGACAATACTGTTCCATTCCTGATCCCAGAGTGACCGTTGTCTGCACCACTCAAGGCGATTACGTCGGTGTTCTCGAGTTAAAGGGAGGACCCAGTGTGGCCGGTATGAAAACAAGCCAAAACTTCTCATTCGTCGGTAAACACTTCGCATGCCAATAGGTCTTCCGTGTTCTGCAAACCATTCATTTGTAATGGACCTGGTAGTTTAGAAACGGTCCCTTAAGGCCAATAATCTTAGGCGGCGATCTTCACAGTCTGTTGTTCTACGGCGGCGTCCAGTGCCCCTTGCTCTTTGCGTACGGCCTTCTCGAAGCCATGCCTGACAACACCCAACCACAGTGTCTACACTTCCTTGCACTCTAACTGCAATTGCCCTAAAAGAAAGTCCAGCTTCCCGAAGTCCCACTATACGGCCCCTATCAAACTCACTAAGTTGACGAAATCTAGGCATCGTAACCGATCGTAAAGGATGTCAAGAACCAAAATCCGCCAACGTTGATTCTTTACTGCAGCTGAAATATTCATTTTTAGAGCGTTAGTGAATTAAAAAAAAGGAGTATAAAAACCGGAATGTCCAACTGATAAGGCTGAAAATTTTTTCACTTGTTATTTACAGTAAGATAAATACATTCACCAACTTTTATTAAAATAAAACCATTTAAACTGGCTGTTCGGATTTATATGTCACTTAGTATATATTAAGATATTAAGTTTTCGCAGAAGTAGCAAGTATCAATAATTTCGTCCTTGATTTCAAATCTGCCACAGTATCAAGTTATAAATACATATGTAAATGTAATCAATATGATGTAAAACAAACCGCATGTACAAGCGCTAACTATGGAAATTGTATGCACAAACGAAATATTAAACCTGCATCAGGTTTTATCAATGACTTTTAATATCCGTGTATTAATGTAAAACCTCACATATCTCAACGATTCTTTTGGAAAGGTTGAATTTATTTTTGGTGTAGCATACTTTTTATTAGTCGTCACTCGTTGGGTTGCCGATTCCGAATAACATCATCAGGAAATGTTCTTTGGAGTAAAGAAGTGCAATAGTTCCTGCCTCTTTCAACACCATAAGCCTTGATCTACTTCTAGTCAAGTTTACTTATCTTGGATTCGATAAATCGGCACTTCCTAGCGTCATATCTTAAAGACAAACAGCAACAGGTGGTTCTGTATTTCAAATTTACGGAATGTTTCTTCAGGGGTACCGCAAGGTTCAGTTCCAGGGCCCCTCTTGTTCTTAATATATACATTCGATTTTGTAGTCGAAATTAAAAACTCGAGTGTAAATTGTAATGCCGGTGATACTCGTTTATTGTTAAGATTTCCCATTCAAGCTTTTAAAAGGGCTGCGCCTAAAATTGATATGGATCTAGAGAGTATTAGTAGTTATTCTGCTATTAATAACATGAAACTCAATCTTCAAAAATCAAACGTTGCTCTTTTTTGCAAGAACGAAAAACGGCGACATCTGAAAGCAAGCCTGGAGCTGAAAATATACAGCACAGACTTTTAATTGAATATGAAAAAAATTCGTTTTTCGTTTTCGAAAGCATGTCAACAGTATGATGAAAACACGCTATTTTAGGCTTAAACTATCAAATACCAACAGGCACTACTTAATTCAAACCTTTTTTATATTTCCAAGTATCTCCGCCATTTGCATCATACTTTTTAATGTTATGTTGTGCTGTCAATGAAGCAAAACTATTATTACCAATCTGGAGTTTCGTTAATCTCAGGGAAAGACTAAATCAGACTCATATTTACCCGAGGAACAAGTTTTGTTAGACAATGTAAAATACGCTACAATTTTTATTACCTTCTTCAATACGTTTAGCAATCGATTATTTTTCTAAAATAAAGACAAAAAATCTGTTCGGTCCTACTAACTAATCTACCAGTACTCACTGTAACTCACTCCAAGATTGACGTCTCGTCATTGTCTACGACATAATGAACGTGGAACAGCGATAATATCACCACCATTAACAAAATCAGCAAACAAAGAGTACAAAGGATAAAGCTTGTAAAATTATCGAGATGTTTACTTTTCCAGTATATTAACAATTATCAATATTAAGGTTGACAATGGGTCATATGCACCTATCGTATTACCAGCGTAGTAACCTAATTTGATATAGACATTATCATCATCAATTTATGTATTAATAATGTATGCTAGTTATAAAATTAAATACGCATACAAAACAAATGCATCCATAACTAGTCAACAGAAGCTGTTAGATAAAAAATGCTAATAAGATGAAAACCGATTGAGGTACAGATAATTACGAAATTCGTAGTTTTTATCACTATTATGTGGTGAATGAATGAAGAAATTACGAAATTAGAGAAGAAAAACTGCGAATTTCAGAATCATCCGTACCTCAATCGTTTCAAGTATGTTTCAACATTTTTAAAATTTCCTCTCCTGACAATAAAAACTCGATAAAACCCGGGTCGAGCCTATTTATCCTCTGTTCAGCGCGCGCGGCCCTGTTTATGAGAGAAAATGATACAAGTACGACACTGGAATCGATCAATTCGATTTTTGATAACTAACAAAGTAAACAAATATTCACATGCACCGGAATATTTCGTGCAACATAATCACACATATTTCTGTTCTTAATAACTAAATCTTTTTGTGTCAAAATCCTCAACATTAACATTTTCACAAATATCACCATTTCTAATAAAAAAATTGCCTAAATACCTTTGGATTAGTTCCGAGAACTGCATTCTATTGGCACTCATACCACTAACTAAAGAAACTTTTTCTTCCTGATTCCCGTCGAGAAGTCAACACACAACCATTTTCGTTAATAGATTCTGGACGACGCTATCGATGAATGTCGATGCAGCGTTAGGAATTCCGTCGTGTCAAATACACTAAATAACTGTGTTCGGTAGCATTATTTGGTTTGCTTGCGCTCCTCAAGTGGTTAAGTGCTGTTAAAGACACGAGAAAGCATTTCACACGGGCGGAGTTTTTGGCGGGACGAAGGGTACTGGTCCAGTAAGGACCTGCCTTTTTTTAACACTCTCAAGGCGCGTTTTGCGTTGTGGCAACAGAAACTCGCGCAGGCCACAAAATTTGGCATTCCGGACATGCCGACTGGGAGGGGCTTAGAGACTTCCACGTTGCCTTGGAGAGATGTTTGTTTCGAACACGCGGATGCGTCGGCTGTCTTAACATTGGTAACTGAAATTATACACGTTGGATGGAGGAATACATCCCCCATTCAGTGAAAGTGCACAAACTAGGGTTCAACGGCTGGTTCTACAAATCGTGTGACACTGGTCGCCAAGGCACAGAACCTTTTTACAAAACTCCATTGCAGAGAACAGACAAGCCGATGTCGAGTCCACAAACAAATATAACGAAGCGCTATGCCAAAGACCAGGACGATATATAAGTTAGGCACAGGGTAATGTCGCAGCGCATTGGAAGTCGGCACTGTTCCTCTTACATTTAAACGACCTCCCTTCCTGTACGATCAACCCAATCCCCAAGTTTCAACCCCTACAAAAATGTGGAATATGTTTATCGACAATGACAGCTAAGTAATCTCAATTGTGTAGCAAGGCACGACCTTCCTAGCTTTGACATGTACTTATAAACTTACATCATCAATTACACAAAGCTGAAAAATTCTCGTTTTAACCTATTCCTACAACAAATGCATGATAAACCAGATAGAAACTTACATAATGTGCTGGACGACGTACAAGAACACAACGTACTCCATCCACAAAGTAGCGAGGCACATGGCATTTCAGCTGCGGTCCAAACGAAAGCTCGAATCCGAACCACAGACAGAATCGCTTTTTATTCTCGTCCGAACGTGAAAAGAAGACTGTAGAGAGAAATCGCTCCGACTTGACAACAATCACGTTCTTTAAGGTATTCGGTTACGCCACTACGGTTTTGGAACACGCACGGCGAGGAAGCCCGTCAAAGTATCCAGAAAAGGTAACTTGCACCTTTATCGGTAGGTCAGTTGTTTCAGTGCTGTTTTTTTCAGTTTCGGTACATTCGCGAACGGCTGAGCTTCTGTATTTGTTTATTAGGAAATACGTATTAAAATGTATGCATGATTGTTAAATTGAACAGGTTTTACAATTAGGTTTGGGACTAATTAACAAACGTCGCACAACGATATTTGCAAACTAAAAGCTACTTTGTAAGGTGTTCAACTACTTATTTGTGTAATAATACTTTGAAGATTATTCTCACTGACCTTTTAGTTTCGTCCGTATTCAATTACTGCGATGTCATGTATGGACCCTGTTTAACAAATGGATTGCGGACGAATTCAGAAAATCGAAAAGTCGTGTCAAAGGTTCAGATTCGGAATGCGCAACTTTGACTGGGTATCAAACAAGCTAGAGGAAGTTACTTGGTTCAATATGGCTTCCAGAAGAAAACTTCATTCAGCAACATTATTCCATAAAATTGTCTCTACCAAAACACCTCTATATTTATGGAATACGGTAACATTTAGTCCTGATATCAAGAATTTAAATATTCTCAGTAACTTCCGTATCTCTTCCCCTCTACATCCAACTTATATATTTGAGAGATAATTTACATATAATAGTTATGGAATATACAACACTATTTCCTTCCATTTTAAGAACCTATCTTCCAAATCACTCAAAGTCAACTACAGAAAGCATCTAAATGAACTAACGTAGGCATATACTAATTAGCATTACAACAAACCTTCAACAATGGATCAGAAGCAATATCCCTCCGTCACTGTTTTTCTGTTTTTGTTTACATCATTCAATCTCAACGATTTATATTCTTTTCTCAAACTTCGCTCATGATGCACTTACATATATGTATACAGCGAGAAAAACTGCGATTGATAGTTTTCCTCAACTATCCAATGGTGACCTTGCAGTTGACCTTAACCACGTTATTCAAGGTCGCTTGAAGATTAAGTGATCTTTTTGACCCCGTATATGAAAATAGGGGAAAACTTTACGTTCAAATATGGTCTTATCCAATTTTGAATTCTAACCTTAGAAGAACATGTGGTCAAGGTCAAACCCAGCTAATGGCGATATTCAAGGTCACTTGAAGATTAAGTGATCTTTTTGACCCCGTATATGAAAAGAGTGGAAAACTTTACGTTCAAATACGGTCTTATCCAATTTTGAATTCTAACCTTAGAAGAACATGTGGTCAAGGTCAAACCCAGCTAATGGCGATATTCAAGGTCACTTGAAGATTAAGTGATCTTTTTGACCCCGTATATGAAAAGAGGGGAAAACTTTACGTTCAAATACGGTCTTATCCAATTTTAAATCTAACCTTAGAAGAACATGTGGTCAAGGTCAAACCCAGCTAATGGCGATATTCAAGGTCACTTGAAGATTAAGTGATCTTTTTGACCCCGTATATGAAAAGAGTGGAAAACTTTACGTTCAAATACGGTCTTATCCAATTTTAAATTCTAACCTTAGAAGAACATGTGGTCAAGGTCAAACCCAGCTAATGGCGATATTCAAGGTCACTTGAAGATTAAGTGATCTTTTTGACCCCGTATATGAAAAGAGTGGAAAACTTTACGTTCAAATACGGTCTTATCCAATTTTAAAATCTCACCTTAGATCATGGTCAAGGTCAAACCCAGCTAATGGCGATATAACTTGAGAGCCAATAGTCGTATAGATACACTACAGAGTCATTATTTTCATGATATCCAATGGTGATCTTGGGTTTGACCTTGGCCATGACCTTCAAAGTCCTTTTTTTTCAATGAGACCCTATACTTTTGACCTCGGAAATGCAGAAAACGGAAAATTTCGGGCTTGACGAGGTTCGCCTGAGTTTCTTGATAATTCAGAAAACTGTGTAATCCCTAGATAAACTGGCTTCGCTGTTCTTTCAAGATTGTTCCCTGACTAAAAAAATGGGTTTGATCTTCACATGACCTTGAAGGTCATCACGGTTAATGTCAGATCCAAGGTCAACATTATATATCTATCCAGGGAAAAATCATGAAAATAATGCCTCGGTACTTTCCCTACACGACTACTGGCTTTCAACTTATATCACCGTACCCGAAACTTTTCTTTTCCGGAACTGTATATAAATACAGGTATACGTATTTTCATAGCATCACGTTATTTTTTTCTCCATTGGGTCAGCACTTGTATCAGTTTTTCTGTATGTTGGCTATTTTTGCAATTAGATTTATTGTTTAAATGGGTTACTGTAAAGCCTATTTGTAATTGTGATTAAATTCGGTTATTATTATTTTTAGCGTTAAATAACAATATTATACGTTATCTACATACGTATGGTGCTGGTACATTTTTTAGTAACCCTTCCTTTATTCTGCCCATATTTTTGTGATATCTCTTTTATTGATGTTGTGATAAGTCAGTATTTCATGCAATATTCTACTTTCGCGAAGAAGAAAATAAACATTTTTGAACATAGAACAAACTTTATTTCTGACTTGATCTTGTTAGTCAAGATACAACCCTGGAATCAGGTGCCAGGTTGTTGCGTCTCCAAGCGGTGATAACCTCCAAATCTCTTGTAAGAAGGCAAGTTGCCGCTAGTCTTCCTCTCCATTTCGCCGTCAGAAATTGACTCATCACTATGCATTCCTGCATGTAGAGTGCTGTCATCAGCAGTGATGTGGATCGGATTGATCGTACAGGAAGAGAGGTTGTTGATATGTAATGAAAAGTATGAATCGCCCTTTGGACAGACTTCGCCATGTATTTGTTACAATAAAGTCCATTGAATTGAGTTAACAGAAACAATGTCCGAGCCCTGGGGAACACCCGCGTTGACATTGTGGGCTGAAGAGCAGAACCCGTATGAGAGAAAATCGTCCACAAATCTGCAAAGCTTCTCTGGGAGGCCATGCACTTTGTTCCGGTGGATATACATAAAATGTCTTTTATTGGGAGGTGAACGATCTCCTTTAGTCCAATGATACATCAACGACAACGGGAATTGTTTGATTTCATTGTGTTGTCGCTTCGTTGTTCGAATTTGCAATGTCAACATTCTTCAATAGTGACGTAAAGCGTTACCGTTATCCACGGTCATCGTTTGTGTTATTTTTCTGCCTATAGGGTGACTTTGAAGTTGAGTCATTAATTTTCAGATAATGATTGTAGAAGGAAGATAAACCAAAATATGTGTAAAAATAAAAAAAAAATAAAAAAAATTTTTACCTTGTTTTATAAAGTATCCTCCCGACAAGTATATCAGTGCGGACCTGTATTTGATCGTGAGGTGCCCTGTGAGGTCTTAAGTCACCTGATTCACGAGCCCGTTGTACTACATTAACAAAGGCACGAGGGGTTGGTTGCACTCGATTGGGAAACCGATCCGCATAAACATGTGCCATTTTTTATTTCGTTTGAGCCACGCAACAGACACCACTATTCACTCACGCGTTACCGACTGACACTGACTGTATACAACTGAATGAAATAATTGTAAAAACATCGTTCCAAATTCTTTCGCTTTTTTGTTTCCGATGCGATGAACCGATAAGGCGGGTTATATCCGTTGTTGCCAAACACGAGCACATAATATTATTATTGAGACAGGGCGGTACTCAAACTTCCAAAGGGCTATAACTTTGTTACTTTAATTTTACCAGAAAAATGGTAAAGGAAAAAAACATTTCTTTTGATCAGATCTACTCACTGTTAAAATAAATGACTCAACTTCGAAGTCACCCTGTATTTACAATTGAACAGCATACTGAAAAATCCTGATATTGATACTCCATTACAGAATTTTCTGACGAATAGCACTGCTTCAATCTATAAATATTTTATGCAAGTTCAACCTTTACTGCTCAGCAACAGATAGTACCAATCAAGCGATAATTTATTTAAACCTGCTGACTATGATTCTCTGAAGTGCATTGTTTTCTGAGACGTATCAATAAATGTTCATCATGGGCGCCCATCGAGGAGTGAAACATACCTATTAGGGTACCCGTTTCATAAGCAACGAGTGGTGTGTATTTTTTGGTTGTTAAAACGTTCGCGAATATTTCCGTCCTAGATCCTAAACAGAATCTCATCGATGTCAACTTTCAGATGTCAGGTGATCAAAACATTACACCCAATAACACCGCGGCACTGTAATTAGATTCAGGACGCGCACTACTTGATCTGTGATGCGACGTGTATACCCGCCTGCGAATTGGCATGGAATGTACAAGGTATGTCAGAAAGTAAATAGGTCTGTTGAAATATATCCGATACAAGTAGCGCCATCTATTATCGGATTAGCGTTACATAGGAACATCTTTCATTGATGCCCTGTCAAAATTTCATGACAATCGAACCGCTTCATGCGGAGTTATCGCGCTCGAAGTGACAGTAGATACCTTTTCAGCATCGGTCGACAAATGAGCACCTATTCGAGTTGCAAGAATGATTATACAACATTGTATACTGTGAGAACATTGGATAAACCCTCTTAGAACAGCTATACGAGCACCCCTAATAGGACACTTCAGTCATTTAAGAGGTTGTATAAGGGCTGCAGGTAACAGTTATAAAACAAAAGTGTAAGCCCCTTGCAGCCGCTATAGGACATTTGCATCAGTGGAAGATTCAGTTTTTGTCAACTATACAACTATTCTGTTACGTGATTGTCCTTAGGTTCTTAGAACATTTTGGTGTTTCCTGCAGGTGTTATACAACAACTTGACAGATGTCTGAAATGAAATACCGACAGAGTCGAATGATTTACCCAGAATTTGTACCAGCACTATATCTTCTGTTTGAACAGTTGATAAAACCTTTTGAACCAATATGCATGCGTTGTTTGTCTTAAAACATTGGTTATGGCATTTTAACAAAAATATGACTGCAGAAAGTTAGGTTATGGTGAAATTGTTGACCAACATATTTAGCATAATATGTACAGCCTTTAACAGTTACTAAACAACAGTTGTATAAGTGCTTCCATTGGAAGCAATTTGTTGGCTAAGGTAGTAAATTGCACAGCAAAACTACAAGGCTCGGGTTTGTTTTATAAACGTTACCATGGATGCCACGACACAAACATTTTGACTAACTTGCAAATATGCCGTATAAAATAGTTGCATAAACGTTTATGCAACAGTTAAAAATTTGCGCTATAACGTGTTGTATAACTATGCTATAAGAATATTTTAAGCACCTCATTTGTGAGTTTCTTAGAAAACCTTCCTTGAGACACATAGAAATGGCACTAAAGACTCAATCCATCGCATTTTGACCAAGAATTCAGGCATGAGAAAGGTGTGTTTATGGTTTGTTTCGCACAAGCTCATGGATGACCAAAAATTTCGCGTTTGCTGTCGGCCAGAATATCGCGAAGAAGGAAGCTGGCGCTTGTTGCACGAGAACGCACCATCTAATCGATCGACGCTTGTGTCCGATTTTTTGACAAAAAATGGCATTTTAACCATCGACCACTTCCCAAATTCTCCTGATTTGGCACCGACATCGTGTTGACTAACAATAACCAGAATCGTGAACCTTTCGAAGCTTCCGTGTGCTACCGATTAGAACTCACGTGTAAAACGTGTTCGAGATATTTCATAATATATGCTTACATTTTGTATTTCTAATATTACCAACTCTACCTTCGCTAGCACGTCACAACTCGCCTAAACCGACGGGCCTTGTAAATGTTTCACTCCCGAGACCGATAACCCGAAACCCGAAAGTCCGTCTCGATCTTCACCGTAATCTGATAACCGCTTTGACGATTCGCGTTGCCAATCGAGAACCTTGACGCCGCCGGTTTAAAATCCTAATGACCACTGCCACCGGCTGGCGAACTATTTAACATTTAACTCTCATTGCCCTGGCCATAGTTTATACAATTATTGTTATTAACAATGACGGCGTCGATCGAGTTATCGAAAGCGTGGGCGCGATACGCGTATCGAAGAATGCCGGGCGAGCGGATTTTACAATGGGCGATTGTATTTCCAAACTGTTAGTACGGGATTTATAGGTATATTTTGACTCGCCAGGGTCAGTCAGGAAGAACGCGTGTTTTTTTAAATGAGTAGTACAATCAAAATAAGTAAGGGTAAAAATATTTTGGCGCCGTTGAGGCGAAATGCAGGAACCAAGCCTCTCCCGAAATGAGCCCATTGCGTCGACCAGCTTCCCTACAGGAATTTGAGTTACTTTTCTTATTTCCTCCTGGCTTTGGTAAGCTTTTGATTTCAGGTAGCCCCATGGAAAAAACCACACGTTGACAGGTCCGGGGAATATCGCCGTGACGTGAAATGAGGCGTCCTGGGAATGTTTGCCGAAGAAGTTCCTTCGAAGCGCGAGCTGTGCGAGATGTTTCCCCGTCTTGTTGGAAACACACTGTTCTGAGACGGACTCGTCGACGACATAGTAGTCGTTTCTCCATCATTCTTAAAAAAAATAAGAGCCAATAATCATCGTTGGGCCTACTGCACGCAAACTGTAGCTTTCGGGGGTTCACTGGACACCAATGTCGACAATTTTGTTTAATGACGTATCCATGTAAGTGAAAACTCATAAATAAAGACCGGATTTATGTGTATTTACATGTTTTTACATATAACATAATATTTTAGGTTTTTTTTACATATAATCCATATACAAAGACATACGCTTTAAAAAACATAAACTGGCATTTTGTTTTTTTTTATTCAGCCTAAACACATTTGTTATTACTCAATGTTATGTAAATCTGGCAACGGTGCGCAAATTATAAAGACTACAAGGCATATCGGTGATTCCCCCAAAGCATATCGGTGATTCCCCGATTAATAACTTCGTGCCGTGCACCTGTCGCAATCTTTATTTAGAAAACTTGAGTAGTAAACAAACACGTATTATTCTTCGCTGCCGTTTACTATTTAAAAAGATCGCCATGCCGAAAGTATCAAGCTCTAAAGCTGATTTACTTAAGAAATGGATAAAGAATGCTAAACATTTATCCACTGACGGAACAGTTGTATACTGTAACGCCTGTTCAAAGCAAGTGAGTATATGTATTAATACAGGGTGCGGCAGAGAGGACGGACGTTTTTGGGATGGGTAGTACGCTCCGCCTCCGTTTACGAGAGAGGTGGGGAGGGTGCCGTTTGACTCGTGAGATCCTAGCATTATTTTACCAGTTGTCGTTATGGAGCCTTGGACGATGGAACACCGCGTGTTCGCCTATGAAATAATGAGTCACTCATCGTCGTACAGCGTGAGTTTCGTCGCCACTTCAACATTCATCGGAATAGAGCTGTTCCCTCTCGAAACGCCATCCTTCGTTGGGTTGAACCACTTCGCAGGCGTGGTGAACTGATCAACAGAAGACCAAGAGGAGCGCCGCGAACAGTTCGAACTCCTGAAAATGTTGAACGCGTTCGACAGGTCTTTCTTCGCTGTCCGACTCGATTTGCCGGGAAACATGACGCTGCACTTCGCCTTAGTGATCGTTCGGTAAGACGAATTTTGCATATGGATCTCCGCTTTCACCCCTACAAAGTGGCCATTGTGCAACAGTTACAGCCCGGAGATTATGCACAACGAATGAACTTCGCACGTGAGATGGAAGCACTGATCGATCAAAATGAGAACCTCGCCTCAAGGCTAGAGTATACGCGAACAAGCCCCGAACTCTGGACGAATTGAAGTGCGAAATTCGCATGGAAGTCGCCCAAGTTGAGAGAGTCTACGCGAACTTCCAAGAACGCCTCCAGCACTGCATCAACGATTTCGGCCACCACATGCCTGATGTGGTTTTCCACACTTGACTGTCTCAAATGTGAACCTGATTCCCTCAATAAATTTGTTTTCGAATAAAAATTGACTATTTTATGATTTTTTTAAAACCGCCTATCCTCTCTGCCGCACCCTGTATAAATTCGTATTCGTATACTCTTCACTCCGTATACAAGACAATACAAGTAATCTATGAGGGCCACAGCACGTGTCTGGCTACTGACGTCACGTTTTCTAGCCTCGCGTCGATCCTTGATTTTAAAATGCTTTGCGTCGACGTAAATATTGATATTTTGCACTCAAATTTCTTTGACCGTTTTTTAATAACAAAATCCCTCGATTTTAATCAAAATGAGAGAAATACGAAAAATGTCGAACCTTCCTATTTTACGTATCTAATCTAACTGATAAGAAATTAAATAAAGTTGAAGCTGTAGCAACGTGGACTGTAAATAAAAACAAAATAAACATTCCCTAATGTGATTTTTGTGCATATCCCTCGTAACCATAATAGTGAGTGGGCGTTATTTGAAGCACCTATTGAAGAGAAATGCAGTTACGACCTCAGCGGCACAATAGGTGATTATGCGATATTTTTCCAATACTATCATTACTGCACATTATGCAGGAAGATGAAAGCATAATCTGATACGCTGTTGTTTCAATTGACGTTTATTTTGTATGGATGGCTGTTTCAGAACCTTGAAACTTCAGATTCAAACAAATTTCGTCACGTTATATTGTATACCGATCACTCCTTTGGAAATAATAATAATGCTTTATTGCCCAACAGAAATTGATTTCGTTTAAGCCGCGTACAGACCGAAATTCCGACGCAAGCCAAGGCACATGTGGTTACAGACTTGGAGGTGTTCGAATCCGTGCGTACGGCGCGAGCCAACGGTTAAAATACTGTAAAAATAAGCAATTACATAATGTTATTCATCTGAGCATATCGTTCAGCTGATTTATTCAACAAAAAGTTTAGAACCATTACCATTATAAAAAACAAATGTTGACCTATTTTCAAGATATGATTCATAGAAATTAACCATTAAATTATCAAACCCAAAATTAGATATTTTGCTCAGTAAAGTACCATGGTCTATCCTGTCAAAAGCTTTGGAAAAATCTATACAGGGTGTCCGCAAAGTTGGGGTTTTCCTTTACACGACGTGTAGATCTTGAAAACAGAAGCAATTTTTCTTAGTACCATATACACCAATGTCTTAAGGGAACCGAGATAAAGGGCTCTGCAACATCAAACATATCTGAATACCGTCCTGTAGCCGCGACCCGCCGCGACATCCCAGACTGGTACCGGCTACTAGCTGAACCCGACGACAGAACTGGGTCGGGGGTCGGGGTCCGTGTGTCAGGTCAGTATGCAACCTTCAACCGATGGTTACGGTCATGCATGTAGAGGTAATCGCGTAGACGAGAAGCCCTTCAACCTGACGATTTTCCAGCAAGAGTGCGGTTTTGTGAGTGGTTGTTGCATCAACATGACAATAATCCGGACTTTTTGAAGTGCATATTGGTGACAGACGAATCTACGTTCACGCGTATTGGGGTGAATAACTTTCGCAACACTCATGTTTGGTCAGTAGAAAATCCGCACGCTGTCCGTCGGGCACATTTTCAACAAACATTTTCGGTGAATGTTTGGGCTGGCATGGTGAACGGTATGCTCATTGGACCATTTATTCTCCCAAATCGATTGAACGGGATGCAATACCTATTCTTTTTACGCAACATTTTGCCTTCCTTGTTAGAAGATGTGCCATTAAGTGTAAGACAATCAATGTGGTTTCTGCATGATGATCATATTTGTTACCTCTGTTCGTGGTCTACTGGTCTGCACCACCGCCGGCGTCTGCTCGGTAGCGCATCAGGTCATTTCATTTCTGTTGGAGCGGTATGATTTCGGGCAGAGACGTACTTAGCCCTTCTCGTCAACTGGAGAGTGAGTACTTTTTCCTTTATTTTTTTTTTACTTGGTCGTCCTCGTTTCACTACACATTACCTTTGTTATTTCAAGCGTAGTTGTTTCTGAAAAGGAAAACCCCAACTTTGCGGACACCCTGTATAGAAAAATCAATTTGAAAATAAGATTACAAATTCTTGATGGTGAGTTGGTACACAAAGAAAGAGTCAAATTTATTCCCTTCCTACACAGTTCAAATTTTTGAAGCTACTTCGGGGTCAGGGCATCCGCGTCAGCGAAACAAACACCTCTCCAAAGAAGCGTGGAGAAGAAGTATCTGAGTATGTCCGAAATGCCAAATTTTGCGGCCTGGGCGAGTTTCTGCTGCCAAAGCGGGTGTTCACCAAAACCTAGCCTCCACACCACCGAGGCCAGTTTTGGCTTAGGAAGAAAAAGCAGGTAATTGAGAAAAAGTACCTCTCAAGGTGGTTTATAACACTATAGATACCATATTCTCAAACTACAGCACTACAAAATCAGCTGGCTTTTAAAACGCAACTAAAAACACTACTAATTCCAAAAATTCAAAATACATACCAAATAGTATCTGTCAATTTATGATTCCAAAGACTCTTAAACTGTATATAGAAGGAGACATCCGATAACCAAACGGGCAGCATTTTCAAGCAAATTCAACATAAATTTTGACTTACTTTTCAAAGTTCTGACGGCCGACTTCCTCTAACTTAACAACGTCACCGGACGATATGCTGTCCATGACTGTTCGGTTGACAGCATCTGATTGTTATTAGAAGAAGATCGATAACAATGGTAGAAATACAAAAAATATAAATGGAACAAGCCGAAAAACGTTCATTGAAAATCGCTGGAGGAGAACTTGACGCGTACAAAAAGTGACATCGTTTCGCCGCGACCATAAAGAATCGCGTTCTACCGGTTACTGATGCAACCTTCGGAAGGAAAATTTAAATTCGTGAGATTTTGTTTGTTAGAGCACACTCATAGGCGTAGAACAACAATGCTTCGACGAGGAAGGACAGGAATGATTTTGAATTAGACTATGAATGAATCCTAAAGAATATTTAGAGCATGAATATGATGATTCAGCCGCATTTAGTTTTTGGATAAGACCATACTTTAGCGCATATCGCAAATACTTCACTTCTTACTTTAAAATGAAAGATTAGTATGTAACTTTTACGAAAATATCATTTTTTCTTTAAGGAACCATCTGCTTGCTATTTTATAGAACTTCGAAGTTGCATTTTTGGTGGTAATACTCTAGTATAGAATACTGTTTTATATGCTGTCTTTTTTTGCTTTTTGTTCAAAAGGGTGCTCTAAATTATGAGAATATAACATACACTGTATAGTACTAAGGAAAATAGACGTGAAACTGTAAAAAATCGTTGTTTTTTGCAAAAAAAGGTTCTAAACCAGACGTGTTATTACACATTAGCTTATTAACCTAAATAACAGATCAAAATACATACGTAAATGATGGTATTTGCTTGGTAAACTGTGTGGAGGTGTTGTTTTGTGATTTTTCAATGTTTTCATGAAATTCCTTAACCATTTTATAAGAATCGAAGAAGAATTGCAAGCGGCGACTAAGAATAAATCCAATCTACTAAATTTTTTTTCTAAGGTGAGTGACAAAATCATTTTAGGTACCTATGAGTACTAGAAATATTAGAAATCGCCAAAAAGTTTCTCTTTACTGATTAGAAAATATTATGGCCTATCTCAAAGTATATAGGTAATATTCATTATATTATAGATTTATTTCTTATGATTGATTCCGTCAATTGGTCACAAAGTACAGGATGTTAGTTTTATACATACTATATACAGAAAACTAACACCCTGTATTTTGTGAGCGGAACGAATTGCTCGTTTAAAAATATTAGATTTAAAGCCACAGGGTTTTGTATTTACCATATATATTGCTATACTTTGTATTTATAAAACTTAATACGAAAATCATGGGGGGAGGGGGTAAGAGATTTGCTTACTTTTGCTGACAAGGGGGATGGGGGGGTCAATAAGTGTAATAAATCTGCTTACGTAATACTTGCGCTAAAGTATAGTTCAGCCAATTTTTGTATTGAACTTATTGCAAATTAGCTAGTCATGCTTGATTTTTTTAAGATATAATTCATTTAGACTTAGGTACCTTATTGCCCCAAGCCCTTCATTTGTGGTCGGTCCTTTGGTAACTTTAGGTTTACACGCTAGCAATATACGCGCTTTTTCTGTCGATGTGAAAAAGTATTACTAAAGCTTTCGATTTCTTTTGTTTCCTAGGTTAGTTACAACATCGTAGTGTGCTTCAGAAACGCTACTGGCTCTTAGCAAGAAATGACGTAATGGAACCCGAAGGCGACAGATCTGATATTTACATCTTGAATATATTTTCTTGTTACATATACGCAATAGCTACCGAGATACGATTCGCATTGATAAATGTAGTTTAATTGTTCGATTCGTATTCGTATCTTCGTGCAATTATACAAATACGGTAGATACTAGAAAAATAGGTAGAGTAGATGTATGTTAAGAATGCCTTTAAGACGGCACAATCGCAAAAAAGTGAAAAAAAAGCAAAGAAATATTTCAAGTACAGTTTAAAGTAGTCTGTGATAGATTCAAAATCACAAATGTGTGCTCGACGTGTGGGCTTTTGAATGAATGAATGAATTCATCAGATTGCTAAACACAATAAATAATAGTTTAAAAAAACTAAAAAAACACGCTTTTATAGCTAACCGAAATATAAAAGTAGAAAATAATTTTTAATTACAAAGAGTTTATATTACAGAAGTAGATGGTCGAACAATCAAGGCCAAGCTAATAACAGCGTGTTAAAAAGAAATCACGAAGGATCTTGAAAAACGGTCTTGATGCGCTCGCGAAGCCTCAGTAGCATTTCGCAGAGACTCACCGCAAATTGAAATAATATGGACAACTCCGATATTGCTTTATGACTGTGCCATTATTGTTTAGTTTTTAGAACCACATCTCAGTTCGCGTTTGATAGCCCAATTTCCACCATGACCGCTAGCGGCTGACGATTCTGGTGGTATAATTGACGTGGAACAACTAAACGTGCTGTTTTCGACTGTCCCACCAATGGACAACTGTTTCGTGATTTTAGGCAAAGAGTAGTTAGAGATCGGCTTCCAGGACAACAAACGAAAGCATAGAGTATTTCGAGTTTTATTAACATAAAAAGCATCCTAAGGTACAATAGCTACAATGTTAAGTAATTAGATATGAGAAGCGTTTATTTTCTTCAAAATTTCCTAATATGAGACAACACCGATGTATCTAATTAACAAGATTTTGTCCATTATAACAATTCCGATTCTCATTATTTGAACCTAAAATATAACAAATCGGCATGAAAGTTAAACGTATATTTTGTTGAACCTTGAACATAGATTCAGGCGTACCTAACCTTGTAAAACCAAAATTCCTGTCTTTGTCTTGATGACTACATTATCTTTCTACTATAAATAGATTCTTCTTCATCAATGATTCTATGAATAACTATTAAAAATCTTCGTATATCCTTCCACGCTTCTTGCAAATACGTAAAATAACATGTGTTTTTTTCAGTATTTGGAATATTTGCTTAGCATTTTTTGTGTTATATATTTTACATGATAATTTTAGTATAGAATGAATTATTTATATTTAGATCGTTTGCCAATACAATTTAATGAAGTAGATCATATAGACAGAATACATTACCTTTATAAAGTTGTCACTTTTGAAAAATTAACAATAGACAAGTTGAAAGGTTCTAAATACTCGTAACTTAAGACTTAATTATTGAAAATGCGCATGTAGCTTTTCAAACTAAAATTTCTTTAGAGCTCCAAATAAAGGACTTACTTTTTTATTGCATTCAGTTGGTTTCAAACAACATCTTTGTCCTTTGTGCATCAGTGACAAATATTAATTTTTCAACTTTTTATACAGGAAACAATGAAGAACAAGATACAGCATCACATCTTTATAATCTTGTATAAAGTGTTATATGGCTTTTTAATCTTTTTAATAAAAGTATTTTGTATTGGTAAATAGTTTATTTTACAATTTTCATCATTTTCCTATTCCCAATTCTGAATATTTCTTTAACATCCGGATTTTAAAATACATTTTACATATAAAAAAAAGATGCTTGGCATCTGCACTTGCACTAACTGGCATGGCTAAATCCATTAACGATGTTAAGTAGTTATTCAATTTTAATGACACTACATTGAAATTGTCGAAATATATTATCCAGTTTATTACACTTGATTAGTAATTAAATTTGCCCTTGAACCACCCACCACTGCACGGTAGATACACCATAGTTAAATGTCAATTTTTCAAATATATTTCGCTACTGTTGCGTCTTGTTTCACTGTTTTTTTACTTGAAACTTCTAGAGGGATGAAGCACGCTTTTCTTGCATTTTTTTTCCAAAAGACGTATTTTTAGCAGTCATTTCTGCCATTATTTACACCGCCATCTGCCATATGACGACGTTGACGTCTATGCATATGTCATATATGAGAGGCACTTGCTTGCGATGTTGCCGGATTGGGCTCCTCATTTAGGGAAAATGAGAAGTGGAAAATCTATATATGTACATTTATATTAATCAATGAAACACAAAAAGAAAAAACTGAAACAAACAACAATAGCTAAATACAAAGCGGTTCTTAATAAGTATAAAACAAAAAATAACAGTAGTAAGCTAACACACAATAAATTGTGAATAATTATAATATCAAAAAATAAAAACAGTGGTAAAGCAAAAAATACAATTCCATGTAATTATAAAAAACTAAAATAAACAGTAAAATAGAAAGCTATTTTAAATTATAACAAAAACAGTAATAAAATGAAAAAAAATTCCATGTAATTATAGAAAAATGCTTTTTATTTTACTGTTTGTTATTTGTTTTTTATAATTTCATGGAATAGTTTTTCTGTTTTACTACTTTTTATTTTTTATAAGTATTGACAATTTATTGTTTTTTAGCTTACTATCGTTATTTTTTGTTTTATACTTATTAAGAATCGCTTTTTATTTTGCTACTGTTGTTTGTTTCAGTTTTTCGTTTTTGTGTCTCATTAATTAATATATGTATTATACATTTTCCACTTTTCATATTTTTCCCTAGATGCGGAGGCCAATCCGGCAACACCGCAGTCAAGCGCCTCTCAAACATGACATATGCACAAACGTCAACGTCATATGGCCGATGGCGGTGGAAATAATGGTAAAAATAACTGCTAAAAATACAATATTTTGGGAAAAATGTTCTAGACAAGCGTGCTTCATCCACACTATTTTCATTTAAAATGATCTATCGGTCTACCCTCTTTAAGTTTCAAATGAAAATACAGCGAAATTCCAAGTTCTACAAGACGCAACAGTAGATACCTATATTTCAAACAATATTTATTTTAAACAAACCAGATAAACTAACGAAACCAATTACAAATTACGTGCTAAAGGCCCGCGTAGTATCATTTATTGCTTTTAAACATCACTTCATATTTCAGGATATCGTGTCTACAGTCACCGGACTGAACAGCATCTCAAACCTCTCTTATCCCAAGATTAAAAAGACAAAAGACTTTTAAAGTAAAATAAAATCGTCGTTTACCTGGTAGGCGAATCTTCCCTGCTATGCGACACGTAGTACTTGTTCTTCTTATGCTTATGCCGATTCGGTAGAGGTATCCAAAAGAGCCTGGGGCCCTTATGGTCCTTGTTTTTCTTGTGTTTTCCGGCCACGATGAGTGCTTAACACGACACTACCGCACTTACTAAGAAACTACGACAACCTGTGGATCACATAAAATAGTAGGCTGTGAAATGCTGACGGCGCGCTTTCTTTGTAAAATTATAGTGGTGAATGTAAACATGAGAACAAATCGCGGTTAGCTGTGCATTCGTTTGCGAACGACGAATGACAGTGACAGCGAGACGTGCGATGCACGGCCTACCTGCTTTTGCTGCGCTGCTGTGCACGAACAAAAGCTCTTGGAACGGCATCGCATCGCAGAGGCAGAACTTCGGTCGTCCTGGAGCGATGTTATAGTACGAGACATTTAGATTATTTAATGTTGAGGTCGGATTGGTGATTTCAACGCTGGAGATGGTGGTATTGTTTAGAATTGTCGCAATACGGATCAAGCGTAGATTTGATACAGGTTGAGGGTTAACAAAGTTTTGAGATTCAGCAGAAATAGGAGAGAAAAATAAGTAGATTAAAAAAAATCACCAGGAATTTTAAAAGTTAAGCTGTATTACTAGTTGTAAACGAAAA
Organism: Acanthoscelides obtectus; assembly: GCA_963669975.1. Taxonomy (NCBI): domain Eukaryota; kingdom Metazoa; phylum Arthropoda; class Insecta; order Coleoptera; family Chrysomelidae; genus Acanthoscelides; species Acanthoscelides obtectus. Next base: position 3,304,237 of record CAVLJG010000006.1, read on the forward strand.
AAAATTTATTTGTAATATTTGTATACAGCTTAATAATTTGATTGTTTAATAAAAATTTCCTGCTACTGTGGCGAACGCAGTAAAATATTATGTTATTAGCACCTACCTAAAATACAATTTGAATATATTTGTCCTGTGGTTTTTGTATCACTTTGAACTACTTTTTAATACCCAGGTCAGAATTATTAAAAAAAAATATTTTTTACTAAATTTTTATTTTCCAATGTGATGATTTTAAAACATTGTCTAAAGTCTTAAAGCCTGCCACTATAGCTAAATTTTTTACAGCGAAATTGTCAGTAGATTCATCGACAAGCAACTAAAATTGTCCTTTTTTTAGAGTGTCTACTAAAGTTTCAAAGCTTACTTTACCTATTACATTATTAATTATTGTAGTACACTTGATTCTGCTGCATGATAGTTTTGAAACTTAGAAATAGTTCATTCCAGAATTACATATACTTTCGACCAACTCAGTCAAATGATCCGCTACATTAATAGGAATATTATGTTCTATAATAAAGCTCGCTATTCTTATTTCATTTGGTTTAACAATTTTCTAATTAGAAATGAAATACAAGTTCTTACGCAAGTCAGATTGTTTTTTAACCTAAAAATGTTTGTTTCGTGTTTTTTGACGCTTGTGTCTTTTTACTGCCGCAATGTCTCCAATAAAATATTTATTGCAAATATTTAAAATAAGTGTCATCCTGAATACTGCTTAAAATCGTTATGTTATTCCCAAGATGAATTATATTTGTGAGCCTAGCATTTTTTCTGCGGAGGCTGTTCTGAATCTTTGTCTGGTGGATCAGAATCAGGTACCGGTTCAGAAATTTAGTAACCGTTGGAGTTTTTGGTAGCTGAAAGAATGTTAAAACTATTCAAAAACGATGAAATTTTAAAAATCACCAGAAATTGACATTTTCCAAATAGTGTTTAACCAATCACCAGATTATTCATAAAATCACCTGATCCGCTGAAATTTCACAATTCAATCACAGTTTGAAAAGCGAAATTCTGACGAAGAAAACCGAGATGGTTAAGATGACGATTTCAACAATACATACTTTTAGATTTAATATTAAAAATAATTATCCTGAATTTAGTGATTTGGATTTGAATATTTGATATAATTATGATTAGGTATATGTAATATTTTTTTAAATACGTATATTTGATATTGCAAAATGGTCAAAAAGTCTACTCTTTGCCCCTTAAAGGTAACTCATAACAGATTTAATTTTTTACTTATTCTTTTCATCAAAAGTTTCGCAATTTAAAGCTATTTAGCCCATGTCAAGATTTATGGCGGCTTCTCGGATTTTCTGGCCCACTGTGTCCTACGTGGAATATTACACGATTTGGTTTAGTAACAAAAAGAAAGGTCAGGTTGAAATTCAGATTTTTTCTAATCTCAGATTGCTTATTTGACCATAGTCGGCTTATTACCTGACAGTTATTTAGAGAGTTTGGCCTCAAGATGATAATTATGTTTATTTATTTCGTACGACTTTTTGACTTAGTCACTGAAAACCGTGAAAAGAACTGTTACTCCATTCAGTTGAGCGTAAATGTAGCGTTTTTTAAACATTTTATGTCAGTCTGACAACACTGCCTTGGAACATGCATAGTCACCTATGTGCGAAGTGCTCGCGTCCGTGGCAGAACGCCGAGCCATCTATGAGCGAATCGCCAAACCAAGATCTCTGTTTTTTTTTGTACACCTTTGAGTAATTTAAGAACCAATCTCAATGGTTTTGTTGCATCCTACGTATTTTGATGCTTAACAGCAAACTCTGCAAGATTGTTATTATTTAAGATATTACTAGTTTTATCGTATCATGTCAGTACGCGATGATGAACAAAAAATTTATGATCGCCTTCCTTACTACAATGCAGATAATTTCCAAGGTCAATGGGCGGATTATATTAACATATACCCTACCGAGATTACCAATGGCCCTGAACTATAACAGTGCCGACCAAGAACCAACCAATGAAAAGGCATTGCAAGGTCGTGCCCTTCACAGCCTTTCCCTAGGTCTAGACAACCGGGTGCTAAATCCGACCCTCTGCAATATAATGTTCTACTACTATTCTTACCACCCTCTGACTTTAAGCTAAAAATAGTTATTTTATGGGGGCAAGGCTTTCAGATCCTTGACTCTAGACTTCAAGGTGACTGCGCTGGTGGATGTATGGATTCGGATCTTGTATTTCAAAGGGAGTGAAACAGCCCTTAAAGGCGACTAAAATATTTACTGTTTAAGGAAGGATACACACGTTCAATATGTCATTTTATACCTATTCTTTTGTGAGCTTTCAAACTGAGTGGGAAAGAAGGAGGTAGGTAGAAACACTGTAAACTGACTTGTATGACTACTTGGACTTTCGAGATAAAAGCTTAAACTGGCTGCGGACAAATTTCGACCCTGAAAAATTAAAGATAAACCTGTATACCCTTAGGTACCTGAATGATATGAAATTCCAAACTCAATCAAATATCTAAGTGCATCATATTTTTTCATGTAGTAGATCGACCGGTCTATAACTGATTACAGATGATACTTGTTTTGCAACAACCGGAATTACGCAAAATTTCTTTCATTTTTACAGTTCACACAGTTCTTCTTGGTACAATCGAACTCGATGGATATGCGTTATAGGCAGTCGATCGAGAGAATTGTTTCTTGTGTAAGGAAGATTGCCTATACGTATATCCAAGATCAGAATAATGCAAAAATCTATTAGTCCAAGCATCATCTTCACACCTGCTTGGAAAAATACTCCGATCTGATTTTTTCTATAATTTACTAAGAAAAGGTCGCCTTCTGACGCATCTGAATATTGCCAGGCTCAAAACTGTATCAAAATATTTTTTTCAACAAATTCTAAAAATTGGTCTTTCCGCTCTTCAAGTTTTTGTGGGTTTGTTGGGTGATACTATACAGAAAACGTTTTATTAAACTTTTCTCTGAAGTTGATAGTTTTTGAAGTATAAATGATACAATATTAGTACTTAACCATGTCGTAAGCTTATAGCTACCTTAACCTAAAACTTAGTCTAACGGCAAATAATCAGTATCAGAAAAAATGTAATCCGAAGGTATATCGTCTAGTCGGCCTTTGTATCAATCCAGCGCATCAGGAAGAGAACTAATATGAACATCCCAAAGGACATAGTGACGTCAAAATCTCGGCATTTTTAGAGCTCTGCTGACGTACGCCGGCCAACAATAAAAACGTATAAATGACGTCGACTGTCACACCTAATTGACGACATTAAATGACGTCGGAGTATGTCGTATAAAAGACCAAATGCAAAATCGATATGACGTCTGTATGACGTGGATATGACGTCGATCAGACGTACAGTCGCTCGCAAAAATAATCGCGCTATGTGTCCAAATGCTCTTGAAGATGTGACAAAGAAGTTTTTCCCATATTCCTTGTGGTCCAGGGAAATGCAATTAAGTGGACTTTTTTCTCGAAAACTAAGCAAATTCAAGAGACAAGAACGTTGTATTTCTGTTCGCTCAATCCAAAGAACATAATAAAAATTGCACAAAAGTCAGTGACGTACATTTTTTTGTCAAACTTACGTTCAGATCCCGCTCAAAACGCCACCGGACTTAATAAATTTATTCAAGCTGAGGCTAAATTGGCTCCTTAATGTTATAAATACCACTGCCAAATTACAACAAAATTAGTTAAAAGATAGTTAAGAAATTTACGAAAAAACACTTTTTTTAAGTTTAAACACCCTGTATCTTGAGAACGAAGAATTTACGCACCTATGTTTATATGAACTTTTTGTCTTAAAATTACTGAAATCGTCTGTTAAATTTATGGTACATACTTAACACCTTATATAGTATGAAAAAAAATTACTGTTGCCAAAGTTCCTAAAATTTTTATAGTTATTAAAATAAATAGTTTGGGGGTCCAGATCCTCAGACCATGCTTCCTGGCCTTTCTCTAGTATACAGAATGCAGATAACTTCGCTATTTATGTGAACAAGGTAACCAAGCAACTATGGAAATTTTACACGACCATTTTTTAAACATTTATGACTTCTGACTTGTTTTCGTGATGTTTCTAGTTTCTTCCTTTGTTTTATTTCAAACATAAAATATTTATGTAATGTTATTGCCCAGGATTAGAAAGATATGTGCACAATAAAGATACCACCGACAAACCTCGGTCGTCTATTAACGAAGATAAGAGTTACCTTTTAGTTTGTCGAGTCGTTTTAGTAGTGCATCTCAACTTTTTTCTATGGAAATGACTGAGATCTCAAATAAGCAGGTATGAAAGCACATTCTTAGTTTTTAAGTACCTATCTTCAGATTTAATTTAATAGTGTTGAAAATAAGTCAACATGCTGCCCATCCGACCACAGACAGACAATCATAGACGGCTGTTTCGTGCTTTTTGTCAACTCATCAGCACATTCTAAGCTTTGTCTCTATTATAAACTATATTCTTTCCGTTCTATCGAAGCGTAAAGCGCCATCTATCACCAGAATAGATCACTGCGAACAGTGAATAGCAGCTTTCGGTTGGAATTATAACGATTTCAGGAAAATCTTAATTATACTTGAAACCAGGACTGCCTTTCATTAGCTGAGCTGTCCATTCAGGCAACTGCCCAGTGCTATCACATCAAATCGTTCAACGAAAAGTTAACGTTAGATTGGTCGACTCTTTTAATTGAATTGAAAAATAGACGTTATTAGGTTCTGTGCTTTGTGCATTGTATATTAATACATATTATTCATGGCCACTGTTATTAGCTTGGTAGCACTACAAATGTATCAACTGTCAAGAGTAGATGGGGAAACGAATACTAGAGATGGGGCTGGGAGGATGCATTCGCAAATATTCAAAAGTGTTAATTAGGGTGATTCAACGCCATGTTAGTTAATGCATAAACACAGTATTCACAGCGGAATTTGCTTATGTTATTACAGACCGTTCTTTTTGCTGTATAATTTCCTTTCTGGTTTCTAGCTTTTTTTCTAAAATATTATAAAATGAAGGCAACCATATACATTTGTCTAAACCAGATAGTGATGTTTGAGATCATTGTATCCCAGAAATATCTCTAGTTAGCTTAAAGGACGATATGCGAATTGGGTAAAGGAGCAAAAACATGGGATAATGGAAGATAACTAAGGAGTTAGTTGAAATCTTCACTTATCCACAACCGATACATCCAATCAATTTTCCCTTCATTTATTTATGTTTGTTTTGAATTTGATTCTATTATACAGGGTGTTCATTTAAAACTTCCCACCACTCTCTTATCGGAAACCACTGATTAGAAGATAATTTGACGCCATTAGACTTTTTTCTATGGCGCCATTTGACATCTGTTGTGTTTACTCGCTAACCTAAAAGTTGAACATCGCCTATATCATTGTTTGGCCAATAAAGGGCAACATTTTGTACACTTATTGAAATAAAAAGGGATATTTTCGTCTGTTTTTGTTATCCATCTGAACGAATTAAGATAAATAAAGATTTTTCTAATTTTCTTGAAAACGAATCAACCGATCAAACATCAAAATAAAGGACTTCGGAAGACCTTTCTAACAAGCTATTACTCGATACCGCTTGTCATTTAAATTTTTTTAGGGGATGGCCCTGTATATAGTAAAATCAGGCCTTGATCTCGATAATTTTTAATATCCCTAAAACACTATCCCCAATAAAAGAGAAATAAATTGACGCTGTTGGTACACCTGGATATGTTATTAATAGTGAATATATAAGTAGGCAAGTACGAGTAAGATTTGCTGGGAAATGACCAACATAGTAAACTTTTCCACTGTCCGACTTTCTCTAATCTGGGTAATAAATGACTGTATATGTTCGGAGTAGTCTTCCGCAAATTCTTTTTTGTGCGTTAGAACGTGAAGCTGCTACAGCAAACGTATAATTTCTAAAAACTGGTACCCAAATTATTTTATTGCTAATAATGAGCTTCATATAATATTTTTTCCACTACTAACATTAGTAATCAACAGTATTGACCGCAAAAGTAGCATTTCTCTATCCATAAGAAAAAAGGTAGATAATGAAAGCAAAAAGTTTCGTCAAGTAGATTGACTCTATACTTCCTACTCCTTCGTTAGTGGTTTCAAAGAAAAGGAATGATACAAGTCGTTTCTAAATAGGAATCGAATCGTGATTGTGTCGGTTCACTCAGGTACGATAAATCTTCGACGATGGAACTCGCGATAATATTCGAACCTCAGCTCACAAGTTTTCTGTTGCTTAAAGATACCTGCATCACATAAGTCCGTGTTTCTCATTCATGTCAGTTTGTCAGTCCGTGTCTGCTGTATACGAATACGTAATAAGGACTGACTCAGTCTACTTGACGAAATATTCAGAGAGCCCTATGAGTCAGACTTAGGAACTGGTATTTATACATTTTATCAATTTTCATCCAGCTGAGGGCATAATGGCCTTCGATATATGATCATTTGAAAGCCTGGAACATGTATTCATGATACTTTGGATACGATTTTTTGTTATAATATCTAAATAAGGATATAAAACCACTAAGCAATACGATATTGAAATGAAGTGAATCGAAAATCTGTGTATCGTCGGCAGAAAACTGTATGCTGCATGATTTTACCTGTTTGTAAATCTGAGATATATACTAAGTGACATATAAATCCGAACACCCAGTTTAAATGGTTTTATTTTAATAAAATTTTGTATAAGTACTTAATGAAGCATAATAAGTAAATGTAAATGATTGCACTGCTTTAAAGCCCTTTGACCTTTAATAATGTGTGGATGCACCCTGATGTGCTACGCATTCTCCAACGCGCCTAGGCATGCTTCTAATCAGGTGGTCAATGTCCTCCTGTGGTATCTCATTCCAGGCAACCACCAACTCCTCTCGAAGTGCTTCTAGAGTCTGAGGAGGACGTTGCAAATTGAGCAATCTCCTACCCATCATATCCCACACGTGCTCAGTTGGGGATAAGTCGGGAGATCTTGGTGGCCATGGTAACAATGTGACATCATTATGTTGAAAGAAGTCTATTGTCACTCTTGCAACATGTGGTCGGGCATTATCTTGTTGGAAAGTTGGATCTGCCAGGTAGAACTTCGTGGATATAACGCTGCGCGTTCATGTTACCTCTGATGAAGATTAAAGGTGACCTGGAACCATAAGCTATAGCACCCCAAATCATAACTCCAACAGTGTGATGAACATGTGTTTCAACAAAAAACTGTGGATTCCTCCTTTCACCATGTCGCCTTCTAACCCTGGCACGACCATCGTGCATGCCTAAAAAAAATCGAGACTCGTCACTAAAGACAATACTGTTCCATTCCTGATCCCAGAGTGACCGTTGTCTGCACCACTCAAGACGATTACGTCGGTGTTCTCGAGTTAAAGGGAGGACCCAGCGTGGCCGGTATGAAAACAAGCCAAAACTTCTGATTCGTCGGTAAACACTTCGCATGCCAATAGGTCTTCCGTGTTCTGCAAACCATTCATTTGCAATGGACCTGGTAGTGGAGAAACGGTCCCTTAAGGCCAATAATCTTAGGCGGCGATCTTCACGGTCTGTTGTTCTACGGTGGCGTCCAGTGCCCCTTGCTCTTTGCGTACCGCCTTCTCGAAGCCATGCCTGACAACACCTAACCACAGTGTCTACACTTCTTTGCACTCTAACTGCAATTGCCCGAAAAGAAAGTCCAGCTTCCCGAAGTCCCACTATACGGCCCCTATCAAACTCACTAAGTTGACGAAATCGTACAGGTCTCCGTACTCTAGGCATCGTAACCGATCGTAAAGGATGTCAAGAACCAAAATCCGCCAACGTTGATTCTTTACTGCGGCTGAAATATTCATTTTTAGAGCGTTAGTGAATAAAAAAAAAGCAGTATAAAAACCGGAATGTCCAACTGATAAGGCTGAAAATTTTCTCACTTGTTATTTACAGTAAGATAAATACATTCACCAACTTTTATTAAAATAAAACCATTTAAACTGGGTGTTCGGATGTATATGTCACTTAGTATATATAATGGAAATAACAGGGGTCCTAAAACTGATCCCTGTGGTAGCCCAGAACAAATTTTTTGTGCGGTAGAGTGCTGTTGATTTAGACTTGAGCTTGACTTGATTTCAAGTGAGGTTAACTACGAGGCTTGTTGACTTGAAACCCATCTTTGGTCAGGTTAGCCTTCCTGACATTTGTATTAGACTGCAATTTTAAGTATTGAGACCTAAAAATGTGTACTGCAACCACTGCAAATTCATACGCGAATTATGTCGAAAATTTGAGAGTGGAAGAGAGGAGACGAATGATAAGCAGCGACCAAGTGTATTGAATACTGCATGAACAGATAGGAATGTGGTTAAGGGAAAATCGTCGAATTTCAAAGAGCAATTTTAGAAAATGTTTGTGTGAGTATAGGTTCTGTGCATAGTATCGGACACAAATTGGGTTGCAGCAAAGCTTGTGCGCAATGAGTTCCTCGCCTTTTGTTAGAGTTCTTTCTTCAACAATTGCTGGCGACAAATTTTGGAGTCATTAACAAATTGGTTAAGGCTTTCGCGGCCAGTTGATAAACTGCTGTCTTGATTCGAGTCTAAAGGCCATCGTCGGTTGGAATTGCTTCCTAACGTTTCGCTAGCCCCGAGTCTCAAGCTTCTTCAGAGGTCCTTCCAGCATCGGAAATGGAAGGACCTCTGAAGAAGCTTGCCACTCGTGAAACGTTAGGAAGAAATTCCAACCGACCATGGCCTTTAGACCCGAATCAAGACAGCAGTTTGGAGTCATTATTTTGAACCGTCCAGCAAGCCTCCATCGATGCATGGAAACACGCAAAGGAGCCGCCACCAAATATGTCCAAAGTTCAACCTTCTGCAGGCCATGTCATGTCAACCTTTTTTTCGACCATGATGGACCCTTGCTCATAAAACCTAGAGTTCATATCAACGCAAACCTTTATAATGAAACGTTGAACAATCTCCATGAAGCAATAAGACGAAAACGTCCAGGAAGCTCTTCTTCTGCACGACAATGGTTGACTTCATGTTGCCCGAGTAGTGAAAGAAAATATACAATGGAAGAAATTAAGGATATTAGAGCATCCATCCTTTAGTCACAATTTATCGCCGTGGGATTTTCACATCTTTGGGCCACTGAAAAAGGCGTTAAAAGGTAAGCATTTCCAGTCGGACGAAGAAGTACAAAATGTCGTAAAAGAATTCTGCAAGCAGCAGCCTCAAAAATTCTTTGAACAGGGTATATATCGATTGGGATATGTGCCCTAATTGTAATGGTAATTATTTGTAGATATATTTGCCAATACATTTTTTCTGGACCAAAGATGGGTTTCAATTAACCATAACAAAATTGAGGTATCTGCAATTTATCGTCCGCCATGTTCAGAACCCCACGAGTTTTTAAAGAATATCGAATTTTTTTTTCAAAATCAAAATAAAGTTCATTTAAAGCAACATATTTTCTTGGGAGATGTCAATATAAGTATTTTGGACGATGATCCCATCACAAATGAATACTTGAATATCCTATCAAGTAACGGATTTCTGTCCTATATAAACCTACCTACAAGGTCCATCAGTGGCACATGTATAGATCACTGCTTTGTGAAAGACCTATCCAACAAAATTACTTGTAAACCAATAATCCTAGAAAGCGATATTACTGACCACTTCTAACACTTCTAACATTCTAACATCCCTACCGTTAATAACAACCAGGAAAATTACAAATTTTTTGTCGACAATTCAAAACTAATATCAAATGTCAAACAAGAATCCTGGGAACAATTATACTCTATAAATAATATAGACAAAGCAACGGGACTGTTCATAGAGAAAATAAAAAAACTAATAGATATTAGTACCAATAAAGTAATAATTAGTCACAAAGAAAAAAGCAGAAATGCCTGGATTACCAAAATTAATAACATCGGCAATAGAAAAAGAAAGACTATATAATGTAATGAAACTAACGCCAACTACAGAGAATATCGACTGCTACAACCAATATAAAAATAAATTTATTGAGCTTGTAAGGCAAACCAAACGAAAACATTACCTAAATAAATTGAATAATAACTTAAATGATCCTAAGCGGCTTTGGACAACTATTGATGAGATTACTGGGAAAACTAAATTTAAAGAGTGTGTCACTGAGTTAAATACAACATCTTGAACAGTATTAAAAAATACTCAACAGATATGCGATGAATTTGTACAGTTCTTTACTGACATAGGCGAAAATTTAGCAAGTAATATACAAGCAAATGTACAAAATACTCAGCCTACAAAAAGAACTTTGAACTCATTTATTTTGGATAAAGTCGAGCAATGTGAAGTATACACCACTGTTATGTCCTTAAAAAATCGGAAAAGTCCTGGGTTCGATGGTATTAAAAGCGAGCATTTGAAAATTATAGCCGAGGACATAACAGAACCACTCACTTACCTAATCAACAAATGCTTTGAATCTGGTAAATATCCCTCAATTTTAAAAAAGGTAATATAATACCGATACATAAATCAGGAACAAAAACAGATGTTAACAACTATAGACCAATATCAATAATATCCAGTGTAGCAAAGGTTTTTGAAAAAGTTTTATCTACTAGAATGATTCGATACCTCACAAAATTCAAAATTTTAAGTGAAAATCAATATGTATTTACAGAAGGGAAGGCTACATCGGACGCAATAACTAAAATTGTAAATCAAATACATCAAAATATTGATAACAGAATCCCTTCAATATGCATTTTTGTTGATTTAAAGAAAGCTTTCGACACAGTTAATCACAAATTATTATTAGAAGCATTGGAGAGAATTGGTTTTAGAGGAAACGCGTACTCACTGATCGAAAGTTATTTGTCAAATCGCCCACAATCTGTGCAGATATCAGGATCATTTAGTAAAGAAATGTATATTAAGTGTGGTGTCCCACAAGGAACTGTCTTAGGTCCGCTGTTATTCAATATATATTTAAATGATATTTTCCAAATTAATTGTGTTGGCAAAATAACTAGTTTTGCAGATGATACTGCAATATTATATGAAGGCACAGACTGGTCTGATCTGAAAAATGTAATTGAAAATGATTTTATCAAAATTATTCGGTGGTTTAACAGTAGAAAATTAAGCATTAACTACTCTAAAACACATTTTTTACCACTTGGATCTTATGCTAGACATCTGCCAAATTACACAAATTTCTCCTTCAATATTAATGATCAAAAAATGCAAATTAATAGAGTGCCCAACATAAAATACCTTGGAGTGGCCTTGGATCCTCACTTACGATGGGACATCCATGTCAATTATATTTTAAAGAAAGTTAGATTTGTAGCCTACAAAATTAAATACCTTGGGAATATATTGACAGAAAAATATCTTCGAACATTATACCATGCACTGATTGAGCCTCATCTCACATATGGTATATTAGCATGGGGAGCTGCATGTTCCTCACATATCTATAATTTAGATGTTTTTCAAAAAAGTATTCTAAAAATGATATTTAAAAAACCGAAACTTTATCCCACTGAAAAATTATACGCAGATGTTCGAATGTATGATATAAGACAGCTTTTTTTCTTACACAGTATCACTCACTACCATAAATTTGTAAACACCGACCAAAATATTAAACATAATCATTATACCAGGTACAAAATTCGTGGCACAGCAGTTCCTCAACCGCATAAATCTATAATGCAGCGATCATATCTCTATTTAGCGCCTAAATTTTATGAAATTATACCTAAAGACTTAAAAGATTTACGTTTCGGAAATTGTTTCAAAAGAAATTTAAAAAAGTGGCTATATTCTATATCTAGGACTGAAATTCATAAACTCATAAATACGAACATCAACTAAATACATAATCTACTGTAGCTAATTTTTGTCCTTTTTTGTCATTTGCATTCTACAGTTTCAACTTAAATTATTGGTCCATGTACAGGCGATGCCTTCTATTGGGCCTGTTTTGATTTTATATTTATTTACTCATATTGTTTGTTATCTTTGTACATTGAGTGAATAAATATTATTATTATTATTAAAATTGAACAGCTTGTAAATGAGGTCAAATAGCGAGTCCCTGTTGCCGAGTTTTTGCGGTTTCGGAATATTTAATAGAGCTGTGGTAGCGCGCGATGCATTTCGTCGCAGTGGACCCGAACCCTTAGCCGGTATCAACCCGCGACGCCGAATTATTCGACGCATATAAACGAAAGTGAAACCGAAAAATATTCCACTATCTGCGCGATCTGAGTCGAAGGCGTACCATGATATAACCATACAGAAGTGAACTTTCAACAACCATTCCAATCCAGTTCGGCGGACCAGCTTGAAGACGCTGAAATTGAAAGCACACACGCAGCGACGGATCTCACGTGAGATACTTTGTGCGCGTGGCCGTGACGACATAGTCGTATCGAAGTGCGATTAGTGATCAACTTGAAAAGGTAAGTACGTAATCTGTTTGACGTAGAGATTAAGCTTGCGGTTGTTTTGTTTATCGTCGAGTTTATGGTTAGGAATTCAGTTGATGCACACCATTTTTAAAAAATGGCTCAAGCACATCGACTCTATGCTTCTGATTCCTTCGTTGTAGGTTTAAATGCAGCTATTTAACATCTGCTAATATTCACAATTTGTGATCTACTAAAAAAAGTGTTAACTAGGCTATTCTCGCAAATGTAACCAGAGACTTAGATGATCGATGAGAACAGTAACCTTTAGAAAATGTGTATGTGCTTCCAATATCGCTTAATTAATTTTATTCACAGTCCATATTGCCACAGAATGACAATTTCAATCTCATTGTATACTTGAGCGCTATAAAATTTGTAATGTCCATAATAAAAGCTGGAAAAAATGCGCGGTAAATTTAAGTAGTCGATGATTGTAATGTGTGTTGCGGTATTATACACTAACAAACAAACAAAATTTTGTTGAAATTTAATTTTTTATTATCTTTTTAACCTTTGCATCGATTTCGTTAATTTTTTCGTCACGTTGCAGGTAATTTCATTTTCATGATTATCGACTGTGGATCTTGCAAAAAGATGTTCGCATGATTTTCTTTAAAACAGCATATATTCTTCAATAATTGAGATATTGACATGAATCAGGAAAAGAACTGTTGAGAAAAGTTGAGGCTTAAAATTCGCATACGAAGACATATTATTCAGTAATCCAATGTTTCCACAGGGTGTTCAGAAGTTTAGGGCAAAATGCACCTTTTAGTTACACCCTGTATAACAAAATATTGGACAGACGCCAACTTGGGAAGTATCACTAGGATTTGGATCAAATTTTCACAGCGGAAGAAAAAGCTTTTTAGTTTTTGAAAAACAAAGCATGAAAAAACGTTCCAGAAGCTCCTGGACATTTTTATAATCTTCTGGGGCTGGCGGTTGTCAAGGGTGGGGTTGAGCTTATGCAAATTTTTTGAGGTACCTAGTATATTTATACGCTCTCAACCTCGGTAATTCTATGCCATATTTCCCTGGTACTCCTGCTATCTAAGCTCACCGCCCGGCGTATCTGTCCGGCTGACTAATCTATCCGTACTGCAGCGCACAAACCATACCGGGTGATTTTCCAAGGTGACTAACTCCTATAACTTTTTTATTGTTGAAGTTAGAAAAACGATTTTTTGTTGTTTGCATATTATAGATGTATACTAAGTGACATATAAATCCGAAAAAATTTTCAGCCTTATCAGTTGGACATTCCGGTTTTTATACTGCTTTTTTTAATTCACTAGCGCTCTAAAAATGAATATTTCAGCCGCAGTAAAGAATCAACGTTGGCGGATTTTGGTTCTTGACATCCTTTACGATCGGTTACGATGCCTAGAGTACGGAGACCTGTACGATTTCGTCAACTTGTGAGTTTGATAGGAGCCGTATAGTGGGACTTCGGGAAGCTGGACTTTGTTTTCGGGCAATTGCAGTTAGAGTGCAAAGAAGTGTAGACACTGTGATTAGGTGTTGTCAGGCATGGCTTCGAGAAGGCCGTACGCAAAGAGCAAGGGGCACTGGACGCCGCTGTAGAACAACAGACCGTGAAGATCGCTGCCTAAGATTATTGGCCTTAAGGGACCGTTTCTCCACTACCAGGTCCATTGCAAATGAATGGTTTGCAGAACACGGAAGACCTATTGGCATGCGAAGTGTTTACCGACGAATGAGAAGTTTTGGCTTGTTTTCATACCGGCCACACTGGGCCCTCTCTTTAACTCGAGAACACCGACGTAATCGCCTTGAGTGGTGCAGACAACGGTCACTCGGGGATCAGGAATGGAACAGTATTGTCTTTAGTGACGAGTCTCGATTTTGTTTAGGCATGCACGATGGTCGTGCCAGGGTTAGAAGGCGACGTGGTGAAAGGAGGAATCCACAGTTTTTTGTTGAAAGACATGTTCATCACACTGTTGGAGTTATGGTTTGGGGTGCTATAGCTTATGGTTCCAGGTCACCTTTAATCTTCATCAGAGGTAACATGAACGCGCAGCGTTATATCCACGAAGTTCTAGAACCCCATCTTTTACCCTATCTTGACACCCTGGCAGATCCAACTTTCCAACAAGATAATGCCCGACCACATGTTGCAACAGTCACAATAGACTTCTTTCAACATAATGATGTCACATTGTTACCATGGCCACCAAGATCTCCCGACTTATCCCCAATTGAGCACGTGTGGGATATGATGGGTAGGAGATTGCTCAATTTGCAACGTCCTCCTCAGACTCTAGAAGCACTTCGAGAGGAGTTGGTGGTTGCCTGGAATGAGATACCACAGGAGGACATTGACCACCTGATCAGAAGCATGCCTAGGCGCGTTGGAGAATGCGTAGCACATCAGGGTGCATCCACACATTATTAAAGGTCAAAGGGCTTTAAAGCAGTGAAATCATTTTGAAATTTTTATCATTTACTTATTATGCTTCATTAAGTACTTATACAAAATTTTATTAAAATAAAACCATTTAAACTGGGTGTTTGGATTTATATGTCACTTAGTATATTTACATTTTTTGAACTATTCGCTAACTTTCGATTTTTAATTGTGACACCATATATATGTTTACTTATTTCGATATTTGACAAGTACAGTCATTTTAATTTCAATTTCTATTTTTGATTAAGTAACACGGGAGAAACATGATTCTTAAGCGAACGACCTTACGGTCGTTTTAAAGATTTTATAAAAGTTAGGAGCACTAATTTTTTCAGTTTACTTGATTTTTCAAATAGAATGGGGATGGTTCGTCGACTTTTTCTAAGAGTCCATTTTCTTACGAATAATTTGACACTACACACTCTTATTTTATTTTCACTATTTTTCTGAATAATTGTAGGAAACTCCCCAAAACTATTTTAAACGAATTCTGACAGCTGTGATTAATAAAAACAATTGTCATGGCTTTTATTTTTCATAGCCACCTATGCGTTATAGACTTATTTTGCAATGACATGAAAATAGGTTGATATACTGTAATTGCAACATGTGTTATGTTTTATGTTGCAAATTTGATTAGGTAGTGATAAAGTTGGTGTTTTCTACTATATATTATCAAAATATTCATTGTTAATATTTTAAGCCTATAACACCCTGCTACATTTTTATTATTTGTGTTTGATAAGAAAAAAACTAAGATTTCAATAGTTGGGCCAACTGAAGTGGGAAGGGGCTCGTATTGTGAATTTTCATTTGCTACATGCAGCATTCATCTATCTGTAATAATAAGAAAGTTACGGCTTTTTAATTCATATCAAGTCGTATCCAATACTATGCAAGAAAAATATTTCAAATACAATTATCTCAAAACTACTTATTTGGACTTAAGATATGTACTTGTAAATCCGATTTACCCGCAACATTTGTATTTTTGGTGCTAGGCACTAATAAATCTTCGTGTATTTGTAATCTTTCCGAAAGGTTTCTTAATGAATTCCTATTTCTCTTCAATTATTTTCAATATTTAGAAGATGGTTATTTTCTGAAACGTACAATGCATTTTCGCTATTTTAATGGAAGAAAACGATAAAGACAGCCCATCAAAACGTTGTTAGGCGACTATGAGGATATAATAGCCAGTGTCATAAAAATTAATTTTAATGGAACTTGGACATTAGGCATATAATGGCAAAATGACCAGTGGTGTAATAATTGTAGCCGCATCAAGTTAATGAGTGAAAAAAACTTGTTAACACTCTGACATTAAATAGACAGACTCTTCGTATACACAAACACCTTCAGATCTTTTAATATATGGATTTAAGCACGAAGATTGATCCCTGCGTTTTGGGCTTAACCTATTTACAATAAAGCTGCACTTATATTTTTGTATTTTTCGTTACAGTAGTTGACATAGAAGTAACACGTTCAGTTCCGCTTCGGCTGTCTTACAAGAAAGACGTACCTGTATCGGAGCGATCATATAATATAGTTAGCGAGGGTTACCGGGTTCTATATAGATTAATTAAATACATTTCCTAAATATGCCTCCACCTCCTACAGGGGTGGGAGGCCCCAGTGGTAGTGACACTAATGTGAACATTGCTGTGTATGATTTAACATTTAGTGAAGATTCTCCTCAGTGTGAAATAAATTCCAGCGTCAACTCGAGCAAATACAACGCTGCGATAACAGAGGACCGGCATTCCATCTCAGAAAAAAAACAACAACAACAACCACGACTGTTTGAGATTGAAAACGCTAAGTATTACTCAAATAATAATATTTATGTGTTTATTGAGAAGACCAACAGCCAAAATATTGGCAGACTACATCCGCTTCACGTAGGACATATACTCCACAAAAACCTTAAATTGAATGATAAAATAACGACTATTAGCCGCGTCGGCTTAAATCGTATAAAAGTAGGTCTCAAAAATTTGAACGATGCTAATCACTTAGTTTGTAACACTGAACTCGCAGCAGAGAATCTAAAAGCATACATCCCAAATAATTTATTAATAAGAAAGGGTTTAATCAAGGGTGTTGATACTCAGTTTAGTGAGGAATATTTAAAAGAAAATATAATTTCTGATATAAGCGTACTGGAGGTCAAGCGTCTAAAGAGAAAAATTGTTAGTGATGGCACTCATCAGTTAGTTCCTAGGCAAATGGCAGTTGTCACATTTAATGGCAATATGCTTCCCAACGAACTTTATATAAACAGCGTGCTATTTCAAGTTGAGCCATTTGTACAAAGGGTAATACAATGCTATAAATGCTTGCGTTTTGGACATGTTTCTGGACAGTGTCGCAGTACTCACTCCAGGTGTATTATATGTGGCCAAGTCAAAGAGGATGAACATACATGTAATGAAACCAATACTTACTGTCTTTTCTGTAAAAACTCTTCGCACAGATCCACATCAAAAGATTGTCCTTCGTTTCAGAAGCAACAAAAAATTAAAAAGACCATGGCCACATCAAATCTACCCTTCACAGAAGCCAAAGAATTTATAGAACACTCTTATTCAAACCATGTTTCAACCTCCAATAGATTCCAAGTATTGGAAAATATCAACGAAGTAACCTTCCCACATCTCCCTAGCCGCCCTCAAACAATTTCTCCTAGCAGGCAACATGTTCATCAGATGACAAATACTGGACCGTCCTCTACAGCATTTAGTGCAAATAAAAAACGTAAAGCTCAATCACCCCCCATAAATTTTCCGACAGAGAAACATTTTTTTAGTGCAGGACCTCCTAATCCAGTAACTTCAAGTAGGATCTATCAGTCGAATATTTCAGAAAAAAACGAAATGGTTGACATAGTTTCAAAAATTTTTTTTGAACTTGTAAACAAATCCGAAAATTTAGGTGATCTTAAAAAAATCAGTAATAATACATTGAAAAACGAAATACATTGCATAATAGATAAGTTAATAAATTCCACTTAGCGTCTTCAATAATACCGATAATGTGCTAAAGGTGATGCAGTGGAATGCACGTTCCGCTGTGTCCAATCGAAACAGTTTGAATATGTTCCTTTCAAAAAATGATATTGACGTAGCCCTAGTAAGCGAAACTTGGTTCAAGCCAAACGATACTATCAGATATCATGGCTACAATATTGTAAGGAGGGACAGAATTGATGGCAAAGCTGGTGTAGCCATTTTTGTGAAAAAAGGTATAAAATTTTGTGAAATATCATTTTCAAATAATTTTAATGATGATATACTTGTATGCGGGATAAATCTTATTAACCAAACATTTGATTTAACTTTGTTATCTATATACAGGCCCCCGAACATCAATTCAACAGCTGGTGATTGGGACACAATCTTCTCTAATACCAGCATATCTTCTATTATTGGTGGAGACTTTAATGCACACTCTCATCTCTGGGGATCCTCATTTAATAATTCCATAGGTTATCAGTTAATAAATATATGCGAATCAAAGAATTTAGTCGTTATGAACGATGGTTCGCCTACTAGGCTTGTAGCTCCAAATCAGCAAGTAACTGCTCCAGATGTTACAATCTGCTCCCGAGATATTGCACAAATAAGTCATTGGCAACTTACTTCTGATACATTAGGTTCGGACCATTTTCCTATTCTTATGTTTATTCCTCTATCTTTCCAAGTATATGACACAATCTATCCTAAGTATAAGTGGAATATGAAAAAAGCCAATTGGTGTTTGTATCATGACTTATTGGAAGATATTTTCGATTCTACTCCAGAATTTTACTCCACTCAAAGTAAATACGATTATCTCATTGAAAAGATCAATGATGTTAGCGAGATCTCCATCCCTATACTAAGGCCATTTAAAGCTAAGAAACGGCCACCCCCTCCTTGGTGGGATGAACAGTGTATAAGTGCCATAGCACAAAGGACCTCAGCTTTAGCAACGTACAAACAGGACAGTTCTTTAGCCAACTTCGTCCACTGCAAGAAGGTATTTGCTGAAACAAAGAAACTCTTCAAACAAAAATCAAAAAATAGCTGGAAAGCATGGATATCTAAGTTGAATAAAAATACGTCATCAACCGATCTCTGGAAACAGGCTAAAATCATCAGAAGGATACCCATGGGAAAGAAAGCATCAACTAATTCTGATTGGGCAGACGACTTCCATAGAAAATGCTCTCCGTCCTTCGTGGCTGCAGAAGTCGAACCTCCCCCACGTTTACATCAAGACAACTTTTTCAGCAGACCTTTCAACATGACGGAACTAAATCTTGCAGTTAAAAATACCAGAAACACATCACCTGGCTGCGATGATATCACATATCCAATGCTCGTGAACCTCCCATCTAATGCAAAACTATTCCTTCTGGATATATTTAACAACATTTGGCTGAATGCAGACACAATTAGCCAATGGAAAAACATCGTTATAGTTCCAATTTTGAAGCCAAACATGGATCCCAATTGCGCTGACTCATATCGCCCGATATCTCTTTTATCCTGCGTCATGAAGACTTTTGAAAGATTGATCAAAAATCGCCTGGAATGGTGGTTTAGATCTCATCCACTTCCTAACAACCAATATGCCTTCAAGAAAGGAGTTGGAACAGCAGACGCTATTACGAATATTGTCACCGACATTCAGATGTGTTTCACGCGAAACAACTACTTAGCAGGCATCTTCATAGACATTACAAGTGCATATGACAACATCAATTTAAACATACTTCGAAACAAACTGGAAAAATTTGGCATCCCACCTCACTTTAGTTTTACTGTAACAAACCTATACCGTGATAGGAATATTTTTCTACGCAACGACAGTGGCGGAAAGATTGGACCACGACTAGTACAGGAAGGTATCCCACAGGGCGCAGTTTTAAGCCCAATTTTATTCAATATCTTTTCGGCAGACTTACATGATGTGCAAACCCCATGTCAGCTGGTCCAGTATGCAGACGATATTTGTGTATATAGAGAACCGTCAACTTAATCAATGTGTATCTACGCTAAATTCTTCAATGGAACACTACAAACAGTGGCTAATGGAACATGGTTTCGACATATCGTTGAAAAAATCATCCTTTTGCGTTTTCTCACGACACAATGTATCATTACAGAGGAACATACTACTGGGAGGGTTATCCTTCAAAGTTGAAACTTCTGTCAAATATCTCGGCGTAATCCTTGACAAAAAGCTCACATGGAAGCCGTATATCGAACAAGTAGTCAGTAGATGTGAGAAAGCCTTCAATTTTTTCCAGATGATCTGCAAGGTATGGTGGGGCTCCGATCAAAAGATCGCAATATTATTCTTCAGATCATATGTTAGATCTATCCTTGATTATGGCAGCATATTCTATGGCTCTGCCAGTAAAAATCTCCTTCATGTGCTAGATATAACTCAGAATAAATTTCTCAGGAAATGTCTTGGAGCAATGCAATCGTCACCAGTCGGACCTTTGCGAGCAGAAGCACAGGAGCCTCCTTTACATCTTCGAAGGCAAATGTTATCTAGCAGATTTCTACTTAAGGTACAACACGCGGACAGCCACTTACTCAGCAAAATTCATCGTCTAAACACCATGGACTTGACATGCAAATATTGGACCAAAAGAAACTCTCCGCCTCTATGCAGTGCCATACAATATGCCAACAGAATACAACTAACCTCTCATAGCCAACGATTGATCCAAGATATAAGTTACTTTCATTTACTATCAGGGTTTGATGTTAGAGTACCAGCTTACAAGCAACAACCACACCACATTCAGAACCTACTTCGAGAAGTGCAGAGTAAATTAGCAGGTGATGTATTCATTTACACCGATGCATCGAAGTCGGAGTCAGGAACGGGATGCGCTCATTATATTCCTTCAATAGATATTTTTTCCATGTTTAAACTACCAAATGAATTCACGATTTTTTCTGCAGAAGCTATTGCTATATTCCAGGCCCTACAGTTTGTAGAGGACCACAATCTTGGTAACACGTCTATATTCTCGGACTCCCTCTCTGTTGTCAGTAGTTTAAAAAACGGCAGTCCTTTCGATATGCAAAATATACACTTATTCAACATAAGATGGAAAATAAGTCAGCTAAAACAACGAGGCCTCAGGATTACACTAGTTTGGGTGAAGGCCCACTCTGGGATAATACACAACGAAAAAGCTGACGATCTAGCAAAGATGAGTATAACATCTGGAACTAAGCTGGACATACCCTTAAGCATGCAAGACAATCGAGTGATACTTAAAGGTAATTTGCTCAAGCGATGGCGCAGTGAATGGATAGAATACTGTTTTACTAATCCTACAAGATACAACCTCATACACCCTAGCCTGCCACGAGGATACTGGCACGAAAATTTCAAAATACCCAGAAAATATATTTCTTGCATCACCCGTGCGAAAATAGGACATGGTGTTTTTCCATCACACCTTGCAAGATTAAATTTGGTCCCATCTGCACTGTGCGATGTTTGTGAAGTTTATGGTGACTTGGATCACTGTTTCTTTGGTTGCGCTAAATTCCTGGATCACTGCAATGCACTCTACTCCGATTTGGTGAAATCTGGTATATCTGCCCCCCTAAATACATCTCATGTATTTTCGCTAGGTAGATCTGATGTGATCATTCTCGTTGTTAAATTTATCAGAAATTCTGGCATCAAATATAACAATCGTATTTTAGTTATCCTCTGTTTTTTGTACCTTTATGTATAAATATATCCTTCATATCCGTGGCCTAATTGTTGTATGTGAAAAATGAAAAATGCCCTGACGGGTCCCTGGGCGAGAAGAACGTGTGTCCCTGTCTGACCCATCCTCTCTCCTCCCCCTTAGAGTTGCATAGGTTTAATATGTAGTTATGGTATCCTTTAGACACTAATGTCATCTGAAAATTTGTGTGTAATGCTTAACCCCCGCCCCCTCCTGATAACACTTTCTTAGTTCTTCTATATTTACTTTTT
Source organism: Acanthoscelides obtectus (assembly GCA_963669975.1). Classification (NCBI taxonomy): domain Eukaryota; kingdom Metazoa; phylum Arthropoda; class Insecta; order Coleoptera; family Chrysomelidae; genus Acanthoscelides; species Acanthoscelides obtectus. The sequence goes on from CAVLJG010000006.1 coordinate 3,326,208, forward strand.
TGTTTTTCATCCAGAGTGGAGAGTGTGCATTAGAAGAAATTTAATAATCATTTTCTCCATACTGTTTGTTAAGTACTTGCTCCTTCGCCCAAATACGACTGTGCCACCAAAATGTCTTTCCTGCAATACCCTGATAGCTGAGGGGATCTGCTTGCTACGTCATTGCCATTTTACACGTCTTAAATTATATATGTCTGTATGATATAATAGATAAATACTTGATTCTGGCTAATGGGGCAATGTCCTAGTGCCAAAAAAAAAAAAAAAAAAAAAAAAAAAAAAGTAACACGTTCTTTAGGCGATTGGACATGATTTATCTCTGTGCAAAAGTGCGTCGTTTGTCCGTTAGAGGGCGTAAATTTTCTTTTTAAAACACATTTTCCCAGATATTTTTAGTATGAATAGTCGGATTTGAATGAAACTTGGAACACATGTCTTTTGCTAGACGGACTAATGTTTGGCGTTAACAAAAAGCTGAAATGGTTCAAAAAGGGTGAAAACTACACTCACCCTTACAGAAATTATAGCAGAATTTTTTCGTAACTCTGAATATTTTTATTTAAAGAATCCTTTTGTTCACTTCATCTTTTGTCTCCTATAAAAACAGGCCAAATCGCATAGATTTCGAGAAACGAAAAATGTTTCTAAAAAATGTCCTGATTACATGAAGTGTTAAAATCAAGTGAACATCTAGTTGGCGGAATGTGGGATGTTATGTCAGTGCGGTGTTGCCAGGTCAAAAAAAGAAAATTCACAAGAAATTGAAATGAAAAGTCACCAGTTTAAAAAAATACCAGGGTTTTAAAAGCTTATTGTTTAAGTTGTATTAACGTATGTTTTGGCATAAAATATTTATCGTATTTTTTTTTTAATGATGGTATGATTTGTGTTATATCTTTCTTTCTTACCGACTCAGTACTGTGTTAGAATCTTTTGGGCACTAAAGTTATAATATTTTATTAATGACTATCTCAGAAATTTGCTCATAAAATATCATTGGTCCCTTGTATAGTTGGTTTTCGAGGGTCCGCGCATTGGCAACCAGCGCCCTCTTTTGACATAGATTGACAGTCAACTGACTGTCACTCATTTTCCTGTTGAGGTTATGGTGTATCGGTCCTCTGATTTCCAGATTTTGGGACATTGGGGGCCCCATTTAGCGGTTTATGAAATAACTTCTTGTTTTGTATCTACCTTACGTTTAATTGTTTGTCTTGGTTTGGGTGCTACTGAGTGGCGGCTCGTGACAAAATAAAAAAGGTGTTCTGCAAATCCGAACTTACCTATTTTTTATATGTCAGTTCGATCCTGCGCTCCTTCTTGGCAGCAAATCTGTCGATCACCTTCCCGTTGAAATTCTCCATGGTCGAAATAAATTCCTTTTCAATGGACAGCATCGACAACGCTGTAAGGCGATCCTGGTTCATATCATATTACGAAGAAATGTCTTGATTCTTTTCAATGTTGAGAAATTTCGCTCAACCTCTGATGTTGCCACAGGAGTTATAACAATAATTTCTAATAGCTTTTTTGTTTCTTTTAGTATTTCCTCCACACTATTTTGTATCAAAACTTTCAAAAGAGACAGAGTTTCATGTGCAATCATTCCGTGCATAAATAACAGACAATGCTGTCTGTAAACGACTTTTTTCTAATTCGGGATAAGCCAACTTGCCATCAGGAAACTTTCCACAGTATTCTCCAAAGTATTAAGGGAAAAGAAGGGATGCGGATATCAAATGATCTTTGAATTGAAATCTGTCATTTGCAGAATTCACTATATTATCGCATACTTCTAATGCGGCAACTCGGTGATCGTGACTGCTATTATTACGTCGTCTCCTTTTGTTGCCTTGGGGTTCAGTGCTTCATTTATTATGTCATCAATTTCATTTCTCACATCGGCAATACATTTTTCAAAATTATCAGATATCGTACTTCGCATTAGATGTGTACGGATCTGTATAACTTGCAGCAAATGCTTATGCTTAAATCGCGCATTTGATTTTGTATAGAGAGACAAAAGCAAGCGCGTGCGGCTTGTGCCGAAGTAGTGCACAGACCGTTTTCAAGAGGCCCATGAATAATGTTACGCTGCGGTCGCGACGAAAATGACAAGTACACAATTGGTCGATTATAATGCTTTCTCAGTACAAAACAGACGCGACGCCGTGTCTTGCGGGGGCAGCGTTGCCGGTTTTGTTTCTATTCGTGTGATAACTGGAAATTACTACTGCTTTTTTCTGTTAAGACAAAAGTTTTGGCAGTTCTGCAGCTCTGCAGAACTTAAGCGCCAGCCACCCCTGGTGCTACTCTCTCCATTTCTATGGGAGCTTAACCTCTTCAGCGTGCGATGTCACTGCGGAAAACCTCCATCTGCACTCCTCCAGCTTTGTAGCTGTTTTATAGCCGGTTTCGTTGAGAAAGCAACCGTTTCTCTTAAGGAAAACCCTGGCAGAACTTTAAGTCGAATGTAGAGGTTATCCAGGTTCCAGAAAACGTATTTTTCAGACGGATTAAAGAAATTGGAGCATCGCTTTTTCAAAAACCTTCCATTTTCTTTTCTCGTCTAAGTACTTATCTAATCGCCCTCGTATACTCAGAGATCGTGGTCTGAGAATGTGGATCAAACCTCGTATTTCAAAAACACCCAGTACAGTTTCTTCAAGTTATGCTTAACGCGGTGAATACATCTGTGTTATTATACCTATACCAACGTTTGAACCAAGCCAGCCGCGAATATTACCAGAATAAATTACAAGAAACTTGAATTTGTTGCGTAAAAGCCAATATGCATGCGTTACTGCATCAAAATGTTTCAGTTTGCAGGGCATGAATGTTGATAATTGTGAAAAGGTTATTAGTTTCTTTCTCGCTAATGCATTTTACATTTACATCACAATTTTAATATGTTTTGTGCAATATTAGCAACGATCATCAGTCAATTTCAAATGTTTTAGCTATGATTGACACATACATTTATACAAAAATGGCGTCAAGTAGATTAACTCTCTCATTCTGGACAAATTTTCGATGCAGTTTCACGCTTTCCAATCGGTCATTGTTCATCCGAATCATAAGTTTTGATCTTCGTATCAAGCGGAAAAATATGTTTACTCGTATGTGTAATTTAATAGTCTAGTCTATTACCTATGTTGCATACATCAATACTGAACGAGAAATATAAAAAATTCCAGATAAAAGATGAATAGCAGTGATGGCCAGAATCAAAGCATTTTGAAGAATAATTTTTGTAAAGTTATTATCACTTCTTACTGAACCAAACAATGCTTTTGGTGTTACGCCACTGGAACACACCGTTATATTAAGACTAGCAACTTGGATTTGATCATTAAGCTGTTTAATTGCATAGTAAAATTTATAAATTCGGTTTGAATTACATAATGTCAAACTAGCAAATTTTTACTGCACGCCACTGAAGGCAATATCGTTCAATGAGTGCTTCAATCTTTTTAAGGGCGCAAGAAACAAATACCTATTCTCAAGAGAAACCCCACAAAAGTCCATTTTTTAGTGATAAATGTACCACTTTTTTAAAATTAGATAATTTTAGTTATAGGCATGTTTCAAAAAAACTTTCTTTAGGATCGTCCAAAGATCATAAAAAAAATCCCAGATCATAAATTGAGAATCTGACATAGCCCAAAATATCGAGACTTTAATTTTGGTAAAATTTTCCATGTTGCAAAGCCGCTGTCCACCAGCTTATTCATCACCTTAAGAAATTCCAGACTATTTTGAAAAAAAACAATTAGTGATTATGCATAACTCTACGCATCCTTTATTGAATTTCTGAAGCCACATGTGCTCATTATAATCGAATTAGGCGTAAGGTCGCCTTATTTGACCCTATACGTAATTATCACAAAAAAGTGACCTATACACCTGTCGATTCTTTGAATAGGTGACATTGCACCTTGTAATTTCAACAACAAACATCCAATAAATAACAGTTAATGTGCATAATTATCGAGGTGAATTGGCATAACCTATATTATTAATAAAATAGACAATTGCAATATGCTGCGAATAACACTTCGAGAACCAGTTTTGAATAATAACGATCTGTAGATGTCCGATTTTAACTTATAAACATTTCCAGGTTCTCTTAATTTTTGGGTATACCTCCAACAGGTATTGAATTTGTCAAGCGTAAGAGCCTGAAATACGTCTGTTTCCATTACCAGTCCGGTGGCCCAACGAAAAGATCGCACCCCTATGTGTTACTCGTCTGACACATTTTGGGAAAAACACTCGGATACGTCAATAATCGTAGGGCATTTGCAGGAAATCTTTGAGTGAAGCACTTAAGCGTAGAGCTAAATTGACTGGAAGATTAAGAAATTGCCCTCCTTCATCCAAAACCAAGTCATCAATTGTTTGTTTTACTTTTACAGGTGGTGGAAGAAACCTATTGTCTAGTAATCTAAATAGGCCACTTCTTGGACGACAGCATTCTGTATTTCTACATTTTACAATTATAGCCATCAATTTCCATTGAACTCCATACTTCAGCTAATACATTTCCTACAAATTCGAAATTAGATCTTTCTAAATGTTCATCAGTTGTAACGCCACGTTCATCCAAATAAGACCCAAAATGGTCATGAGGCAATATTAAACCAGCCAGTTCCCGACTAAGAGGAGCCATTCTGCGCTCTACTCTGTTCTTCCAGGAGCATTGGTAGCTAAAAACAATGCATCTAGATCACGTCGCTTAAAGTGTTGTATAGCAAACCCTATGACTTTTTGATAACGTGGATTTTCATCTGGCCCTCCATCAACTGTCATGATTACCACTGCTTTTACTAGTCCATGGTTAGTTTTAGCTAATGGTCGAAACTCTTCAAGTTCGAGAAGCGTCTCGAAATCTTGAGCATGAGTATTAACAGTAGATGAACTATGCTTTCCACATCGAATAGCGATGTTAGTTGGTCCAGAATATCCAACGGCTTGCGGTTGTCCTAGCATATTGGAAGTGATTTTGATTCCAGCATAAACAGATGGTATTAATTTATGACGCTCAGCGATTACCCAATCGTGATCAGGCAATTTGATTCTATATTCCATGTGCATTAGAAGAGGTGCTTGCTTATTTGCCGCAGTTACGCCAATAGGGACTCGAGCTTTATCATCTTGAGATATGAAAAATACTTGATCTGGTCCAAGTATGGATGCTATGTTCTCTAAATAATGTTGATGTTTCAGCGAACTTGCTATCTAAGTGGCTCTTGTGGTGATCAGTTTGAGCCCGAATGAGTTTAACAGGAACTGTCGATACATGTCTTCGTCCCTCTGCAGAATTAGATTTTCTGGGAATCAAACGAAGATATGTCCCGCTGCGACTAATGTCAAATCCTATTTTACGTAATTCTTGTGTCCGTTCCGTTCGTCTTCTATCATCTGCTGCACTCCCAAATAAAGCTATATCCGCGATTGTTTTCAATAGTGAATGTTGATTGCTTTCAAGATTAGGACGTCCCATTGAATCCCTCAGGGATGTTATATGGCCATAGTAACTACGCAGTTATTATACAATGTTGCACCAGACGCTGTGTCAGCATATGATAACAACTTCTCGCTAATCCGTTGCTAGAATAGTGCATTTGCTGTTTTCTGCTAATTCCTAGTCAGCTTTCCGAATGTATAAATAGGCCTCGCGGCCATATCCTGTGGTTCAATACCCGGCGCCACACCGTAATGTACGCTAACTGATAAGTTCAATACCCGGTTAGACTCCGTAAATGTCACAGGGATAGTCTTTTTTTTATTTCTGGATTTTCAGGACAAATAGCTTCTAACTTTCTTTTCATACCATCCCTGTGTTTCTTCCGGGCAACTGCGTTTTGAACCTTCCTGTTTAAAGACTGTATTGATGTTTTTATTTCCTGATCTGTTTATCAACTTCAGCACGGCTTGGCATAGTAGATATCTCTTTCAGAATACAAAGCATTCAGATTTTTTTCGAGTAGAGCAATCTTATTTTTCATAGCTTCCTGTTGCTCTCTGATTATCTGTATTTTCATTAATTTCGCATTGCTGTTGTGATTCATTACCGGGTTTTATTTTATCTTCTTCCTCTTTTTGAATATTTGAAGCTGACTGTATAATTTGTGTTTTTTCTGCAGGTTTACAGGTTGCCTAAAAACAAAAACTTTCTATGGCTTCTGCTAAAGATTCTCTTATTAAGCTACATAAATACAAAGTATGGCAATATGTATATGGTAGATATAAAACTCTGTGGCTTTAAATCTAATATGTTTAAACGAGCAATTTGTTCCGGTCACCAAATACAGGGTGTTAGTTTTCTGTATATATGTATAAAACTAACATCCTGTACTTTGTGACCAATTGACGGAATCAATCCTAAGAAATAGATCTATAATATAATGAATATTACCTCTATACTTTGAGGTAGGCCATAATATTTTCTAATCTGCAAAGAGAAACTTTTTGGCGATTTCTAATATTTCCAGTACTCATAGGTACCTCAAATGATTTCGTCACTCACCTTAGAAAAAAAATTTAGTAGATTGGATTTATTCTTAGTCGCCGCTTGCAATTCTTCTTCGATTCTCTTAGATACAATAATATCCAGTTCCTTGTCGGATTTTGCTTGTAATTTGTGATTTCGCCACACTTCGTAAACTAACTTTTGTACATTTTGTACTTTCGTACTTGTATGAGATTTTTTAAAACCTTCAAACAATTTTTGGTATAACTTGGATTTGTCTATGTGAAACGACATCTTATTTAAACATTACACTTTGGCTAATGGAATCAATGGTAACACAAATGTTAACTTGCTTTACTATGCTTACAATACGTCTACTCGCTATAGTATCCAAACGAAACAATACACTGATAGAGGAAATTTAGACAAGTGAACACCGCGCGGTAATTCCCCTAATCGGTTCTAAAGCGAGTAGGGGAATTACCGCGCGCTGTTCACTAAACGTATGCATTATTTGCGGGAATCCCCGAAAACGCGTTTCGTTTTCAAGCAAAGACAATGTGAGGGTTGCCATTCGTGTATAAAAGTAAATAACTACCGATGACGTAATCATCTAGACTCCCCTACCCCCCATGTCATCCAGAATAAGCAAAGCAAAGACATCGTGCTCACGTAATACTTACACCTTATATTTTTAAATGGAAACTCTCTCTCTTTTTAGATTCTCCATGAAGCGATTATGATACAAAAGTTGCTAAAAACTCGATGGAAAATTTGAAAATTAAAAAAATTCAAAAATCTATATATCTTATTTTTTGACCACCCTGTCTTGTGTCCAAGCGTTTTCCACAAAAAATACCAGGCGAGCGACGAATGGGGGCTTTTCGTTGGACCACCCCGTATATGTATTCGTACTGAAGCCCAAAAAACATTCGGAGCTTGCACGAAAGGGACAACGTTGCCACATTCTCGGTAACTACCAGTAGGGCAGGGCAGCAATTGACGCCATTTTTTGCTTAGTAAGATCGGTCCCCACACTGTTAAACGCTAGCTGCTATCCACTCTTGCAGCTGCATTGCATTTCTTTGCTTATATAATACCAAACTCGAAAAAGGAAGCTTCCAACCGGTTACAAATCGACTCGTTCCTCGAATCCATATACGAGATGTAGAAGTGAAATAAATTTTCATGCTAGGTTTCTTCACATTGTACGGCGGCGTCATTTTCAACTCCCATAACGTCGTTCCAGCTCTGTTACATAAAAACCTGATCTTTCGCAGTTACAAATACGGCCACGCGTGCTGCGACCGTTTTCACTTTGACTGAAAATTATAAGTTGGAGAACGGTCCGTTTTTGTCTTATGTGGCCCATCCGTGCTGAGGTCATCAGCACGATTATCACTGTGGCGCAACAGTCATGGTACTTTTTTCGTAACTGGAAAATTTTCATCAGCAGTTATCGTAATAGACCATTATAATAAAGATACAATCTCCTTCACACGGCCTGTATTATGACTAAATGTGCGGCGCGTTCACTCGTTTTCGTATTTGGTCAATTGAACAGATTCATATACTAAGTGACATATAAGTCCGAACACCCAGTTTAAATGGTTTTATTTTAATAAAATTTTGTACAGTACACTGCTTTAAAGCCCTTTGACCTTTAATAATGTGTGGATGCACCCTGATGTGCTACGCATTCTCCAACGCGCCTAGGCATGCTTCTGATCAGGTGGTCAATGTCCTCCTGTGGTATCTCATTCCAGGCAACCACCAACTCCTCTCGAAGTGCTTCTAGAGTCTGAGGAGGACGTTGCAAATTGTGCAATCTCCTACCCATCATATCCCACACGTGCTCAATTGGGGATAAGTCGGGAGATCTTGGTGGCCATGGTAACAATGTGACATCATTATGTTGAAAGAAGTCTATTGTGACTCTTGCAACATGTGGTCGGGCATTGTCTTGTTGGAAAGTTGGATCTGCCAGGGTGTCAAGATAGGGTTCTAGAACTTCGTGGATATAACGCTGCGCGTTCATGTTACCTCTGATGAAGATTAAAAGTGACCTGGAACCATAAGCTATAGCACCCCAAACCATAACTCCAACAATGTGATGAACATGTCCTTCAACAAAAAACTGTGGATTCCTCCTTTCACCACGTCGCCTTCTAACCCTGGCACGACCATCGTGCATGCCTAAACAAAATCGAGACTCGTCACTAAAGACAATACTGTTCCATTCCTGATCCCAGAGTGACCGTTGTCTGCACCACTCAAGGCGATTACGTCGGTGTTCTCGAGTTAAAGGAGGACCCAGTGTGGCCGGTATGAAAACAAGCCAAAACTTCTCATTCGTCGGTAAACACTTCGCATGCCAATAGGTCTTCCGTGTTCTGCAAACCATTCATTTGCAATGGACCTGGTAGTGGAGAAACGGTCCCTTAAGGCCAATAATCTTAGGCGGCGATCTTCACGGTCTGTTGTTCTACGGCGGCGTCCAGTGCCCCTTGCTCTTTGCGTACGGCCTTCTCGAAGCCATGCCTGACTTCTTTGCACTCTAACTGCAATTGCCCGAAAAGAAAGTCCAGCTTCCCGAAGTCCCACTATACGGCCTCTATCAAACTCACTAAGTTGACGAAATCGTACAGGTCTCCGTACTCTAGGCAACCAAAATCCGCCAACGTTGATTCTTTACTGCGGCTGAAATATTCATTTTTAGAGCGTTAGTGAATTAAAAAAGCAGTATAAAAACCGGAATGTCCAACCGATAAGGCTGAAAATTTTTTCACTTGTTATTTACAGTAAGATAAATACATTCACCAACTTTTATTAAAATAAAACCATTTAAACTGGGTGTTCGGATTTATATGTCACTTAGACGCAAATCTGCGAAGAAACAACTAGTGCAGGGTGTCCCCTTTCTAAACTTTTTATATGACCTTCATCAAGAAAAAGTTGGGTATAAAATTAATTTGGTCTAATATGAACTTTTGCATGTAATATTTTTGGGAAAACGGGAAGTCTCAGGTAAGTCCCATCGAACAAGTTGTATTTTTTTAAACGGAATACCCTGTATATTTTCAATGAAAATGATAGTCCCTTTTTATGCTTCCATAATTATATGGCTTGTCAAACTTAAAAAATGCCGGATAGATTCTTGATGACCGATCACTATTTTTAAAACTGGTTTCATTCGTATTAGAAACGTATTAACATTTATGTTCAATTTTTTCTGATAAGTCGTACTTTCTCCGAAAAATCCTGCAGGTGTTAAACCTTGAAGCAAAAATTTCGTGATGTTTCCTATTTAGAAAAGAGTCCGTCTTTGTATTTTACGAGAAGTGATTTGCAATGCAAATCAGAAAACTGCGACATATCGAAATTTCTGGCGGCAGTTTACTTATAAACTTCTAGCCCCAGTAATCGTATGTGCTTACTAGGCACATTTATTAACTTGCATATCTGCCCTTGTGACTTAAAAGGACGGAAATATTTTGTATATAAAGTGTACTAGCCACTGTACGGTCTCGGGCGAACATACACGCGACGAACTTTTACCGTCAGCGACGACAATTGCGACTACCAGAGCAATATAATTTTTTTAATATAAATAATCAGGTGACGACATTAAGGCTGGAGTTGCCTGAATGTTAGAAGGGTAATTCAGATACGTATTCAAAGCCTATGATTTCAATTCTAGCCAAATCAACAATGCTTTTTTGGCTAAAACTCATTCTGCTGACGTCCTTATGTCAGGTGACAAGGATTTTTGTAGCCGACGAACAATAAAGATACCAGAGCGAACAAAAGTTGAAGATGCTGCATGTAAATACTCACTTATTCTATAAAATTAGATATGATTAGACTATTTTCGCGGATCTTCTGAAAACCAAAATAGAAAACATGCCACTAGTTGCTCAAAAAAACGTTTTATTAGGTATATTTTAGTTCTCAAGCGGAAACCAGTGGAGGGCATATGCGTCAGCTTGCCCTCCCTAATGAGGCGCCCATGTGTAACCCTATATTTGAAACTCGCCAACAGTGTTGCCAGGTCTGGTAAGATTTCACTAGATCTGGTGATTTTATGAATAATCTGGTGATTGGTGAAAAACTTTTTGAAAAATAAAAATTTTTAGAGATTTCTAATGATTTTAATACCAAAAACTCCAACAATTACTAAATTTCCGAACCGGTACCACATTTCACGACTTCGGGTATTGTATCGTTACGTATCGATCTAGTCTGAAAATTTATAGTGAATTGTGTTTCTAAACAATTTAATTATTAACTTGTACACAGAAATCACAAATGCATTTTTTTTTTTTTCGTTTACATCCAGTAATACAGCTTAAAAAATTAGCTTTTAAAGTTCCTGAGGATTCTTTGTAAATCTTGTGATTTTTATTTTTTTTACCTAGCAACACTGCCCCAAAATAGTTTTCATCAATTTTCAGCCAGCTGGGTGAATAAATACTAAATGAGCTCGGTTAAATTACATGTTTTTATAAAGTTATTATGAGAAAGAAAGTTCTAGATGTGTAGAAATAACGATTACGCGGAATACATACGCACACACTATATTAGTTCTGCCTAGGTTCGTAGGAAAACGTTTTGATAATGACCATGGTGACGTTTTCGTCTCGTAAATTGTTATAGACAAAGTACAATACGCTAATTGATTTATAAATATTAGAAATCGTCTTATTAGAAAGTCGGAATCCAAGTTTTAGGTTTTAATAGTGCAATAGACCATCTTTCACTAATATTAAAGACCCCTAAGTTTGAATCCCTACAAGTAACTTTCGGAAAATGATCAGGAGCCTCTGGAACGTCAAAAACGAGGTTTAAGGGATTTTTATTTTTATACATAAATACTTCCTGACCAGTTTTGGCATAGAAAATTGAAAGCAATCGACAATTTATTATTAGAGATAGGTTCGAGGGGATTTTCGAGATATATACACCCAAAACCTGATGTGTGAAATTGAAATTATCTTTGATAACCTACATTTTTTTTTCAGGGTAAAAATGCCAGGCTCCAGTCCAGTATCGGATTGGTACCGGGGGAAATCGATATTTCTCACCGGTGCCACTGGATTCATGGGAAAAGTAATGCTAGAGAAACTATTATATTCCTGTCCGGGAATCAAAAATATTTACCTCTTACTCAGGAACAAGAGGGGAAAAACTCCGCAGCAGAGGATCGAGGACATGTGGAAGTTACCAGTAAGTACAGAAAACAATCAGGCTCGACGATAGGGCATACATTTTTGGAAACTGGTAACTTTGAAGTTAAGTTGGACGATATAAAATACAGGATTTTACAGAATGATATCATGTCAATTTGAGGATTTATCCAGCACGTAAATATGCAGGCTGTTCTCAAAGTTGAGACTCTCTTTTAAACGGCGTATAGATATTGGAAAAATGAGCAGTTCATTCTAGTAACATTTCCGCAAAATAAATCAAACCTACAGTACTCAATCCAAAAAACGAAACAAAAACGGCACACTTATACAACAATATCGGGCATGTCCATATTATTTTAATTCATGGTGAGGGTCTTCAAAATGCTACCGAGGCTTCGCGAGTGCATGCAGATCGTTTTCGACGATCCGGAATTAAGGCCTCCGCCTACGGTGCTGCTTCGGTATACAAAATGTGTGACTGCTCTTTAATCAAGTGCATTGTGATATTTTCCTTTTCCAGATTTTCGAAAGGCTTCGATCAGCGCAACCGGATGCCATAAAGAAGGTCATAGCCCTTTGCGGAGACGTAGATTCGGAAAATTTAGGTCTGAAAACGAACGATGTAGAACTTCTAGCTGCTAACGTGAACATCGTATTCCACATGGCTGCCACCTTGAAGCTCGAAGCTAACCTCAAAGATGCCATTGAACAAAACACAGCCGGGACAGCCAGAGTTATAGATATATGCAAACAGATCAGGAAGTTGGACGTTTTCGTGCATTTTAGCACAGCTTTCTGCTCGGCCGACGTGGAAGTTTTTGAAGAAAGGGTGAGTAAACAACGGCAGGTGTATTGCGTATCTTGAAAAGTGACAATTTGGCGATTTTTTTGACGTTCTTTACGTAATTGCCCTGCGGCGGATATGACTATGAAAGTAAACTTTTTAACTTTTATTATATTACTCCTAGAGTGGCTATCCAATGCATGAGATACATTCACTATGGTTATAAAAGATAACAAAAAGTGAATCTTCGTTAAAAAAGCCATTTATACGCATACGGTTATGCCCCAATAACTAACATATTTGTATATTATTTGCTTAACGAGCTTGAAATGTAATAATTATATAATACTTGATATAAAATTATATTCAAAACTGAACATTAATAATGATCAAGTCGACTATTATGTAAAGAGATATCGAAATACGAATTTCAGGTTTATCCTTTACCTTTTTCGTGAATTAGATTTATGATAGTGAGGAAAAGAAAAAGCTGACACGCAACTATTGAGCAATTTTTATTTAACTAAATGCCAGCCTGAGAAATAACCGACACTGATCGCACATGCTGAATTTTCGGTCCGTAGGTAAATAATGAAGACGCGAAATAAATAGAGATTGTAATTCCGGATGGTATTCTGCTGAAAATTACGTTGATTTGACAACCAAACTTTAGAGATATTCGACACTAACTAAATGCTTTTTGAACCAGCTTAACCGCTTATATCTCTCATATTTGCTAAACTGCGAAAAATTGGAGAACTTACATATCTCCCCAAATTTCGACTTTTCACAACCATAAATATAATCTGTGTTTTGGCCGATTCCACCAACAAATTTCATTCCACTCAAAATCTAATAATTCTCTTCTCACGATTTATTAATAATTATTAATTTAAAATTCCCATTAATTAAAATATAGTTTATTCAACTGCCTCTGGTCAGTTTAACAATTTCTTACATAACATTCTGAAAATCACATTATCTGAAGTGATTTGGCAACGTTTTGGCACACGCCCACAATTCGTTCCATCTTTCAACACAGACATTGACAATCTTCGGCCTTCTGTCAAAGGTTCATCTCACTCATTATTCCATGACCACCATTTTGTGCAATCATCAAGTGGCTTGACGACGTAATGCGCTAATGTTTTTTAAATAATTTTTAATCTGTCTTTAACTTGTCTTGTCATATTTTATATAATTTTAACCATTGTACCATGTATCCAGCTCTCACCATGTTACTGGACGTTTCCCTCATCCTATACGAAAACAACAATTAGCAACATCCTCACATACTACTGTAAGTTGATTCAATTTAAATTCATTTTACACTTTTGTTGCTACTGTTATCATTGTAATTGCAGCTCCTGATGATGATGACAAAGTCCATTGAAAGCTAGAGAGAATTAAAAAAAGTATAAAGAGTCCTCTTTGCTTAAATTTTGTCGAAGTACCCAACAAAAGGCAGAAGCTTTAATTTTTCACCTTATATATATATATATATATATATATATATATATATATATATATATATCTTGCGTCTGTAAAACACTTCATACGTGATAAATAAACTCTAGTAAGATACAATCAACAATTAAATTTCTTCATAAACAAAACACATTCCACAAATCTATCTTCATGCAGCAATCTTCATTGTATCTTGCTTCCTAGTTGACATACGATAATTGGATTTGACACGCGAAAATACACCTACAATAAATTTTGATATTTCGTCAATCCATCTAGACAGGAGATTCGGAGAAACTGAGAAATATAGCACGATAGTGCGATATCATCATTATTCACCTTGACAAAAACGCAAGCAGAAATGATTAATTGTTATTATAGCAGAAATTATGAATTGTTATTTTCGATGTTTTAATGATAACGTAAATGCCGCTCTTGTAATTTACTACTGTGTATGCCGACAGATATATAATGTGGTAATGAGACCAGTGGCGGCTCGTGAGGTAGTGCCACGGTGCCATGGCACTACCTTGTCTTCTTCAAAAAGAATATTTTTTATCAATCTTCAATGTTTTACTTTATTTTCTGCTTTTTCATTTTTTTTGCTATAAATTATATGAAGTGACAACACTGACAACGTGACAACACCGCAAGCACCCGAACTACGCGAGACGGAAAACGGAAAGCACGCCTTGACCTTGCCGTCATCAACTTGTGCCAATTTTGGGCCGGAGCAAATAAAAAGAGAGAAATTTTACTAGCATCGCATTCGAGCGACAGAGATAACGCTACCCTACACATTTTTATATGAGGTGAATAGCGAAAGACAAGTATAATTTGTGCCAGGCACATCATCAGTTGTAATTCGTTATCAAGTGATATCGGCGGTGTTTTTGTTCGGTCGGTCGTTTCGTTATGATTACGTCTAGTGCTGATTTCGGTCTTTTTTTACCTGAAAAGTGAAAAATACCTTTTTTGTTTTAGTACGTCTAGTGTTAATGAACTGCTCTGTTTTGTGATCATATTTTTTACTGTTTTATTAAAACTAGTGAAAATGAATAAAATCGGGATATTAAAAAACTCATTTAGTGGTTTTTCGCTGGATCAAAAACTGCAAATTAAAGAATTAGGATGGCCAATACCCGATTTAAAAATTGAGAAACAAAGTGGTAGCGGACAAAAATCGCGCTGTCGCAAATTTAATAAAAATGTGTACGATAAAAACAGCTGTATATGTGGTTGTGAAGAAACGAATAAACTATTTTGTTTTGTATGTGTTCTATTTGGAGGTGACGAGACTTGGTCAAAAAAAGGTACAGACGATCTTATACATATATGGGATAAAATGAAGACCCACGAAAAATCTAAAGTCCATATGAATAATGTTTTTAGCTTTTCTATTCTTGGTAAATTAAATATAAGGACTCAACTCAATTCGGCTTATCGCAATGATCTTATTAAACATAATAATCAAGTGGATAAGAATCGATATGTATTGAATAAAATTATTAATTGTATAAGGTTTTGTGGAGCATTTGAGTTAGCCTTAAGGGGTCACGATGAAAAGGAAAATTCGGAAAACAGAGGCATATTTAAGGAGCTGGTGAATTTTAGCGCCGAATTAGACAACGAATTGAAAGTCCATATTAAAAGTGCCAAACTTTTCAAGGGTACCTCAAAAACAACTCAAAACGAGCTTCTTGAGTGCATGCTAGATGTTTATCATGAAGAAGTTAAGAAGGAGATTGCAAATTCTCCTTTTGTTGCAGTAATTGCCGATGAAACGACTGACGTAGCCTGTGAATTTCAGTTAGTTATTATTTTCAGATATTTGTGTAAAGGACAACCAGTTGAGAGATTTTGGAGATTTTACGTCCCCGACGCTGCATGCGTTTTAAATGTTGTAAATCCATTACTAGATCAAAATCCAAACAAATTAATAGCTCAAAGCTATGATGGTGCGTCTGTTATGAGTGGTGAATTGAATGGCGTTCAAAAAATTATTAAGGTAACTTATCCACTTGCAAATTATGTTCATTGCTATGCACACCAGTTAAATCTAATTATGACAAGCGCATGCTCTGTCAATAAGCAGGCTAGAATATTTTTCCATAATTTATCTGGATTGTGCTCTTTTTTCGACGTCTCCTCAAAGAACAAAAATTTTGGATGAAATAGTTAATTGCAGATTGCCAAGATCTTCCCAAACACGTTGGAATTTTCAGTCACGAGGTGTTCATACAGTTTATGAAAATAGGAAAGACCTGATTGAAGTTATGGACAATATAGAAAGTACTTCACGCGATTCTTCATCGATTAATCAAGCCAGTGGGTACAAATTAAAGCTGCAAGATACAAATTTTGTATTTTGGCTAAGTATATTCCATAAAATAATGCCACATGTTGAAATTGTCTTTAACCAATTACAAAAAGTATGCACCGATTCTGTTAAGGTCAAAAATGATTTAGAGAATTTTGAAGCAGCAATTCAAACTATACGAGAACAAATGGATAGCATTATTGACGAGATTGAACGAGTGCAGAGAGAAACTGATGAACCGGCAAGAAAAAAAAGGCAAGTTGAAGAAGGCAGCAAAAAACGGGATGCGTTAGAAATATGCGATGCAGTATTATCGCAAATAAGAACAAGATTTAACTTTTCTGGACATTTAGTTGCTTCTAATTTATTTGTGTCTGAAAAGTTTTCTGTTTATAAACATCAGTTTCCTGAAGCACATTTAAATGACACATGCACACAATTTTCATTTTTAGACAAAAACAGGCTTAAAACTGAGTTACAAGTATTATATCAGAGAGAAGAATTGAGTACTACTTCTGGAGCTGTTCCACTATCCATTTTATTGAACGAGGAAGGATTAAATTGTACGTTTCAAGAAACTCTTAAGCTCTTAAGTATTTTAATCACTATACCGATGTCAACATCTGAAGCAGAACGCTCTTTTTCAATGCTGAAACGGATTAAAACTTTCCTCAGAAACACAATGAAGGAAGAAAGGCTTAGTGCTTTAGGAATGCTGTCTGCAGAAAAACATTTTGTTAGTGGCATTGAAAATTTTAATAATAAGGTAATCGAAAACTTTGCTACCAAAAAAGAAAGAAGAATGGACTTCATGTATAGAAAACTTTGAAGTTATAGGTACTTCTCCACACTTGTTTTATAATTTGGTGCGCGTGTGTAAATAGTTTTATTTTTGATTTTTTTTTGGACATATAGATTTATTGAACCTCAAGAACTTTGACCACTAACTATCAGGGGTAAGTTATAAGTTATTCTTTACAATTTTGAATCGATTCAAAATTATGGCTTCCATGCTGGCACTACCTCACTGAATTGGCACGAGCCGCCACTGAATGAGACAATGCACTTTACGAGCTATGAAAACACGCGGTGGTGCCAAATCGCTTTCATGATTAAGTCAAAGATTGGATAATAGAAAATCGTCCAAAAAATATTAGTTTAGTATTTAACAGAAGGTTGAATTATTGATTATAGTATTTTGGCACAAAGAGGTAAGCATATTAGATTATTTATTTCACTAAAAAATAGCGTCAAGTGGATTAAGATTGAGAAAAAGTTGGCTACTATCATAATAATAACTAACGTATTTTTTATTTGTAATAATATTATTACAAGAGGCGGGACTTAGATGCTAACATGTATAAGATTAAATGGATCATGCCAGTCAAACAGGCTCATGCAGTCCTTAAGGATTTGACAACATTGCGATCAAGCCTCTCTAGTTTTGATCCCGACGTGTCATTATTTCGTTTTCGTCTGGTAACCATCAGTCTCAGACTGATACTAGATCTTATAAATGAGACAGTCAATTGCTTAGACAAACCATGCTCCACTATGTGCCTGTAGAAGATGCCATGCATAGGCTTGTGAAAAAGATATTATTCTTATTGTTATTATGAAGCAATCAGTTGATCTACCGCAATAACAGTAAACTTGGCAACACCGAATTGAAACCGCCTTTTAATTACTAGTGAAGAATTAACTGATGTTGCTGTCTATTTCCTGGTATTTGAGGACGATAGTCATTAAACAAAGTTTTCCACTTGTAAAACATAATAGAGAAATAATTATAGGTCAATGAAGATGAATTGTCAAAATTATAGTAGAAAATACATTAGTAGCATATTTACGTATGTTTATGAGCCCAAAAATATGCCCAAGCTGCTAAAGATTTGATAATCTTCACATGCTATGAAAAATTAAGTAGACTTGATTGATAATATATACAATTTGGAAATAGAATAGTATGTTTATATCAGAATGCTTCCTTTTAAAGGAAGTATCCAAATCTGCAATTAAATATAATGCTTTCCACTAAAAATGATTGATTGGGTCACCACATACTATTGGCTACAATTTTTGTAATCCACTTTTACTTTGCACGCCTAGTGATGATTCTTTTCATCTTAATATATTTGTACGCTCACAACCCCGGTAATTCTATGCACCTATTAGCCACATTTAACCGGTACATTGGCCTGTAGAACTTAGAATGAAAGAGAAATATTTCCGATTCGCGTACTTCTGCCTAGCTAAGCGCACCGCCTGACGAACCAGCCCAGCTTAGATCTGTATCCGTACTGAAGCGCAAAAAACATACGGACCTTGCACACGAAAGGATAGCGATGACGCAGATTTGGAAAGGGACAAGGTTGCCACATGGCCGGTAACTACCAGTAGGACAGGGAAAGTATGTCTATGGACTGATTGTATGGACATGTTCGTGACTCAACTCTTCCACATAGGATTTAAATTGCGCTGAACGTTATCCTTTGTGAACTGATGACGGAGTTGCGATTCATTTGGCGCCATTTTTTGTGGAATAAATTAAAATTACGATTAACCTGCTGTTATATATTTTACTATAATTGAGTTGTAGGATTGTAGCTCTCTACAATTCAGTTCTGCGAATCTATGGATTTGATTTCCAGCATCACAATTTACGAACAGCGGTGGAGCTTCAGACATAAAACATAGTAGCCGCAGCTAATATATTTTCGATATTAAACTGTTATTAAGAAACCAATCCATTATCCAAATTCAAGAAAAAAGTGAAAGAAGTTCTTCTTGATCAGCAGCGAAATCGGTTGTAACCCATAAGTGTCCTCATATTTTCCTTATGTATTTACTTGGATTATTCGTTATTGTATACAGGTGCCTATTAATTTTCAATAAATTCTTTTTTTTTTTACATCTCGAATTGTTAAGGGGGTTAGATGGTAGAATAGATATATAATCTAAATCTCGCCTCCTGTAAGAATATTACAAATAAAAGACGTTAATTATTATTATTATTATTATTTTTCTGAATTAAATTCGATTTGGCAACAACACATCCTTCAGTTGTTTAAATTGCCCCATGTTGCCAAATCCAATATTTTTCAAGCAAGTTTAATAGGAATCCCTCTTAGCGTGGATAGGCATGGCATAAGCGAGAAGACAGGCTTGTTGAAAATTGAGGTTTTCCTACAGATGATAGCACTATGCATCGACGAAGTATTGCAAAGTCTACATTATCTAAAGCACAGCTTGACTTCTGGCTTGCTGATCTTACCGTAGGATTTGGCCTAAAATTACTTGACATTGAAGATTCTGCTTGTATATCTTATTTTAGATAGGAGATCGAAGAAAATTATTGAACATTTAAATGTTGCAAAATTCGCAGACTCTTAGTGGATTTCTTAGATGAGTGCGTGACAACATCGCTTCCAGCTCTCTACTGCCTTCCAATTTGGAACCGAACTATATTATTTATCGTTCATAAAAATCAAGTTTAATCAAAGAATGTGCATCTTTTGAATTAAATGATTTTATCTTCAGGTATACGAGAATAAAGACAACCCGAGAGACGTGATAAATATAACCAGATGGCTCAATCCTGATGCTTTAGAAGTTGCTACGCCTAGTATTATTGCACCCCACCCCAACACTTACACGTACAGCAAAAGGCTGGCAGAAACGCTTGTAGCAGACGAAAAAAATAACATGCCCGTTTGCATCGTCAGACCTGCCATAGGTAAGTCTCAAATAGAAGATGGGCAAAGGTCGACCTTTTTGCGTCTATCATAAAGTTTTTTCTTGACATTTTTGCAATTTTATTTGTCTGTCAATGTATTGTAGATGTACGAGTACATGGAGATATTTTTTTAATTCCAGTAATTCCTGCTGTGGAAGAACCCCTTCCAGGCTGGGTAGACAGTCTAAACGGGCCGATAGGATTATTAGCAGGCGCTGGCAAAGGCGTGATACGATCCATGTACTGCAAGGGAGAAAACAAAGGACATTTCATACCAGTTGATTACGCTATCAACGCTAGCATTTGCATAGCTTATTTAGTAGGAGCCAAAAAAACCAAGTACGTAATGTCGTCTATGGAAAATTATAATGTTTAAGTTATTTGGGGCATTATTGTACACTTACATCCTTCTTATTGGTGGATCTAGGATCTCTGGGCCAGAATCACAAAGTTGGTATGGGCCCCTACGCAGGGTGTCCCAACGAAAACAAAATAGTTTTGTGAGTAAACTGGAACAGATATAAAAAATCTATTTTCGTAGCAGCCTTGAAATTGTAGCGTTTTTCTGGGTTCTTTTGGGTGTGAATTAAAACACTGGATTCCACAAAAAGAACTGCACTAATTTATTTAACTTGATGTACACCACTATTTATGTCTGACTAATTCTTATGTCACCATCGACTGCACTATACTCCACTCCGCTCTGCTACTCTACCGTATTCAGTACTCTGCTGCCATCTCTCGGCCGCCGAGTTATATATAGTCCCCATTGCTGCTTCGAGAAAGGTCTGGTGAGCCACAAAGCGACATCTAGCATATTGGAGGTCACTTCGCGTCGATCTAGAAAGCAATCCACTGTCACGATCCTCACAGATGCCGCCAAGCGTCATCGATTTTAAGCTGATGTGGAAAAAGTGATGAAATTTCTTTCTGTTTATACAGGGTATCTCAAAACGCGAAATGTGTCTTTTCTCAAAAAATAGAAAATTTCTACATCGTTAAATATTTTTTTGGTGTAATTTGTTTCAAATAAGCTAGATACAATTTTTTCCGACCGTTTTTGCCCTTAATTTCAGGATAACACAAATATATGTTCAAAAATGGCGGAGCTGCGTGCCGTCAAAGTTGGGCAATTTTTCACGAAAACGGAAAATAGTTTTGTGAGCAGCCTTGATATTGTAGCGTTTTTCTGGGTTTTTTTGGGTGTGAATTAAAACACTGGATTCCACAAAAAGAACTGCACTAATTTATTTAACTTGATGTACACCACTATTTATGTCTGACTAATTCTTATGTCACCATCGACTGCACTATACGCCACTCCGCTCTGCTACTCTACAGTATTCAGTACTCTGCTGCCATCTCCCGGCCGCCGAGTTATATATAGTCCCCATTGCTGCTTCGAGAAAGGTCTGGTGAGCCACAAAGCGACATCTAGAATATTGGAGGTCACTTCGCGTCGATCTAGAAAGCGATCCACTGTCACGGCGTTTACAATATGGTAAATTTTTCAGGCGAAACGAAGTACCTGTCTATAACCTGACGATGTACGGTTTGCTGCCGATAACCTACAGGGAAATAATAGATCGAGGCCGCAGCATAATGTACTCAAGCCCTTTTGAAATGATGATCTGGTACCCGGATGGTGACATCAGACCTTCCAAAACTGTTCATAACATCTACAGCCTTTTCTATCATTGGATCCCTGCTATACTCATAGACATGCTGATGTTGATATTTGGACAGAAAACATTGTAAGTTTGAATTAAGTTTGTGATTTCATGGCTTCGTTTTATCTACTACCAATTATTAAGTATTCCACATGAAGACAGTCTGTATTTCAGCGCCCAAACAATCAATCTGAAAGGTACTAGCGGCATCTATCAAATAGTGGCGGAACACGAAAATCGAGTTAGAAATCTTCTTCGAAAAGTGTATTTGGTTCTGCCACTGTCTCATAGATGGCGCCATGATCTTCAAAGGTATTTAGGTAAGCGCAACGGCATTGAATGGACAAGCTTTGAAGCAAGAATTGACGCGCAAATGTCAAACCTCTATGCAGACACTGTTTTCTGTTTTCCAAAGGCACTTGTTAATTTTTCTAGCAAAAATTTATGTACCAATTTTGTCCAGTCACACACAAATATCACCCTGCATCTTGAACGCTCTGCATTTCCGGACCCATGTTTATTGAAACTTTTTCTCATATTTTTTAACAAGGAATTATTACCCTCTGAAATATCTCTGTCTATTTTTCGAACACCCTGTATAATCATAATATTTTCCCCATCAGATACGAAAGTATCAGTATAATCATTGTTTGTAATTGTAAAACGACGTATCCCTTTTTCAGCATGCTGAGGATACAGCGGAAGATATACGACGGCTTGAATCTTCTCGAATTTTTCTCAACAAGAGAATGGAACTTCAGAAGTGAGAAATTCGTAGCGATACCTGATCAACTGAGCGATAGGGATAGAAAAGAGTTCCCTATGAACGAACTGATACCTTTGGAGGAATACATGTTAAGAGCCTTGTTGGGCACGAGACAGTATTGTTTGAAGGAGGATCTCTCTTCTTTGCCTAGGTGTCGAAGAAATTTAAAAATGTAAGTATTCATTTAAGTATTTTCGACAATTTTATTTCAACAGTGTACGCTAAAAGTTTTATAAGACGTTGCTAATTCGTATAACATTCACGCAAGATTTTATGACAAACTTGATGCTTTCTAATTTCAATGTTATCAATATATTGAAATGTCTGAGAAACAAACCGTATGTCCTTTACAAAGTGTAAGTCGGCAATGGGAGTTTGGAAAGATTCCTCCGTTTAAAATAATTAAGCTGAAAAACGGCTTAGTCAATTATCCAATAACTGTTTTGTTTTAGATTCTACGTGGTACACAAAGTTGCGGTATATGGATTTTATTTCTACATCATCTACCTATTAAGTCGCTATTTTACTCCGCTTCAAATACTCTTAGATTTCGTGAGGACAATTTTGAGTTACATCCCGATTATAGGATACATCTTTAGTTAAGTTCAATGTTCTTTATATACTTTTTGTATTTTTGTAATTATGGAAATGTTATGGTTGTTTAATAAAACTTAAAAAACCGACAGTGTATTTTATATGTTGTAACGAAAACAGCGTTTTTACTATTTATCACTCTCACACTAACAACACTTGCAATTAATTTATTACAAATTTATGACTATGTCGACTGGACTATGCCGATTTGCGTGATTCACTGTCCCTCTATGCAGGTATTTATCTTCGAATCGACGAGTCCAGAAGCACTCCCCCGTTTTCCAGACTCTTCAGAAGCTGGTTGTCCAAAAACGTCGATGTTACGAGGGCATCTGACAAAGTTCTAGTTACGAGGGGTTACAATATTAACTATTTTGTCACACTTTTGCCTTTGTGCTCCTATCCAACTGCAAATAAATAGGCCAGGAAGTGGGTAAGTTCAATGTTCTTTATGTATTTTTTATATTTTTGTAATTATGGAAATGTTTTGGTTGTACAATAAAACTTAAAACACTGACTTTGTATTTTATTAATAAAAACGCCGTTTTCACACTAACAACACTTGCAATTACTTTATTACAAATTTCTGACTATTTCGATTGGACTTTGGCAATTCGCGTTGGTGACTCTCTCCCTCTCCATGCCTTCTTTGCATGTATTTCACTTCGAATCGACGAGTCTAGGAGCACTCTAGCGTTTTCCAGACTCTTCAGAAGCTGGTAGATGGCGGTCGCGTAATTCTGGTTCCCTGAAAACGTCGATGTTACGAGGGCGTCTCACAAAGTTCTAGTTACGAGGAGGTCCCAATATAAATTATTTTGTCACAGTTTTGCCTTTGTGCTCGTATAGGCCAGGAAGCAGGTAAGTTCAATGTATTTTTTATATTTTTGTAATTATGGAAATGTTATGGTTCTTTAATAAACTTGAAAAACCGACTCTATATTAGATAGATTGTAACGAAAACGCCGTTTTTACAACACTTCAATACATAGCTATGACTATGTCGCCTGGACTATGGCAATTCGCGTAATTGACTATCGGTCGACTATCTCCGTCTATGTAGGTATTTATCGTCGAATCGAAGAGTCCAGAAGCACTCCCGCGTTTTCCAGACTCTTCAGAACCTGGTAGATGGCGCTCACAAAGTTATAGTTACGAGGGGCTTTCAATATAAATTATTTTGTTACAGTTTTGCCTTTGTGCTCGTATTTAACAGGAACTAGATAGGCCAGGAAGTAGGTAATGTTTGTCCTACAATTTTGTTGGCAGTAAATTTCTGTGGTGATATCTTTAGATTATTGCTTCCTAATGATTAAATTAAATTAGCTTTATGGTAGGGCTAGATGATTTGGTGCCATTTTGGTAGAGGGGTTTGATCGTAAATCTCGAATGCCATCGATCCTATGTAAAAAAAGTAATGAAAACCATTGTGTGAGAATTGAATAATTTATTCCTTCTTCTTCATCTTGTTCAATGAAAATTGGTCATATAGTCAGCTGTTTACGAGAAATGTAATGATAAAGCTACATGTAATGATATTTTCGCTTATAATGGCTAAGCCTAAGCTAACAATCTAAGTATCATCTTTTGTACAAAATGAAATGAAAAACCGACTCTATATTAGATAGATTGTAACGAAAACGCCGTTTTTACAACACTTCAATAGATAGCTATGACTATGTCGCCTGGACTATGGCAATTCGCGTAATTGACTATCGGTCGACCATCTCCGTCTGTGTAGGTATTTATCGTCGAATCGAAGAGTCCAGAAGCACTCCCGCGTTTTCCAGACTCTTCAGAACCTGGTAGATGGCGCTCACAAAGTTCTAGTTACGAGGGGCTTTCAATATAAATTATTTTGTTACAGTTTTGCCTTTGTGCTCGTATTTAACAGGAACTAGATAGGCCAGGAAGTAGGTAATGTTTGTCCTACAATTTTGTTGGCAGTAAATTTCTGTGGTGATATCTTTAGATTATTGCTTCCTAATGATTAAATTAAATTAGCGTTATGGTAGGGCTAGATGATTTGGTGCCATTTTGGTAGAGGGGTTTGATCGTAAATCTCGAATGCCATCGATCCTGTGTAAAAAAAGTAATGAAAACCATTGTGTGAGAATTGAATAATTTATTCCTTCTTCTTCATCTTGTTCAATGAAAATTTGTCATATAGTCAGCTGTTTACGAGAAATGAAATGATAAAGCTACATGTAATGATATTTTCGCTTATAATGGCTGAGCCTAAGCTAACAATCTAAGTATCATCTTTTCTACAAAATGAAATGAAAAACCGACTCTATATTAGATAGATTGTAACGAAAACGCCGTTTTTACAACACTTCAATAGATAGCTATGACTATGTCGCCTGGACTATGGCAATTCGCGTAATTGACTATCGGTCGACCATCTCCGCCTGTGTAGGTATTTATCGTCGAATCGAAGAGTCCAGAAGCACTCCCGCGTTTTCCAGACTCTTCAGAACCTGGTAGATGGCGCTCACAAAGTTCTAGTTACGAGGGGCTTTCAATATAAATTATTTTGTTACGGTTTTACCTTTGTGCTCGTATTGAACAGCAACTAGATAGGCCAGGAAGTAGGTAATGTTTGTCCTACAATTTTGTTGGCAGCAAATTTCTGTGGTGATGTCTTTAGATTATTGCTTCCTAATGATTAAATTAAATTAGCGTTATGGTAGGGCTAGATGATTTGGGGCCATTTTGGTAGAGGGGTGTGATCGTAAATCTCGAAAGCCATCGATCCTATGTAAAAAAGTAATGAAAACAATTGTGTGGGAATTGAATAATTTATTCATTCTTCTTCAATGAAAATTTGTCATATAGTCAGCAGGTTACGAGAAATGTAATGATTAAGCTACATGTAATGATATTTTCGCTTATAATGGCTAAGCCTAAGCTAACAATCTAAGTATCATCTTTTATACAAAATGAAACATTCTTTACAGAACTACAGAAAACGTATTTTTGAGGGCTAAAGAAGCTTCGTGATCTTCGATCAAACGCGTTTATCAAAATGGCAGGTAGCCTACCTGACTCATATGTGATTTCATAGAATAAATGAGCATTTCTCACAGTATTTGCCACAGAAAAACGAAATATATTGATTTCAATGTTTAATTGCAAGATGTAAAATTTAAAAAGATATATTTTTTATTTTTAATACGAAAGGGTTAAAACACTATCGGCCATGATGTGACGTCATGCAAATTGTAAACAAAGACCTTTTGGTATTTCTAAAAAACCTCTAATCATCGTAAACATTTACCGTTTTCTCGTTTTATTCACGTTGGATATGTAAACGCAGAAACCACAAATTTTCCGAAAATTTACATATATTGATGGCTAGTACATTTATTTCCCTGGACACTCTAATCCACAGTTTTCTTTTCTTTTTACATTCTCGGATGATACAGTAACGATAATTGCTATATTTTTCGTGTAAACTGGTAGGTGTCATGTTATATGTTTAAAAGGTTGAGAGGTTATGCTGCTGTCAGTTGCTGTTTACAAATGGTATGACGTCAAAGCACATTAATATGGGCCAAACACGGTGGACAGCGTTTTCGCCAGTCTAAGAAAAATATATTTTTCAAACAAAGTTTTACGGTTTTTTACCTTTTACAAAATCTTCATATTTCTTGACCTAAAATGATGATGATGAAAATCCACTGAAATATTTCCATTTACTAGTCTAACGTGAGGCCCATTAAAGAATCGAGACTAAATAAATAAGCATCTATCAGTATTTTGTCTGGGTATATTCCGATATTGTCAATAATATCGATTTATTAACAGTGATAACACTTCGACGCACAGAGACAAAACGACTCTATCATGCATATATGAGATAATATTGACAATTATGACAGTTCTAATATCAAAGTCGACCATTTATAATAATCAGAACAAAGACAGCTATGGACTAGCCCAATTGTTTTTTTGAGGGAGCTCTGCTTCTTGGAAAAAACAAGACCAAGTTTTCGCAGTGGGAGATTGATTAAACAAATTCAATTCGGTAAAACTTCATTTTATATACGAGGGTCATCTCAAAAATGCTAGGCGAAATGTGGCAACAGCGTCGTGACTGTCACCTGCCCCACCACCGATCCCAACAAGAAGCGCCAACGAGCTGACGGCAGACTTCTTTGAGGCGAGAGTGCAAAAGTGGATTTCTCGACTAAAAAAATGCGTAGAAAACAAATGGAGATTATGGAAAAAAATAGCTTAAAGATCAACGTTTCCAATGGTGAATTCGTTTTTCGAATAAAAAATTCCTTGAGCATGGGAAAAATGAGGAAACCAGTGACTTTTACTTTCTCTGAGTATGTTAATGTGTGTAGTGTCTATCACTACGAGTTTAAAAACCAGACTAAAGCTTGATGAAAAAGTTTATAGAACGAGGTCTATACTTTTATAGCCTTATCACCATGAAACTTGTTGTAAACATACATTTAGTAACTGTTATGATAATTTCGATATCATAAAATGAAATCGCCGTTAACAATAATAAAACGATAAAACCAGGCACAGATATGGACTTGTCGAAATTTTTAAACTTATAAGCATTGACTCCTATCATTGATGAGTAACGAAACTTATGATAATCTCAAAACCCCTCCCTGTGGAACTCCCACGTAAACATCATAGGATGAAAAATAAAATTTATCGTCAATTTCTTATTACCAAAATGATTAACAATACTAATCGTCTAAATACGGTCCTGTATAATTATAAAATGATAAAGTTAAATAAAACGAGGCGATAAGCACATGTGAACCGAGGAATCTCTAGAAAATTAAAGAACGAATAACAATAACAGCAATCCCTGACACAGTAAGTGTACAATGTTCAAATCAGTGAGGGTGAAGTTCGGTAGACAGTTGAGGGTTCATAATGCCTACGCCTACTGCGACTACGTATGGAACGTTGGAAACAAACGACAGCGGAGCTTATTATCACCTGGCGGAGGTAAATAAAACATTAGAAGTTGTGTAAACATACGATAATTTGTATAATTATGTGGATCATGCAAGATTGTCGTTCGTTATGATATTATATCACTTTATCTCGCAATGAGGAATCTTAAAATGTCAAGGCAAAAGCGATTCAAGTTATTTTTTCGCAACAATCTGACGATAGCATATTCTGGAAGACCAGAGAAGATGCTGGAAACATAAAGTCTTACCAGTTTTTTAGTAATTTTCCATCCCAAGTGCGATCTGATGACACTTTAGAATTTTGTCACTATGTTACTCATATTCAGCGCCTCAAATTACCCCAGTGCTTCTCTCACATGTAGCCATCTATAGTAAAAAAGGATTTTTAGTCGTTGATAATTAATCAGATCTACATATAAGTTAAACGGAATCAGATAAGCGTTAAACGAACGACATTTAAGGCATTTTAATGTGTAATTACGATGTATTGTTACCAAAAAGGCACACAATGGGTCAGTTGAAAACGTGAGCCCAACATGCCTTATAATACTGTGACAAATAGCGCCATCTGTTGGGCGAGTCTCCTACTTGCCAGAGCTTAATGGCCGATCTCTGCTTTTGCGCGAATCACGAACGCACAAGCCGCCTGGCGGCGTCTGTAAGAACCGAGACTCGCCTTCTAGATCGACGCGAAGTGATCAACATTCTAGATGTCGCTTTCTGGTGCACCCACTGTGAGAGTTTTTTTTACCAAGTTTTCACCCCAAATCCGATCCGATGACACTTTAAAATTTTCACTAGGATCATATTCAGCGCCTCAAATTACCTCATTATACAAAGCTTCGCTCGCATATATGTATAGCCATCGATAATAAAACAATTTAGCATAGCATCTACTGACGTTTCTTACTCCTTTAACAGTTTTTTTCAATTAAGATCGTAATAACATTAGCAGACCGAAAAAAGATTCTTTAATAAAAATAATAATGCTTAGTTTTAATATTGATTCTGACATTACTTACGTATAGTTCATTTATTTATGAAAATTTACAATTTTCATAAAAGCAAACAATGTCTTTGCAGCAGTGATATTTCGGCTTTTCATGGCACAATAAAGAAATTATGTGATTCCGAAAAATGTTCGAATTAGAGATTCAAGATTCAAATGTTAGCATACCTGACTTGACTTGATACAATGTCATCGCGGTTGTTCCTCAGGGATCGGTTTTGGATCAAACACGTTAATGCCTGGAGAATGTTGTGGCTATATTGATCATAATTGATGCTGTTATGAGGAGAGCTATCAAGCTTATGCATTTCAAAAATCGGAACATCTAACTGAAATAATGACAGGACCTCTTTTTATTTACAGGAAGGAATAAATGATGAAAAACCCGGTAAATCGAAAACGAAGGGCCTTAGCTCTTTTACAGCTACCCTTTTCATAGCAGGAGGAATGGCTGGTAGTGGCGTACTAGCTCTTCCAAGAGCTATAGTTAATACTGGTAGGTCTTGAAAACCAGTACCAACAGAATTGCTGTTGGGTTGACATGCTTTTCCTTTTATTCAACAGGTTATATTGGAATATTACTTCTTGTGATATTCGCGTTCAACGCCGCCTATGGCGGCATAAGACTGGGAATGTGTTGGAGCATAGTCGAAGAAAGATACCACGAGCACAGGAGTGCATCCAGGAACCCTTACAGTGTGATAGCCTCGAAGGCAGTAGGGAAATGGGCGGGGTGAGTGGAGTTTTTCCCTTTTGACTATACACTTTAGAATTCCAACTTTTTAGGGTTGCAAGAACTTTTATACGCAAACGTATTTTGGTCTTAATTTAATTAAAGCATTGTTGAGATGGGCATCCGCAGGGGACCAATCAAGCGGGGGTAGCAAATTTTCTCAGGGGGTGGGCATATGCTAAAAATCCCGAAAATTGTACTCAAAGTCAAAATATGCAAATTTTATATTGAAAATACCGCATATCTGATAATTGTACTAAAATGGGCCTTATTTTTTTCTAGAGCATTAGTATCAAACTGTATTAGAGTAACTCTATTCGGAGCTGGAACAGTGTATCTGCTCCTGTCTTCTCAAATTTTACAAAGCCTTCTTATGAACGCACTGCCAAACATAGGATTTTGCACGTATTTCCTTATCGCTGCTATACTCGTCATACCTTTGATGTGGTTAGGCTCACCAAAAGAATTCAGGTAAGACATTATCACGATTAATTTTTGAAATTCCACCTGAAGATAACCAACCCGCAACTATTCCCAGCCCAACAAAGTATTTTTCTAAATGAACCACGCATTCCTTATTATTTGATTCGTATTTTACAGTATCGTCGGTCTCGGAGCCAGTTTAACAACGGTAATCGCCTGCGTACTGTTTTTCACACAAATAGCGTTTGACGGCAAAAATTTGACGAAACCTGTGACGCATGCGGTCCACGGCTTCGACGACTTTTTCACGTCTTTTGGAACCATCTTATTCGCATTTGGTGGTGCTTCGTTCCTGCCGACGATCCAGAATGATATGGAGGACAAGACACAGTTCCCGAAAAGCGTTTCGATC
Organism: Acanthoscelides obtectus; assembly: GCA_963669975.1. Lineage (NCBI taxonomy): Eukaryota > Metazoa > Arthropoda > Insecta > Coleoptera > Chrysomelidae > Acanthoscelides > Acanthoscelides obtectus. Next base: position 3,356,738 of record CAVLJG010000006.1, read on the forward strand.
GCATTTGGAAGTAAGAATTTTGAATAAATGGATTACTTTTATTTCCCGAGGATTTTTGATGCTTCATAAAGTCTACGTCATGAAAATCTACTCGTAATTTATTTCTAGCTTTCTTTTTGCTAGACTGTCAGTATTTTCAGAAATACCTGCGCTGCTTTTGATGAAATTTGATATACAGGGTGACTTTGAAGTTGAGTCATTAATTTTCAGATAGTGATTGTAGAAGGAAGATAAACCAAAATATGTGTGTAAAAATAAAAAAAAATGTTACCTTGTTTTATAAAGTATCCTCCCGACAAGTATTTCAGTGCGGACCTGTATTTGATCGTGCGGTCTTGGAACACCGGCATGCCGTCCCCTGTGAGGTCTTAAATCACCTGATTCACGAGCCCTTTGTACTACATTAACAAAGGCACGAGGGGTTGGTTGCACTCGATTGGGAAACCGATCCGCATAAATCCGTGATGCCGCGTAACAGACACCACTATTCACTCACGCGTTACCGACTGACACTGACTGTATACAACTGAATAAAATAATTGTAAAAACATCGTTCCAAATTCTTTCGCTTTTTTGTTTCCGATGCGATGAACCGATAAGGCGGATTATATCCGTTGTTGCCAAATACGAGCACATAATATTATTATTGAGACAGGGCGGTACTCAAACTTCCAAAGGGCTATAACTTTGTTACTTTAATTTTACCAGAAAAATGGTAAAGGAAAAAAACATTTCTTTTGATCAGATCTACTAACTGTTAAAATAAATGACTCAACTTCGAATATATATAATGATATTTCACTTTTGAAAATTGGTTCAGTAACGCTAACAGCAAAGAACTAAGAAATTTTACAAAATTTCAAATTATTGTTTTTCGCAAGAAATATCTTTATAGTTTGAAATGTGGCGATTTTCACTTTTTGAGTAACATACACCAAGAATAATATCCAAAAAGTAATTGTGTATTGAGAACTTTCATTTTATTTGCATGGGCCATTTAAAAATGAATAAAATGTTATACGAATATAATTCACGACAGGCTTATAGTGTCTGGTCACGTTTTTTATCTACGGTCGTGAAAAAGTCATAAAAGGGAAAGGATTCAAAATAAATATACGGAACTATTGTCCTTTTTACGGTATTGGACAATGCTCAAAAGTACAATGTATACAAAATTGAACCAGCTTTCATCATGATTAAAGCCTGTCTCACCATTCTTTACGTGTGTGAGTACCAAAAAGAAGCATAAAAATGTAATCTGACACTATAAGTCTGTCGTCGACTATACCTGACTGAATTTTTGTTATTTCCAGTCATTATGGTGATATACTTTCCCATCGCCGTGGCAGGATTTTTCACTTACGGTGAAGACGTTCACCCAAATGTAACGCTGTCGCTCACGAAGACACTTATCGTGGACATTGGGAATATTCTCATTGCAATGCACCTGGTCTTCGCATTTCTTATAGTCATGAATACTGTGGTTCAGGATATTGAAGAGTTGTTCAAAATTCCAAGAGGTAATCTATTGTTTCTCTGCTGAACATTTATAAAAAAATAATGTTTTACTCTGTAGGGTACGTAGGTTTCATCGTATAAAAGTGTCGCAATATTTTACTCAACAAACGGTTTTCCTTTCAGAATTTGGTTGGAAGAGATGCTTGACAAGGACCACTGTGGTAGTGTGTTGCATCATTGTTGGAGAAACAATTCCAGAATTTGACAAGATTCTCTCACTCATCGGAGGATCTACGATAACTTTGCTTACATTCGTGTTTCCTCCTTATTTCTACAAGAAGCTGTGTGACAGAGAAGAACCTGGATGGGACAGAGTAAGGTAAGGTTTGATCTTGGACGATTGACCTACTACGTTAAATATCTGATAGCTTTGATGTTCACTCTTGGAAGCTTTTATTAGTGACCATCAACTTTTGACTATCAACCTTTCATTTTTCGTAATTGACCTTCGACCATGGACCTTTAATAATCGATATTTTATCAAAGTCCTTTCACCATCAACCTTTGACCATTGATAGTTAACCGTTAAGTTTTGATTTGACCGTTAGCTCGGAACTTCTTGTGACTTATAGGACTTGGGATTTGGGATTTACAAGACTAAATCACCCATGACTAGTGACTCGTGACGATATCTGACCTTTAGCGTTGAAGTAAGACTTGGAACCTTTGACATTTGTTCCTTGCTGCTTGACATTTGACATATGACCTTATGCCTCTCATCTTTAACCTTGCACTTTGAGCCTTGGAACTTTGATTTGACCGTTAGCTCGGAACTTCTTGTGACTTATAGAACTTGGGATTTGGGATTTACAAGACTAAATCACCCATGACTTGTGACTCGTGACAATCTCTTACCTTTAGCGTTGAATTAAGACTTGAGACCTTTGACATTTATTCCTTGCTGCTTGACATTTGACATATGACCTTATGCCTCTCATCTTTAGCCTTGCACTTTGAGCCTTGGAGCTTTGATTTGACCGTTAGCTCGGAACTTCTTGTGACTTATAGAACTTGGGATTTGGGATTTACAAGACTAAATCACCCATGACTTGTGACTCGTGACAATCTCTTACCTTTAGCGTTGAATTAAGACTTGATACCTTTGACATTTATTCCTTGCTGATTGACATTTGACATATGACCTTATGCCTCTCATCTATAACCTTGAACTTTGAGCCTTGGAGCTTTGATTTGACCGTTAGCTCGGAACTTCTTGTGACTTTTTGGACTTGGGATTTGGGATTTACAAAACGAAATCACCCATGACTAGTGACTCGTGACGATCTCTGACCTTTAGCGTTGAATTAAGACTTGAGACCTTTGACATTTATTCCTTGCTGCTTGAAATTTGACATATGACCTTATGCCTCTCATCTTTAACCTTGAACTTTGAGCCTTGGAGCTTTGATTTGACCATTAGCTCGGAACTTCTTGTGACTTATAGGACTTGGGATTTGGGATTTACAAGACTAAATCGCCCATGATTTGTGACTCGTGACAATCTCTTACCTTTCACGTTGAATTAAGACTTGAGACCTTTGACATTTATTCCTTGCTGCTTGACATTTGACATATGACCTTATGCCTCTCATCTTTAACCTTGAACTTTGAGCCTTGGAGCTTTGATTTGACCGTTAGCTCGGAACTTCTTCTGACTTATAGGACTTGGGATTTGGGATTTACAAGACTAAATCACCCATGACTTGTGACTCGTGACAATCTCTTACCTTTAGCGTTGAATTAAGACTTGAGACCTTTGACATTTATTCCTTGCTGCTTGACATTTGACATATGACCTTATGCCTCTCATCTTTAACCTTGAACTTTGAGCCTTGGAGCTTTGATTTGACCGTTAGCTCGGAACTTCTTGTGACTTATAGGACTTGGGATATGGGATTTACAAGACTAAATCACCCATGACTTGTGACTCGTGACAATCTCTTACCTTTAGCGTTGAATTAAGACTTGAGACCTTTGACATTCATTCCTTACTGCTTGACATTTGACATATGACCTTATACCTCTCCTCTTTGACCTTGCACTTTCAGCCTTGGATATTTGACTTTGCGTCTTGAACCTTGATCTTAGACATTGGACTTTACATTGAGGACCTTTGACGAGTGACCTTAGATCGTTCGCCTTGCATTACTGACTTTTTCACCATTAACCTTTGACAATTGATCTTGAACTTTTGACCATTGACCTGTGACCTTCGACATTCAACCATTGATCCTTGGGCATTATATTTTGAATGTTGACCATTGGAATTGACTTGTTTTGAGTTAGGACATATAAGATTAATGACTTATGGTTTGTGAGTCGCAACTTGTCGTATATGACTCGTGACGATCTGTGACGTTTGACCTGACCTTTGGTGTTAGACCTCTGACGGGTGAACCAAGACTTGTGACCTTTGGCAATTATCCTTTGCTAGTTGACATTTAGCCTTGACCTTTTACTTTGCACCTTAGTCCTTGAATATTTGACTTTGCATCTTGAACCTTTGGTCTCAGAAATTGGATCTAGGACATTTGACAATTAACTACTGCCCTTTCATAATTGACCTCAGATGGTTGGTCTTTTACCTCTAACCTTTTTACCATTAACTTTTGACAGTTGTACTTAGACTTTTGATCATTGACCTTTGACATTTGACCATTGAGAATTGGATTTTGTCCATTGAACATTGAAATGGACCGTAGGCTCTCACAACTTGTGACTTGTTGTAACTTAGGATTTAGGACTTGGGACGAATCATTAATGACCTTAGACATTGGATTTTGAGTCTAGGAGCTTCCAGCACTGGCCTTTTGTAATTGACCTTAGACCTTTGGATAACTAACTTTTTTACCATTAACATTTGACAAACGATCTTTGACTTTTGATCATTGACATTTGACCTTCGACATTTGACCATTGATCTTTGAGTATTCGATACTGAGCGTTAACTGACACTAATAGTGCTTCCTTTTCTGGTTCCAGACAAATTCCCCTATTTGAGAGAATCTACATTTGGAACCTCATCTTAATCGGAATACTCGGTGGAGCAGCTTCAACCTTTAGTGCAATCAAGGCCATAGCAGCTCAGGATAGCTTCACGAAGCCGTGTTGGTGGCACCTGTTCAACGATATCAGCGAAGGATCTCTCACGGATATTGATCAACATGTTGCTCAAACTCATCCTGTGAGCCAGTTGGCGCCTTAAATAATCAATTTTTGTGATATACTGATATATGTGATATTATATTGCCCAGTTACATAATATGTTATATGTTCATTTTGTAACTGTAACTGTATATCATTTATTATGAAAAGAATTTTGTAATTAACTGTATTTATTTACACATTTTTGGTTCTAAATCACGGGGATTCCAAGAAGCTCATTTAACAAAACAAAATCGTGATCACAAAGCTTCATTTTTCACCGCAGCGATGTACAGCACTCACACGCTTCAGTCTCTCGGCAACCGTCGGCGCAGCGGAATGTCTAGGCGTTCACGGCTCCGTACAGAGCTCTATTCGGTTTAGCTACTTTTTTTTAGTAGTGGTGTTCACTATAGGATTCTCGATTGTCTCTCAGTATTGCTATGGTATTTTAGTGTTGTGACGTGGGTGTCAAGTGTCTCCAAAGTGGAAATTCGGTCTACCTCCAGCTCTTCTGAGGGAAAGAGGAAATCTGTGCAGCAAACTAGGGGATACTCAACTACTTGTGTATTAGGGTTGACATAATATTAGTCAAAGATTCACTTCCAAAGCGACTCATTTTCACTACATAAGCTGACTAGCATTGTTTAAAAACAAAATTACAAAATCTAGCCTAGCGTCGTTTTCAGGCGTCGTAGAAGGCCATAATTACTTGTTCTCAAAGGTATTGTAATTTTTGCTGGTGACAACAGCCGTCAAGTTTTGCCGCGGTTAAACTGGAAGAAAATTCTGGGCATTTATAAAAGTGTTCAGAGACATTAACGTTCCGCCGCATAGGCGCCAGGGACGCGAAATGTAAATGACAGCCTTTTTTAGTTTTTTGGCAAACATATTTACGTCTCAAATTTTATATATCTCTTTTGGTATCCCTCAATATATTATTCAAAGCTTCTTTTTTTATAACATTCTAGCAAAATAGCAGAGAGAGCAAAATTGTCCAATGAGCTGGCAACGCAGCGATCCAGGTGACAAGAATGACAAGATCAACTGCCAAAACGTATGTCTATCGCGGGGTAACGACGGAGTCATATAGTACGTTAAAGCGGCAGTTTTTCAATCTTGATTTGCATTTTTTAAGCGGTGTGCAACGATTTCGAGAAAAATTTCGCTACGGATCGTCTTCTAGAGTCTAGAAGAGTACACATATTTCAATACTTGTCTGGCGTGGCCATGTTATCTTTACTTACAAATTCATAATTAAATTCAAGCGGATAACCAAATGGAAATGGTATTTACCATTTTGGGTTGGTATTTACCAATCCGTTCAAGCGAGTGTAGTTATCAGTTTGGTTATAAGATCCGTGACGTCACGAATCAGCTGTTATATGTCATAGTTATCACCGCAAAATTGTGGTATTTACCCAACTCAAGAGTAGTTTTATATTTCTGGTTATTATTTGAAATGTGACAAGTTAGAATTTTGCCGGGTATTGGATATTGTTATTGTACTTCAGCTTCATTTTTGAGAAAAATGATACAGGCTGACCTCAGATTTACCATAAAGTGGAGCACCTTATTAGTTATACTCATTACGGTTGTTGGCGACACTTTAAATGTAGTTCTTATGCTTAACAAAGTATCCTGTGTAGCCATATACCACAAGAATATTAAAATATGGCCATATAAACTCACTAGATGATATCCACCTGTATACGGTTTTGCTAATTTCTTTTTTCATCATTTCTGCTGAATCAATAAATGTTTTCTTTGACATGCGGAAAAATTTAGAGTATTGAAAGTTATCATAGCTACAAAGCCATGGTTCCATCATTAAAAAAAAATCTGAAAACAACATTTTTCCCATGAATATTATGAAAGGTTTCTTATTTAAACTTTCCATGTACAGTTGTAGACGAAAAAGCACCGATTATTAAGTGATAATAAAAGTAATCAGAGATTATATAAGCGCTTTTCTGAAATAAACAACTTGCAACAAAACCGCGATTAAAACCAACGCGTTCAAGCGATTCGTGTAACTGACGTCATCAACCCGTGTGTCATCTTGAACCATATTATAACCGCGGCACATAACACAGAAATTTTGGTTATTCGCTGGGATTTGATTATAGTACGTTAAAGAGGCAGTTTTTCAATCTTGATTTACCTTTTTCGCTACGGATCGTCTTCTAGAGTCTAGCTGAGTATATTTCAATACTTGTATGTCGTCGCCATGTTATCTTTACTTACAAATTCATCTACCTATAGAACTGGTTTGTAGCCACCGTTAGCGTAAAAGCTGAACGCACTCCTAAAAAAAAAAGGGTTGGCACCACTGGTAACGCTTAAGAGTGACAACTGACATAAGTCAGACGTCGAGCGAAAGAAGCTGCTTCTAAGCGAATGAGGCTCATCGATTTTTGTCGAATTTTTGTTATTTGCAATCGATAATTTGAGTTTTCGCACAACAGAGAGCATCAGTGATATTCAGAGTGCATTTCCAATCGATTTGCTGTACGCTGAGACGTTCAAAAAACCGTAAAAATGGCTATGACATCGTCGCAAGTGAAGGCAAGGGAGCAGCAAAACAATATGGCCAATCTTGCCGGTAGTGGAACAGGATGGCCGCGAAGAAATAGTCAAAATAACGCCGTCACGCCCGTTCCAAACCCAAATTTCGAGGTGAAACCGAATTTCGAAGTGAAGCCACAATTTCCTATCACACCAGCCATTAATCGCATCATTAATTTGTAAGTATTTTTATTCTCGAATACGATATACTGCACAATGCTTTTTGTTGCTGTTAACGTTATCATTGCCAATCATTTCATCTCAAGATTCACACATAAAAAAGTACATTAATCAATTCTGCAGCACATTGGTATAAACTTTGCCTGGGAAATGGTCTAGTGAAACTGCTTTGTTACTTGAAACTTTCGTAATACAGTGAAATTAGACATAGATCCTTGATCATTGTAGTCTCAGATTTTTTGTGTAAGAAGTTGGTATAATGTAGGTTGGAAACAGATTTTAATAGACAATAGATCAAGGTAAGGATAAAAGGAATATAGAAAATTATAGTACAAGAAACAAATTTTACATTCTCCTACTCAAATAATTAAAAAAAGAATTTGAGATTACATAAACCTTATTGCCTTTAAGATTTGAAGTATGTACTCCGAGTTTTCAAGGACTTTTAGATTATTCATAACCAGTGACACTGTCTTTCTTTTCGAATTTATTCACTAAAATTGTATAAATATTGTGAATGAAGTGATTATTTATTAATATCGGTCTCCATGGTTCTGATTCATTAGTAATAATAATAGCTTTTATTTAACATGGTGTCAGCTAAAAGCTGCTTTTCATTCCAATCAGGACCAAACAAAATTACCAACAAACACCAAAATGCTAAGATTTACAACAAAAGTTATAGTTAAACAACGTAAAAGGTGAGATGTGGAGAAACAAGTAAACAGTTGTTTCAAGTAGGCAATAGAATAAAAATAGGGAAAATGTCAATTCCAACTGAAAAAATCTGATATACTTAGAGTTAACAAAAATACCATTACACATTCCCAATTAATAGGATTTTTAATGTTTTTATTATTTATAATTATTACATTTGCGTACTTTGAAGATGCCTTTTTTCCTGTAGGTATCCTTTGACAAATTACATATTTGGAACAAAAGAGCCTCTTTTCGAAAAAGATCCCAGTGTTCCGGCAAGATTCCAGAGAATGAGAGATGAGTTTGAAAGGATAGGCATGAGGCGTAGTGTTGAAGGTGTACTTTTAGTGCATGAACATGGCTTGCCACATGTTCTGTTGTTGCAGTTAGGAACTACATTTTTCAAACTGCCAGGTGGAGAGCTGAACCCTGGCGAAGATGAGGTAGAAGGGTTGAAAAGACTACTCACAGAGGTATGTGATTATGGTTTAGATCTACTATTCGAAGATTGTAGTTGATGAATAATGTTATTTATGATAATTTTGATGTTATCTTTTTTGTTTAATGAAGACTGGATAATACTGAATTCTATGATTATTTCATTATACCTCAAGATAGTCAGCCTAATGCTAAATTCCCACATAAAAAGAAAATTATTTGAGATGAAATGAGTTAGTGTCATATATGAGAATTTTTCACTGCTGTTTCTCTATTTAGTATATTTACTTTCAAAAGGCTAGTGTCTAGATGGTGCTGAATCCAAATATATGAGCATATACCTTTTCAAAATATAGATAGTAAATGGAGAAACAGCTTATCTCATTTTATCTGCGATAAATTTTTGGGTGCATGAATATAGCATTTGGGTAAAATATGTTGATCATTGGTTGTATATGTGATTAATCGTTCTATATGGGCTTCAGTTATGTAATTTCTATAAATATGTTGATAAATATATAAAAAGATGAAATGTTACTCTAATACAAGGGTAGGAATATCACTTCTAAAAAGATTGTGAACAAATAGGTACCTCATGTTTTGAAAATGCAGATGTATAATTCATATTTTTTATACTGTGATGTGGAATCTAAAAAAAATTAGAACTATGAAAATATAATTATAAATTATAATTTTACCTTGATATTGTGCTTGATAGTATAATCTCATATGGGCTTTATTGAATATTTGTGAATATATGGGACTTACACTTTAAAAATAACTAAAACTTTAAGGGAAAGGATTATGTATAAAAAGCTAGAATTGGGATAAGCACAAGGGACTCAAGTGGTATAGTGTATCAAATCTCAAATTAGTAAGAATTTACTATGTTAAAAACACTTATATTCTTTGTGCTCTATTTAATGATTAAATATATTGATAAAAAATTAGCAAAAAATGAGAATTTCAATATGTCATATTTAGTGATACAGAAATCTGTTACTATAAACATGACCTTGTTATATAGATGCTTGTTTTATCTTTATGTAGATATATAAAAAATACTGGAAGAATTTTTTGAGGCTATTTAGAAAAGTTGAAATGTGATGTGCCTTTGAATTGCTGTTTTTATTTTTGTTTATTATTTGGTATGTATATAAATATGTGCTGCTTCTACATCCAAGGTTATTTTAATGATAAATTATTTGGACTTTTTATTTTGAAATTCTTCTTTTGGAGCAGAGTGTCATTCTTCTGTTAGAATGAAAATCTTCAAAAATTGTATCATGAGTGTACAGATACTTTGTTGCAATATTTTCGTACCTGCTGGTTTTTGATGCAGTTTTCATAATAGAGTGTTTACTCAATGATCGCAGTATTTGAAGTTGATAATCCAAAACAAATTTTTAGTGAAGTTCAGAAAGTTTAAGTAATTAGAGTTTTCTATTTGTCTAGTACCGATTATTCACTTTCAAAAATTAAAAACTGATACTGCTGCTTTGGATTTTCAACTTCGATAAGACTTGCAACATATTTCCACCATTATGAAGGATAAATAGTATGTATTTCCAAGGTAACTGGTTATAAAAAATATATCCATTTTTTTCTACAAGATACAAGTCTAGCACAAAAAGGTGGTGGTGGTACATTCTATAATTATTTTATTTAAAAATCCTTTTACCAAAGACTGCAAAAAACCTAAAAAATTAACGTGTTGGTTTTCAAATAAAAATAAAATTTGTGCTGGACATGGTATTACAAAGATAACATAGTTGAAGCATTGTACATTGGTTTGGGATTCAAGTATTTTTATATTGACATGCTGCTTAGTAATATCACTGTAATGCAATGTGTACCATTGTTAAGTAGTAACTGATATTTATTAAAACCGTTGTTAATTCATCATGAAAAAGTAACATTGTAATTAATGAGAAAGAAAAAAGAAAACATTGACATAGATTTTTAGGTCCTCTTTTGTGTTGTTTTTTTTTTGTAACTTTTTTCCATAAATGGAGACAATATTTCAAGATCTCACTTTCCACATGATCAGAATCCTTTATTATATACAAACCTTTTTGTGCTTATTCAACCCTACTAATATTATAATGATATAAATAGCTGGTTGGATCTGAATAAAATCTGTTACAGAGATAGATTATAGTCTGGAATAGTCTACTATTTATCATGGGAAACAACTTTGAAATATCCATTTTGTGCCCAAACAGCTTAATGAAATTTGACCTGAGCGTAAGCATTCAGTCGCTGGTCCGACCGAAATGACTAAGTGTATAGCGTTCAGTCACTGGTCCGACCGACATGTCAGCGTGAGCGTCTCGGTTTAGATTTGTTTGGCGTTTTGTTTTACTGTATTGTTTGTGGATATTTTTCTTTAGAATTTTTGAAAGCATGAGTAACAATCTAATAATAAGATTTAGACTGTTTATGGTGGTATCTTTCTCTGAAAAAAATTAATTATATGACTGATATGAAAGAAGGTTGCAGTAAGACTTTGATCATAATGAGTGTCAGTTTCCTTTGAGGTCATTGACAAAATACTTGTATGTGCTCTAACCTGAAGCAATCAGAAATGATGGAAGCAAATTTTCTAATTTTTAAAAAATTATAACCTCTTGATTGCACGTAAATACAGGGTTGTTATGTTTTAATCAAAATGTTAAAACAAGTGTTTAAAACAATGAAGGTGTTTTAAACCAACTTGCTTAAAACATGATTTAATGTTTTTTTGTCGTTTGTGAATTATTCAAGATTATTTTATATTTTTTAGTATGATTAAAATTGATTTTATTTTGTAAAATGAAGGCCATATGTTAAAACACATAGGTACTAAAAAATATACTTTATTTTTTATTAATTAATCAAACATGAAACTAGGGAACTAATACTAGTGGAAAAAAATATGTTTCTTAATAGTGACTGAAATTAATAAACTGCATTTAACTCTAATATTAATATGCCTATGTATTTACTTGTATAATAACTGGATCAAAAATAGTAATAACACTTTCAAGGAACTTGATTAACGTTACTTACACATTACAATCTTTTTTTTACTGTTTAAAACATTTTAAATGTTTTTTTTTTTTTCAGCTAAATTCGAATGTTTTAAACAAAAAAACATGAATTTCTTTTAACATGTTTTTTCAACCCTGCGTAAAAATGTTCAGAAACTTGTGAAGCATACAAAAACAAACTTTGGGACGATCTTAAAGCTATATTAATTTTTATTCGTTGCCATTTTTACGATTTTCAAAAATTTATACTTCAAATTTTACCCTCCATAGAGTAGCCTCAGATTTAGACTAGTCGACATGTCGATCATTTGAATCAAAAAACATTTTCTGTAACTTATGTATAAATATCATTTTAGATATAAATAATGTGAAATGATTTTTACCTTCACATTAGTTTTTCACGATTATATGATTTCTATCATCTAGATAAGTTTATATTATACGAGGGTTGTTTCAAAAATAAGGTTCCCACACTGTTTCAGGCACAAGGAATTTTTTTATTTAAAAAAACAAATTCACCATTGGAAACGTTGATTGTTGAGCTATTTTTCTCCATAATCGCCATTTTTCCGCCACCACCAGCCCGTTTAGAAACTTGTTGACCGCCTAGGTGCTCCCTCAATTTCGGAAATCGCCAATTCATTGGATTAAGTTGGGAGACATGAGGATGAAAATTGTTTTAGTGCAGTCTTGCGCTTTGATTTTGAATTGCCCGTCTCAGTTTTCTCAGAAACCTCGGGAAATTCAACCGCCTGTTCGCCGATCTTCGAGCAAGATATGCTCAATCCTGACGGCGCCCTATTTTTGAAGCAACCCTCGTATAACGTCGAGGAAACATCGCGATTTCGAAATTTTTGCCGAGTGGCGTACGAAGTAAAAAAGGTGTTTCAGCTATGTTAACTGACTTGATCGAGAAACTGTACAAATTGCATGATGTATAGAAAAAGGCGAAAATAAACGATTAAAAACCTCCTGTCTTTTCTGTGTCTGAGCGCGTTTCTGGCGTCGCTTCGTTATCTGCTCATGTCGAGTTGTTGCAGACCCTCGGGCGCTTGGACGGCGTCAAGCAAGACTGGCTGGTGGAAGACATCATCGGAAACTGGTGGAGGCCCAACTTCGAACCTCCTCAATATCCGTACATCCCGCCGCACATCACCAAGCCGAAGGAGCATAAGAGGCTATTCTTAGTACAACTCCAGGAGAAGGGTATTGTATTTTATGAAAATATCGAATATGAAGAATGTATCTGTATGTGTATCTTGACTGTTTTGGCTATTTTTCAGCAGATGGTGATTTCAAAAAAAAAAGTATCTGTAAGCGCCCGAAAAAGTATAAAAACGCCAGGCCGAACGCGTTTGTCGGGTTAAAGACTGCGTGCTTAATACACAGGATGCATTCAATCTGAAGTGTTTGAAGACAAAAGAAAAAGAGCCAAAATAGCTGTAATTCTGTAAATTACGTTTTACAATTCAATTGATTCTGGTTCTTATTTAATTAAGAAATACCGAAGAATACAGAGTTACCAGTCGAAAAAACAGATTTTGCCTCGGTGGCCGAGATCTGGTACGATCACCCGTTCATTACCTGCCGTAATAGTCCAGGAAGTATCTTCGCATTCTGATTAGATCTGTTGGACTACCTTAATGAAAACGAAAAACGGTTTTTGGCGCAATTTTAGGTCTTTCAATATGCAGACTCATTATAAGGGAGTTTGCGAAAAAACAATCAGAATATTTTTCTAACAGATGCGAAGATACTTCCTGTACTATAACTACCCAGATAGTCGATGGCCGGCATCCGATCCCGTCGGAAGTATGTCGCGTGACTGTTGAATGTGTGACTTTTTGTAGCTTTGTTGAATGTGTTCAGTTTCGCTTTACCTTGTGAACAGTTTTCTGCTGATCATTGTATTTCACTTTAGACACAAGTTCGGATTTATTTTCAATTCAAATATGTCAAAAGGGATATAGTTGCTACCAGGCAAATAGGGCTAATCCTAAATGGAGAACCTTAATCGTCTATGGATTTATCGAAATAAGTCAGAACAAAGTACCATCGGTCACCGCGAAAGTGAAAACATTTAGGTCAGATCAAACGCTATTTCGCGAGTGCCCGTTCTGCTGGCAACTTTGTATTCTTTGGAAATACCTTATTCGATTTCCTTGTATACGAAATAATTTTTCTAACTGAACCAGGATCAAATGAAAAGATAACTCCACAATTTAGGCATTGTTTACATAGATTATCTTTTGTGATCATTTTTCAATAAATACACATAAACAGTGCTTATTTTTTCATCAATTATAAACTGTGCAGGGAGTCCCATTTTGGTGATATAAAAACATGCCAACATGCTTACATCAAAAGTAAAGCCAAACACTAAATTATTACAACACTGTGCCCAGTAAAATTTGGATAAATTACTTACTGGAGATTGACATGTTTTTATAAATATGCACTACTGTCGTAAAAGTCTAAATAATAAGTTTTATGCTGTAAGATTATTTAGATATCTGACCATTTTTATTTTATGAAAATGCGTTTAGAGTAGAAGTAGACTTGTAGGATAATGGTTTTTTTTCTGAGATATGCCTTCAACTAGCACTTGTAATGATAAAAATTATTATTCAAACAAAAGATTCGACATGAAAAGTTTTTAATACCTTCTTATCAACCCGATATTTGAGGGCATACTTCCATACCCTACACATGGAAAACGTTCTTCATTCAGATAAGAATTGCTAAGTTTGCTAGCTTTGGGAATTCGTTACCTATAATTCAGCAGTCAGTCCCACTTTAATTTTCTTGTTAAGAATATATCATTGTTCTGTGTTATGATGGCAGTAATTTAGTGTAGTTTCCAGTTTTTGTAAAAATCGCTTGTCTCATTTCATTTTGGAGAAATTTTGATAAGGTATACAAGGTCCTATTGCAATCTCTCCTAAGTATTTCTAAAACTGCTCGTTCGAAAAAGAAGTTCTAAACAAAAGTTTTTAGGGGGTAAAATGATAGTGACCCTATGACCTTTAAGGTCCTTTCAAGGTCAAGCAAATCTCCCCTTTTCACGTCGGAATTGGTTAGAGGAACAAATTTTACGCTCAGACATTTCCATGGCCTTGACCATTGTCTTCAAGGTTAAACTGATGATGACCTTGATTACGACCTTCATGGTCAAGCGAACCCTCTTTTCCTCTTCAGAATTGGTTAGAGGAGTAAATTTTACGTTCAAACATTACCTTACCGATAACCTTAACCAATGCCTCCAAGGTCATAGTGGTATTGACCTTGACTGCTACCTTCTAGGTCGGGCGAACCTCCCTTTTTCCATCGTAATTGGTTATAGGAACAAATTTTACGCTTAGACATTCCTATGGCTTTGACCATTGTCTCCAAGGTCAAATGATGCTGACCTTGTCTAAAATCCTCAAGGTCAAGCGAACCTCTTTTTCATATCGGAATTGGTTAGGGGAGCAAATTTTACGGTCAAACGTTGCCATGGCCTCGACCATTGTCTCCAAGGTTAAAATGATGATGGCCTTGACTACGACCTTCAAGGTCAAGCGGACCCTCTTTTTTCACATCGTAATTAGTTAGAGGAGCAAATTTTACGTTCAACGATTACCTTGGATATGACCTTGACCATTGCCTTCAAAGTCATTACAAGGCCAAATCGACAAATAAAACAATCTGCGCTAGCAAATACGTTCGACAGCACAATTGTGGGATTTGATCACCCCAAGGTGAACTTGGCTATGACCTTAGCCATGACCTTCAATGTATTTAAAGGAAACCTCTAATTTTTATACCGGAAATAGAAAAAGCAGGAAATTTTACTTCGGAATATGGTCTTTTCCTGAAATAACATCGACACGACCTTGACTTTGTAGTCAAGGTCACAGTCGTGCTCAAATTTAACCGGCTTTCCAGTTTCAAAATGATAAGTTTCCCAAGGATATTTTGACTTGACCTTGACAGTCATGGTCAAGGTCGCCTGTGGTTGATCCTACAAAAATTGGAACAAGTTTTTTTCGTTTTGAATTGACCTCGAAATGGCCTTAAATGGAATATTCAAGTCATAGCCATTTTCGGACGTACAATTAGCTCCTCTATTCAATTCTGATGAGAAAAATGGGGGTTTCCATTGGAAATTATTTGTTTGGCCTTGAAGTGACCTTGGACGTTGTAATCAAGGTCACCGTCATTTTGCCCCTCAAAACCGTGTAACTAATTTTTTTTCTCAAAGGCGTAGTTTTCGAAATTTTTAGGTGGGAAGACCACAATGTGACATTGATTTTTGACCAGGAGATTCTAGAAGACATCTTACAATGCTGCTAAAATATGGGTAGCTATTGTATGAATGAACATTGAGTGAATTTTGTCTGAAATCTAATGTCACATGTATTCGATTTCATAAAAACCTAAAACATGATTGACATTTGATCTCTTTGAGTGAATTTTATGTGGATGTTTGATCAGATTGTATATAAATTTAAGGTTTGAAAAAATAATATAATCGCGTATACTTATTTAAAGAAAACGGGACTTGTTAATTCGGCTTAAGCATGTCAATACAACTTTAGTTTACACCTGCCTATGTTTCATTTATAATATGTATGTTTTTTTTTTTTGTTTTTGCCATGAGATTACCGTTAATACATGTATGCTTTCCTGAAAACGAACGTTGTACGTCTTTATTGTTAACTGATGTGCCTTATTTTTCAAAATTAAAACTTTTTGAAACGATCTGGATTAATATGCAATTAAACTTCGACTGTATTGTTTTGAAACTCTAAGATAAGCGCGTTTTTATCCATATTTTCTATAACACCCTGAATTGAAGGTAAAAGTAATTTCAACTTCACTTTTTGTCAATCTGTAACACTAAATACTTTTACCTCCAGTTTCTAATCTTTTTCTGTCTTCCTCGAACGCTGAAGTGACTGGCTCTACGTTTTATTTTTCTTTTTACAGCATTATTCGCCGTACCCAAAAACTACAAGCTAGTAGCAGCACCGTTGTTTGAGTTATATGACAATTCCCAAGGTTATGGACCGATAATATCGTCATTACCGCAGGCGTTATGCAGGTAAGCTGATGTGCGAGGGTGCGACTTTATGGCCCTTTCAAGTCCAAACGAACCCCACCTTTTTACATCAGAATTGGAAAGAGGAGCAAATTTTACGTTCAAGCATTACCTTGATCATTGTCGTCACGGTCAAAATGATGATGACCTTGACTACGACCTTCAAGGTCAATTGATCCCCGTAGTTAACATCGGAATTGGAAAGAGGCAAATTTTACGTTCAAACGTGACCTTGACCATTCAAAGGTCAAAATGAACGTGACCTTGGCGGCGATCTGTAAGGCCAAGCGAACCCCCTTGTTACATCAGAATTGGAAAGAGGCTCAAAATGATGGTGCTCTTAACTACTACTTTTAAGGCCCTTTTCAAGGCCAAACGAACCCCCCTTTTTCACGTCGGAGTTGGAAATGTAGCAAAATTTACGTTCAAACATTACCGTGGCCATGACATTGACCATTGTCTTCAAGGCCTTTCCAATGTCAAAATAATGGTAACCTTGACTACGACGTTTAATGTCCCTTCAAGGGTCAAGCGAACCCCCTAGTTCACATTGGAATTGGAAGGAGCAAAGTTTACGCCTAAACATTCTCTTGGCTATGACCTTGACCATTGTATTCATGGCTATTCCAAAATGTTGGTGACATTGACTACGACCTTTAAGATCATCTCAAGGTCAAGCGAATGCCCTAGTTCATATCGGAATTGAAAAGATGAGCAAATTTTATGTACAAACATTGCCTTGACTATGACCTTGAGCATTGCTTTCAAGGCCTTTCCAAAGTCAAATTAAGACATCGAAAATAATTTGCTCTAGCAAAACTGTTCGACAGAACAGTTGTGAGATTTGTAGGGATCACCCACAGGTGACCACTATGTCTTCGGGGTAAATATTTCCAAAGGAAACCTCTCAAAGACTGGAGATGGAAAAAGCAGGAAATTTTACTTCAAACTGTGACCTTGACCTTGAATAACATTAGGCTTGACACGACTTTGACTTTGAGGTCAAGGTCACATTCGGACGTAAATATTCCTGCTTTTTCCATTTGCAATATAGAAAATTAGTAAATTTTTTGTAGTGGTTAAAAATTGGGGGGTGGGGTTGTGTATATCTCAATTTTTCGACGTTTGTATAGTTATACGCCTCCAATATTTCTACGTACGTATGATGTCCCCGTGAATTTATCCGTAAAACTGCGCCGTGGTCCCCCGATGGACAAGCGTCGTCGTCGGTGGTCGTCCGTCACAGTCGGCAATCGCTTCCGCACTGCCGTGGACTGCGTGCACTGTGCGTGGTGAAGGTCAATATCGTCATTCATCGTTTTTATTTGTTTCAGGTTTCAATTCATCTACATGTGATTGGCAAATAGTACAAACAAAGTTCTCGCAGCATACGGTAATAAATATTACTCTTTTAGTTGCCTTTAATTCTGGGTATAAGGTTATTATATCTACTTTCTGTAGCATATTGATCGAGTAGGCGTCTTATTTTCCAGTTCAACAATAACAAATATATTCTATTTTTTTCAGGTGGTTACAATGGGTGATGTTAGAAATACGTCATTTGGTCAGAATCGCAACGTTTGCATAATATTAAGATCTATATGTATTCTTTTTAATTAAAAGAGACCAGTTTTGTATAGTTAACAATTAACTATTTTAGTGCTATCACTAAAACCGTTTTCTGACAAAAAAAGTGTACGTAAATGTTTGACCAACAAATAATAACCTTCTTTTTGATGGACTTTTGACAAAAGACAGCTCACTTTACTTTACATAATTGTTTTGTCGGGGACGATTCAGTTATTACATAAGCACTAATCTACATGACGATTATGTCAGCAATACCGAATTTTTTTTACTCATTCGGATTTTCTACAAAATTTAGGTTATTTTGTATTTGAACACATATGGCACCCTGTATGTCTATGCTTCCTTTTCCTGGCAATGAGGGTGTTAATAATTGAAAAAAGCTGCTTACAACGTTCCCGTGGTAAAATTAATAAGTTTTCTTGGATCAATTTTAATTTGCAGCAATTATTTTTCTGTATTTCCGATTCTTCAGTCATGACAGAACCACCTTGAATTGCAATAATTTTTTCTGATTTTTAGTGTGTTTGCTCATTGTTCCGCAAACTTATTTTCTTATCATTTCAATGAATGTTGCAGAGATACAGGGTGTTAAAAAACATATAACGCAAAATTTAATCAAACGTTTATTATAATTACAAAAATAAAATATTCCATTTATGGATCGTCATATTTACTTTCAGTTTCAAATATATTTTAAATTCACCAATTTTGTTATCATCGGTATTTCCCGTCTTTTGCCTAAATGTCATCACGAAAAAGGTTTGATTATCCAAACTCGTCGATTTCTCTATAGTATTTTAGTACATACGTGTATATTATTCAAAGAAATCTTAGAAGTAAGATTTAATGTTAGGGCTTTTGTAAGTTGAATGCAATAAAGATTGTGTTTTTATTTTTTATCTGATGCTGACTTGAGTGTCTTATTTTATCCCAGGAACAAATATACGTATACAGGATCTTCAAATCAATTTATATTTACGACTGATTACAGATAAAACAAACAGGCCCCTTGACAGTATTCGTTTTTTCCTTATCGGCTGTAAGAGAACCTCGTGTATTTTTAAACATCGACGTTCCAAGGAAGTATCACCTCTCGAGCTGCTTTGTGGTTATTCTTAAGATTTTGTGTTCTCAAAACTTCTCATCAGTAGAAAAGGAAATCGTATAACCTGCAGCAAAAGTTTGAGATATGGCAACGCTGGCGCCTAAAGATGGTGCCCATTTTAACGCCACCTAAATATTTCGAAAACTACGCACGTTCATTGGAAAGGAGAACCACCATCATGACCTTCACCATTACCCTCTAGGTCAAGAGAATATCTTCAAATGGACCCCAATTTTTTTCAACTCTAAATGGAAATTCTGTGAATATGACAATAACCATCATGACCTTCAAGGCTACTTCAACCACAAAACAATTTGATATAGTGAACATGTTCGACAGCATGTTTGAAAGTGATCTTGACCTTGAGGGTCCAATCTAAATTTCAAAGGAAACCACATTTTTATACCTGAATTGGGAAACCTTACGTTCTGATGTGATCTTGACCTTCAAGATCAAGTCTAAATTTTCAAAGGTAACAACATTTTTATACCGAAGTTGCGAAGCGTTGCGTACGAGTGTGACCTTGACCTTCAGGGTCAAATCTAAATTTTCAAAGATAACCACATGTTTATACCGGAATTGGGAAACGTTGCGTCCGAATGTGACCTTGACCTTCAGGGTCAAGTCTAAATTTTCAAAGGTAACCACATTTTTTATACCGAAGTTGGGAAACGTTGCGTCCGAATGTGATCTTGACTTTCAAGGTCTAGTCTAAATTTTCAAAGATAACCACACGTTTATACCGGAATTGGGAAACGTTGCGTCCGAATGTGACCTTGACCTTCAGGGTCAAGTCTAAATTTTCAAAGGTAACCACATTTTTTATACCGAAGTTGGGAAACGTTGCGTCCGAATGTGACCTTGACCTTCAGGGTCAAGTCTAAATTTTCAAAGGTAACCACATTTTTTATACCGAAGTTGGGAAACGTTGCGTCCGAATGTGACCTTGACTTTCAAGGTCAAGTCTGAATTTTCAAAGATAACCACATGTTTATACCGGAATTGGGAAACGTTGCGTCCGAATGTGACCTTGACCTTCAGGGTCAAGTCTAAATTTTCAAAGATAATCACATTTTTATACCGAATTTGAGAAGCGTTGCGTACGAGTGTGACCTTGACCTTCAGGGTCAAATCTAAATTTTCAAAGATGACCACATGTTTATACCGGAATTGGGAAGCGTTGCGTCCGAATGTGACCTTGACCTTCAGGGTCAAGTCTAAATTTTCAAAGGTAACCATATTTTTTATACCGAAGTTGGGAAACGTTGCGTCCGAATGTGACCTTGACTTTCAAGGTCAAGTCTAAATTTTCAAAGGTAACCACATTTTTTAAACCGAAGTTGGAAAACGTTGCGTCCGAATGTGACTTTCAAGGTCAAGTCTAAATTTTCAAAGATAACCACATGTTTATACCGGAATTGGGAAACGTTGCGTCCGAATGTGACCGTGACCTTCAAGGTCAAGTCTAAATTTTCAAAGGTAACCTCATTTTTATTCTGGTATTGAGAAACGTTACCTCGAAGCCAAGGTCTTTTCAATCTTAAATGTTATTTGTAGAGAAATCCCTTGACTTCCAAAATTGCGAAGCTAGAATTTTTTTAACGTGTAAAGTAGCGACATAAAACAAACTAAATACAAGGAATAGAAATACGTTGCACATTCTAAAGCTGTCTACAAAAAAATCATTTAGTTAAAATGCTATTCAATTGTATAATGATGCGCTTGTTTTGTTCTAAAATTACACATTTTAATTTTAAAAAGAGAAACTGCACGCCGAAGTCTGATGATGAACACAAAGGACTATTCTTGTAATTGTTTATATTTTTTGTGTTGTTAATGAAATATTTATGAGTAGTATTATATTTATAAAACAAGGAGTATTTGTGATTTTTTGTTTTGAAGGTTGTTAAAAAACGCTACTTAATGTACTTTTGCACGAATTAAATCCCATTTATTATTATAAGACGCCTTCTGGTGGGATATGTCAGTCAAAACGCTAAAACAAAATGAGCCCTACACTGGACGGATATCAATATGAAAATCCCTCCGTCAGCAATTAGTAAATACAATCTAATTTTCTCACGCACCATATGTGCGGTGACATATGGTGAGATATACAAATACGGCCCTTATCTCAGCTTGGGCACGCTTCTACCTGTAATGAAATAAAACGGTAAAGTGCCAGGGTAAACAAGGATTGATAACATAAGGATCGTATAAATACCATGATATCCAGGATTTTCGTTTTGCTTACCCAAGTTGGAACGTAACAATATCCGTGAAAATTGTTAAAAAGCTGTTCGTTTGTTTACCGAAGAGACGCGTCTTGAAACTAAGATGAAAAATGAAGTCTGAGTTCTGTGCATGATGGAAGATGAGAGGAGGTTGATAAAAAAGGATCCAAAACGAGTATATAAGGTGAAATTGAAAAGATCAAAAGCAAATGCTAGAGAAAGAAATAGGATGCATGGTCTAAATGCTGCGTTGGATAGGCTGAGAAGGTAAAATTCTTAAGTTGTGTAAAACCATTAGATTAACGTTTCTACTAAAACGTTTTTTTTAATATACATTATCGAAATAATTATGATGGGAATAGGGGGATGTTCTTAGAAGATTAATGTAATGTTCAAGAATAATCAATTTCCTGGAAAATGTTATTACTTCCTATACCAAAACCGACGAAGAAATATGGTAATTTCGTAAAAATTCAAAAATGAGAGATGTTTTTTGGATGTTAAATGACATGTACCAATTTTGTGCAGAGGTTGAAGATTCGTCCTACCCGAGTGAACCTACCTAATCACGATTCAGTTCCGCATTTTAAACCGATTTTAATCGCCCCTTTTCTTCGAAACCTCCAACTATTGCGTACGAAGTATAGAGTCGATCTACTTGACCCTATTTTTTATTTCTTTCGAAATATATACAGGGTGGCGCATCGAAAACGAAACACGCATTTACTGGCAGCTCAGTTTTATTTTGGAAAAACGCTCAGACCCGTCGATTTTGTTTTCGAGGGGGACACAAGTTTGGCAAAAAATCACCTTAATACGTGCAGCCCCCTGGGCGGGGGTGACACCAACCCCTACAATCTTAAATGGAAAGGGGGGTCGAGTGATACCTTATTTTAAAGGTCTTTCAATTCCATTTATAATGATATAAAATACATGAGCTTTCAGTTCAGTAGTTTTGAAGATTTATTGATTTGAAGCTTAAAGTAGACTTTAATAGGTACATCGGATTAGTTGGTACTACTTTCAGAAGAAATTTGACTTAAGTAAATGCTTTTCTTCACTACGCCCATGGTTTGTTTATCATTTTGTTGTTGAAAACAACTATTTTAGCGTTTTTGTAGCAAAAAAGTTATTTCTTGAAGAAAGATAAGGAAATATCTCGTACTTATTTTAAATAGGAACTTAGTACATAGTTTGCGATTGATTTGACCAAACTGGATCAGATCGATGGATTGGTAGAAGAGGTGCCATTGAATGGCCCCCAAGATCGCCAGATTTATCACCTTTGGATTTCTTTATGTGTGGTCATTTAAAAAGCAAAATGTAGGCTACTCAGCCAACATCATTAGAAGACCTGCGACAAAGAATTGTGAATGAGTGCATTCAAATTATTCCTGAAATATTGCAAAATGTGCGTCAACGTTTTGAGCAAAATCTTTACTATTGCATGGAGAGTCATGGTGTCCATTTTCAACATTTACTTGCCTAACGGGTCAGTGCATTCTTCATTTTTAAATTACTTTGCTGCCAAAGTTATTGATCTCCATGTATCAGTTTTATTTAAGCTTTAAATCAATAAATCTTCAAACTACTGAACTGAAGTACATTAATTTTATATTATTATAAAGGGAATTGAAAGACCTTTAAAATAAGGTATCACTCGACCCCCCTTTCCATTTAAGATTTTGGGGGTGGTGTCACCCCCGCTTAGGGGGCTGCACGTGCTAACGTGATTTTTTGCCAAACTTGTGTCCCCCTCGAAAACAAAATCGACGGGTCTGAGGGTTTTACAAAAAAAAAAACTGAGCTGCCAGTAAATGCGTGTTTCGTTTTCGATGCGCCACCCTGTATATAAAATACTCTAATAAATTTAGCATGATCTGTCGCCCTTCTCCATTGATCGTATTTCCGGGCATTATATTGATGATTGATAACAGAATAACTCAAATTGCACGCCGATGTCAAGTAACTTGTCACTCTGACAAATATGATTGAAGGGAACTCATACGTAACAACAGAGTTTTCGAGACGGAGACAGAACTAAAAAACGTATGTCTGAGCTAACCGAACAAACGTTCATACACAGGGGTAGGTTGCATGTGTATGTATGAGGGAGATGGAGATATATGAAGGGATACAGGTAGTCTGACTTTGACCCGCCAAGAACGGTGATTACAACTATCCCTCAATAACTTGGGCCACCTTAATACTTCTCAGCCTAAGATAACCTAGGTCATTGTTCTAATTCAATCCGACCTATGCCTCAATTATTCAAAATTTTGCAATACGTACACCTTCCAAATCAACAAAAACTTTTTTAATATCCCTCACACAGCTTGATTAACATCGACCCGTCTTTTTTCGGAAAACTCTCTATTTCTAGTTGTATGCCTATCCAGCAAATTCACACAGACGCAAACTCTACTCCTCAAAAATTGTCCAAAATCGAAACGCTCCGTCTCGCTAGGAACTACATCGCAGCAATGACCCAAACTCTTCAAGAAGGCAGACCCATGGAAATGGGTCGGTACGTGAAAATATTGAGCAATGAGTTGAGTCAGACCACTGCGAATCTTTTGCAAGGAGCGTTGTTGAGTCGGAACGAGGGCCACGAGTATCTGGAGAGATACGTGAATAATTGTGAGAATTATTATCATTCCAAGTCGCATGGTCAACAATCGTAAGTATATTGATTTGGCTTGGAAAGTGTCTGTGCAGTCTTTCGTTATGTTCATTACTATTTCTTAATTTTCCACTCCATGTTATTAAAACGAAGCATTTTCGAAGCTGTATGTTTGAACTTTTTTCGTATTTCAATCTGCTGTATCTCCATTTTCCTTATTAGAAAATTTCATAACATAGTCTAATCATATTAGACAAAAATACCCCTGCTTTGCGAAATAACTGTAAAGTCTGGTTTTATTGATGCAAGTTGTTCAATTATTCCGGAGAAATTTGCTGTTACGATTAGAGTAACATGAAACATAAACTATCGTCCTATCAAAATCGAGCTACGACTTTGCGATATCAAGTTTTTTATCATCTCAGACTCAAATCTTGTGGATTTGCTTGCAGGTATTTTTGCAATTACCCAGGTACGTACGGAGAAGAAAATTATGGTCGTTTATGGGATACATACAAAGACAACTGGCCAGGAATACAGAACTGTATTTACTTCAATCACAATGGCAATTTTTTCAATGAAAACGTTTACCCTCATGACATTATCTAGTCATCTTGTTTGGAGTCGAAACATACGTTGATTCAGCATCAATTTTCGCTTAATTCGTCACGCTAGATGTAGCCCAAAAGAATGGAAAATGTATCTTGGTGTTACCTTTTTCACATTCTGGATTAAAAAAGAATCGAATGAACATGTAGCCATCCCAGATAGCACAAAACGTCCATAGTATACACTAATGATGCCTGAACGCCTGAGACGTTGAAAAGACGTCTTTAAGATGTCCTTAGTACGATGTTTCATGACACGATATAAAAGAAACATTTTTAAGACGTTTTCTTATGTCTTTTAGAAGGCGTGGTTAAAATATATAGCATTCGGCTTCTTAACAAGTTAGAAATATTAGTAAACATATAAGAAACCTTAATCTTGAACATCTAACTAAATGTTAAAGTAACATATATTTTTTCGTTTACCCTACCACGATGGAAAATATATACCACTTTTTTAAGATCCATGTATTTTTTAACCAATTTAATTATTTTAAACTTCGTGAAAGGACAAGTCCTTAAAGTTTTCAGATATATTTATTTCTCGATAACACCAATTGTCTTTTTCTGAAATCTTTTAACTTTAAAATTTATTGCATCATCCTGTTTTAACTCATCAATTCGCCACCAGCCACCAGATGACAATGCGTCTATAAAAGCGAGCACATCTCTATACTTACCTGTCGAACATCTCTAGCCCTGGCATCTGTCAATGCCATTTGTCATTTGTTTCAGTGTTTTTAAGGCGTAGCGTACGCGGGAAAAGTTCTTGCTTACGTATGAAGTTCCACTTCTTTGGAAATCAAGTAAATTGTAACTCGTATTCTACCCCCTAGTTAACATTAGAAAAAAGTGTTTTGTTTTTTATTGTCTTTGTGGCCTCCTTGATGGTCATAGTTTTATACTTCTCCGTGTCAGCGCTCTATTTTGAGGTTATGTCACAAACATCTATTTGCATCAAATTGGGCTTGCTTTTGAGTTATATCGTGTTTTATCAGCCTGAAATTTCGTTAGGCCCGTACAATTGTAGGGCGCGTTTATGGCCTCCTTGATTGTCATACTGCTTTCTCTCCTTCAAAAATTTCTAGATTACACTTGTCCCGTGTCAGCGTCAGCGCTCTCCTATTGTGAAGATTTGTTTTCCTTTTAAATTGTAGGAAATTTCAGGCTGATAAAACATGATATAACTCAAAACCAAGCACAATTTGATGCAAATTGAAGTTTGTGACATAACCTCAAAATAGAGCGCTGACGCGGAGAAGTAGAAAACTATGACAATCAAGGGCCATAAAGGCGCCCTACAATTGTAGGGACGACTGACGATACAGGCCTAAGAGCAGCACTAAGGACGAACTTATTTTTAAGAGACGTTTTTTAACAAAGTCTTTAAGATGTCGTACAGCATTCACAAGACGTCTTTACGACGTCTCTATTATCTCAAAATGACCTTTTTAAGATATGGTTGTGCTATTTTGGATGAAGCAAAAGTGCCGTTTAAGCACAAGAAATTACGAGTTCTAGTCATCTGTTTAATCTTATATACGTATTTATTCTGTACATAAAAATAGACAATCACTCAATATCAGTGTCCTCATTTTCCAATTTCATCCTTTTACTAGCTTCACCGTCTTCCCTTTCAATACTGTCCTCACTCATATCCATCTTCAGGATCTCCTCCAAATTCAAACGTCCGAACCTCTCGTACAACGTCCTCAATTTCGTACACTCTTCCTCGTCTTCACTATCACTGCACACGACATACTCCCTACTGTTCTCCTCTATATCCTCACAAGAAATCTCCTCGCGTAGACAGTCACTGTAACACGGAGATTTCACTTCTCCATCCCAATGCAGATGCAGCTTTTTGGCCTCGTTTTCGTATTTCTCCGTATCCACTGGTATACGATCCATCGATACGTCGCAGTACGGACATGGTACCGGTTCTTGGGTTTCTTGTGGATGGGCCAGAGACGAGCAATACGGACACTTGAAGGATGGAACTACCAGTATTGGCATCATGGAGATGCAACAGCGAGCATCTGCGTGGGGAGGTAGACACGTCGGGCCGAGAATCTTTACAAGGCGGTTAAGAAAAAACTATTCATGATTTATGGATTAAAAGGAATTTTTCATTTGGTCAAATCTGATTTACGGAATCGCTTAGGAAGCCAACTGGCTTACATGTTTAAATGCATGAATCAAAATATAAAAAAGGAGAAGGAATCTTGAATAGGTATGGGAACCGTAAGTTTTTTTATGTTTGTGTCATGGATGAAATAACGGTGTTTTTTATTGAATAAAAAAATGGAAAGTAATGGTCAAAATCCGCAAAAAAGGGAAAGTGGATTCGAGCAGAAAATAGGATAGGTAACCCGAGCAATCCGATTTCTGCTTGTCGGCTTCATCAGGCCCGAAATGAATGCACATATGCAACCACAAAAGTAGATACACATGCCCATACATCCGGATACGGGTGTATCCTGAGGAAACGAAGATGGAGAGGGAAAAATGACACAACAAGCGCCAACCTACACAAATTTTCTCTTTGTATATATACGATTCATAGTTATTGTCCAAATAGCCAGTTAAATGGAAGACTTTTCTTTGTTGTATCGAAAAATTATGCTAAGTGTACCCTTTTGCCTTACAATACTCAAGCTTTCGACAGACATGCTGCCATCATCAGGAGCTAAAAACGAATCAAAAATAGTCAAATAGCAACCATGCTCAGTTGATTAGAAATCTTTTTACTTACTCCGTCAGTGAGAATGGTGCTAGTATTTGATGTTAAAAAATGCAAAAGAGGACACATGGTAAGGTGACTATATATATATATATATATATATATATAGGTGAAAAATTAAAGCTTCCGCCTTTTGTTGGGTACTTCGACAAAATTTAAGCAAAGAGGACTCTTTATACTTTTTTTAATTCTCTCTAGCTTTCAATGGACTTTGCCATCATCATCAGGAGCTGCAATTACAATGATAACAGTAGCAACAAAAGTGTAAAATGAATTTAAATTGAATCAACTTACAGTAGTATGTGAGGATGTTGCTAATTGTTGTTTTCGTATAGGATGAGGGAAACGTCCAGTAACATGGTGAGAGCTGGATACATGGTACAATGGTTAAAATTATATAAAATATGACAAGACAAGTTAAAGACAGATTAAAAATTATTTAGAAAACATTAGAGCATTACGTCGTGAAGCCACTTGATGTTTGCACAAAATGGTGGTCATGGAATAATGAGTGAGATGAACCTTTGACAGAAGGCCGAAGGTTGTCAATGTCTGTGTTGAAAGATGGAACGAATTGTGGGCGTGTGCCAAAACGTTGCCAAATCACTTCAGATGATGTGATTTTCAGAATGTTATGTAAGAAATTGTTAAACCGACCAGAGGCAGTTGAATAAACTATATTTTAATTAACGGGAATTTTAAATTAACAATTATTAATGAATCGTGAGAAGAGAATTATTAGATTTTGAGTGGAATGAAATTTGTTGGTGGAATCGGCTAAAACACAGATTATATTTATGGTTGTTCATTTTACACTTTTGTTGCTACTGTTATCATTGTAATTGCAGCTCCTGATGATGATGGCAAAGTCCATTGAAACCTAGAGCGAATTAAAAAAAGTATAAAGAGTCCTCTTTGCTTAAATTTTGTCGAAGTACCCAACAAAAGGCGGAAGCTTTAATTTTTCACCTAACTGCTCTAGACGACAATGACCACGTCTCAAAATATATATATATAATCAAGATATTTTTGAATCCTGAAATAAAAATATAAATTTCTTATTATATGTGTACGCTATGAAAAGGATATTCTCTCCACACCAAATGCACTGCATCGTATCCGGATATCTCATTTCGTTGGCGACCTCCATAACGCTTCTTATATCATCTATAAACGTCTTTCCAACGTTACTTTTCGCAAGTATATTCTTGGCGATCATTTCTTTCAAAAGAAATTTTGCACGTCAATGCTTCTCATCTGGTATACACTCAAATCTTTCTGCGTCAACAATCTTTTCAGCCTTTGTACAACCAGTTTTATTTGAAGTAGATAATGGGTTAGTATGAACGGTTTGATGTCATAGTTTTTGACTACCGGGACAAAGTTAAACACCATTTCAGAAAGTTTTGCCAGTTGCCGTAGCAGTTTCAGATGGTATATGGAAAGTTTGTCATAGTTGAGGTCCGGTGAAATTCCTAACCATGGAAATCGCTTTTCTCTTATACATGTTATTCTGAAAACAGACGAAGAATATGATAAACTTTCAACGGTATCAAGAGCTAGATCAAATCGGTTATTTTGGGAGTGACCGATTATGGCGATAGTTAGGTTAATGCCGAATTGCTTTTGATGAGAATAGTTCCTGAAAGAATTTTAAATTGATATCAAATATTGTACCTTAAAACTTCCAAACAGTCCCAAGAATCTCTCAAACTTTCACTGGGGTTGTTCCAGAGTGAATCAATCGGTTTCATTTCCAAATTTTGGAAGACGATGACTTCTGCCTCAATGGCGCGTACTCTAGAACCATCTTGAGCCCACTGCTGACATAACAGTCCAAAAAACGCGAAGTTTTTCGAGAAAAAACAACCGTGGGTGCGGTACTTTTTCATATCGAACTTCAGGGAGATCTTTTTGTCTGTAACTTTTATCTTCTCATCCTGGACTGTTAACGTCAATTCCGTGAAAATTCCTGGTAGGGTGAGGACATAAATAGTGTTGCCTGTGTGATGAAGCCCTAGAAAATGATGTGTATTATAGAAGACTATATTCCACTATGTTTTTGATTCTCACCTGTTATGTAGACATCGTCGACATAACACGCTTTTTGTCCAAAAACATCTCCATTTTTATCAAGTCCGAATATTAAAATTATTCTTTGCTTCACAGCCAATATAAATGTGTAACTATCATGCTCCATCACAGTGATTTTATCAATAGCTACTTTATCAGGTTCATTCCAAAATATAGTTTCGTTATCCACGTTTGCAACAGGTTTATTTAAATTTGTTATGTGAACAACTTTCATCCTGCCAGATACATCTGCAAAACACAATCCTCCACCTGTCCAATAATGAAAAAGGATAGTTATAAAATTTAACAAAGGTTATTAGTTACAGAGCAACAGCGTATGCGAGTGCAATTTTTTTAAGAAGCAGAAGAAATATTGGTATCATTTATTACCAAATTCACTTGTCTGGTGCCAATGCAGGGTAACAATCCTCTCCAACCCTGTGGCATATCTACATAATATTTGCGGTTTCCAGTTTTGTCCAGAAACAAGTTTTTCTGGTACACTCCATACCGTTATGTCACCATTCATGTGCCCAACAATAATGTACAATGTTGTATTGAGCCTATTTTGAATTTGTGACCCCATGTAAAACCTAGAAATAAACACCATCAGGAAAAAAAATTTAATCTCCAACCACCATCTGTGACCTGCAGAAAAAGACTACAAAAGTAAATCTTACCTGTTATAGACACAAACTGTATCCTATTCTTAAACTGTCTGAGTTTTATTTCAATCGAAAACCGGTTTGCACACTCCCACTTTTGCTTAGCCTCGTTTATTACCTCCTCTAATATATTGGAAATTGTCACATACTCGACAATTTCATTTTTATTAACATATCGCACATACAATTCTAAACTGTACACACTATTTAACACTGCTAAAATACAACCTGTAGTATCAATTAAGCCTTGTGGTGACCAATCAGCTTTAAGAGGGAAAATGTCTAATTTGTTGGCGTGTTTTAAATTTACAGAGTATTCACTTGTTAGGGCCAATTCGTACAAGTCTTTTCGTTCTACATAGTTACTGAAAGAATTCACATCTATGTCTATGTTTTCGCATGCAGCGTAGGTGGATACTGGCAAGAATAACTTTTTACACGAAAACTGGGGAAAACTGTAAGATAAGTCGCCCCTCAGTGTCAATATATAAATCCCTTGGTCAGTTAATACAAAAAAATCGTTGTTTTCTGATTTACCACAGGCATAGTTTGTAACGTATGTGGTACTTAGTTTAAAACTATCGAGGAACTTCAAATCTAAGTTCATGTTTGGTGTAAGGTTTTCTAAAAACCCACAGATGTAAATAATGTAAAAATATGCAGTCGGCTCGTCACATTTTTTGAGGTTAACCAATTTGTAAACAAAGTTCGAACCGGATTCTAAGTACTCGCAGTAGGTAATCCACTGTTGCCAGATCCTCAAGGTATTTTTCAACAGGTAACTATGACAATGCTTTGATAACTTGAAGTTATTTTAAGTAAGCTTATCCAGCTTTACGAATTCCGACAACAGCACTGAATAAGTAAAATATTACCTTACGAAATAAGCCCCTCCAATGTTCGCCGTAACAGATTTTTCTCGTTTCGATAACGGAGGATAGTATCGCTACTGTGCAAAATCGTAATTAATATCACAGCGAACAGCAAAACAAGTGTTCCCTATTGATGAACGTATTTTGCCAGATAGAATACCTACGTTATTCAATGACATCGCGCTGCTGAAGAGGCCACCTTCATGAGTTTGCAGAGACAGGGACATATTTGGAAGTAGCTGTCTACAGTTTTGGTCTGACGTCTCCGTTTTGGTCAGAACTGCCTTCGGTCTTCATGATAATCCTGCCATCAATATTTAACATTAAGAAAAATAGTTTGATTTGACAACACCGAATATGCTTCGAGTACCTAGAATGCCGTGGTCTATGTGTTACCAGTGTTGCCGACCATTTTTATTAGGGCTGCTTCCGATTTCAACCTAACAGTTACGAACAATGAAATCAGTCATAAGGTGGTCCATTTGGGCCGTATCGTCAGTCGTCCCTACAATTGTAGGGCGCGTTTATGGCCTCCTTGATTGTCATAGTTTTCTACTTCTCCGTGTCAGAACTCTATTTTGAGGTTATGTCACAAACATCTATTTGCATCAAATTGTGCTTGCTTTTGAGTTATATCATGTTTATCAGCCTGAAATTTCCTACAATTTAAAAAGAAAACATATCTTCACAATAGGACAGCGCTGACGCTGACACGGGACAAGTGTAATCTAGAAATTTTTGAAGGTGAGAAACAATTACGACAATCAAGGAGGCCATAAACGCGCCCTAATTGTAGGGACGACTGACGATACGGGCCTTCGTAAAGAAGTTGCGAATGTGCATCAGCCCTTGGACTAGCTAATTC
Organism: Acanthoscelides obtectus; assembly: GCA_963669975.1. NCBI lineage: Eukaryota > Metazoa > Arthropoda > Insecta > Coleoptera > Chrysomelidae > Acanthoscelides > Acanthoscelides obtectus. The sequence continues at coordinate 3,388,778 of CAVLJG010000006.1, forward strand.
CTGTTGTCATTTCCTTCTAGTTGCAGAATACGCATATAATGACGATTATACTATCTAAATGGCGGACAAGGATACTCGTTTCTTTGCAATGTGTTTTAAGCTTAATCTTTTTTATCAGTGACATTTGAACTATTAGACATTTCCGCCAACATTTAAATCTGAACACATCAAAAAACATAACCACAAACGGATTAAAGTGCCAAACAAAACATATGGGATCCGAATTTTGAGTTTTTTTTTTTATAATATTTCAAAATGGTACGGAACATACTCGCAAGTGATAATGTGTTTAAGCTTTTTCATTTGTGCTCCAAAAGATGGTAGTGGCGTAGTTTGGCTTGATTATAGGACAAGTGAGGAGGACCTTCAAATAATTTCGATTTCTTCGTTTGATCCAAATTGTTTCAGTGTGGTGCAGACAGAGATTATGTATTTTACCTGGCTAGGTCTCCAGCTAAACGTGACAAGAGATCTAGCTTTGATGATATTGAGGAAGACTTGATCCTCGACCATGCCAAACAAATTTCAAGAATGTTACCAGGTGGAATGAATATTTTAGGAATTGTTGTATCTCATCCTGAAGGTACGATTTTCCTCATTCTTGTTTCGATAGTAAACTCATATTAAATTGTCTTTTAGATGTAACGTCTCCTTTGCACCCAAAAGTAAGTCGTTATTGAGCAACTTGTGCAAAACATTAGACTCTAATAGATTTTATGGCAACGCTAAGAAAGAAATGATTATAGTAAGTTTCATCCCAAAACCTCAGAAGTATATTTGCAAAGAGT